>CM063114.1:46421210-46764490 GCA_031841125.1 Acanthococcus lagerstroemiae | reverse complement strand
TAATCCATTTCCTTCCAAATCCAAATTTTTGAAAATTTGTTCTAGGGCGCAGTTTAAACAAGTTCGGCAACAAGGGGGTCCCCTTGTTTTACCCCCCCCCCCCCCCCCTTTTATATAGGAAAGCATTTATCCTTTACATCTGTTTTAATGTAAGCCTGTGAATTATTGTACATGTACATCAAAATCTCAATAATTTCTAACGAAACTCTTTGGCTTGCCATAGCTTATTGAGATATGTCGAATCGAATGCCGTATTGAAATCAATGAACATCAGCCAAACTTCAATGTTGAATTCTCTGGATCTTTCTATTATTTGGCTCAGGGTTTGGATGCGGTCTATTATAATATTATTTTTTTCCTAAACCTGCTTGTTCCAGTGGTTGTTCGGAGTCTCAAGTATTGTACATACGATTTTTGATAATTTTCATAAATAGTTTTTCCAGGTTTGAAGATAAGGTTGAGTGGTCTGTAGTTGCTGCTGTCTGCTCTGTCACCTTTTTTGAATAGTAGGATTATTTCCGAGATGTTCCATTGTTCTGGTGTAATTTTTGTTTCCAAAATTTTGTTATCGATCCTTGTTAACGGGTATACTACTGTGTCCGCTAGAATTTTTATTATTTCGTTATCTATTTGGCCACCTCTTTTATCCACAGGGAGCAGGAGTTGAGCTGATGTTCGTGTATGTACTTTTCCAGATTAACGTGTTATTATTGTTCGTTTTCGCGTAGAGGTCTCTGTAGAATTTAGATGCGATTTCCGAAATCTCCTCTTGGCCATATTTTACTGGCCCTTTAGAGTCTTTTCACCTAATGAACGCAAAGGTGCCGGTCTGGGTTAGTTTTTTTGCAAATTTTGTAAAGCCATTTATGTTAATTATTTTTTCGATTAATGTTGTGTCGACATTCCTAACATTCCGACGTATTTCCTTCCACTGATTTTTTTACCTCGCCTTGTTCTATCTTATATTCAATTGTTTTTTGAGATTTCGTATTAATATTTTCTCTTGTTTTAGGGAGTTATTTCGTGTTTTCCGAAATCTTATCGTCAGTTTTTATACTACTTTTGCGGGTCCTACTTTCCTGATGTGTACTGAATAGTCTTCTTTAGTATGTTATACATAATTTGGGTTTGCGCGGTGTCTCCAAAATTTCGCTTCTTTAACTCGTTCGCCAAAGTTTCATTTGCGATTTTGAATTTATTTATGTACTCGGGGATTATTAGTTTTTTTTTTGTTTGCTTGTCACTGTGGTTACCGAAAGATGGATTCGGTGGTATTTTGAGAGATGCCCTTCCCGCTCGGTGGTCCGAAGAGAAGCCTGAGTTATTAATAATTTCCATGTTTTTTAAATTGGAATTCATCTTGGAATATTCAATTGGATAAAAAATCGTCATAACAGAATCGTTAGATTGGTTGGGCTATTGCTCGGCAAAATACGAGTACGATATAGTAAAAAACAAGCAATTTCGAATCTGCTAAAAAAAATTCACATATTCAGTGCAAAAAGGAACCGAGTAACCTTTTTTTTTTTTTTTTGCAATAACAGATGAAAATAACTGAGAGCGTTAGCGTTTTCTCTAAGCTCTGTTCTGAATCGGAGTAAGGTCAAAATTCAGGAGTAATTCAGAATTAGATTCAGATTAAGCGATTATGAACTAAAAGGCTCTACGTATTCGTACGGGTAGAAAAAGCCACCATTTTCACTTTTGAAAAAATTTTAAGAAATTAATCCTAAAATTATAAAGGATTCTCACCTGATTCAAAAATACTATTCTATGTTCTGCATAAACCAGTATACACTGTGAATAATTTTGAAATCTGAAGATAAGTAAAGAAAGATGAATTTCTCCATTTGATAGTAAATTAACAAATTAATTTTAATTTTTAACAATTTTATTGTTATAGAATGGTATGCATTTTTCCACCCGGCAGAAAATTAGAAAATAATGGCGAATAAATATAATCAGCGGTTAAAAAAAGAAGGGCAGTGGAGAATAAAAACGGACACGGTGAAATAAAGTTTCGAATGACAGAAAAATAGTGGAACAATAATTAAAAAATGTGCTCGGTCTGAATATATTTTTGACCATAACACTGGCTCTGTAATGAATACAAATGTATTATCAACATTTTTAAGGGCGTAGATCGATGATGGAACATAGATCCAACACTTCAAAAACCAGTATTGAATCCCGAGGAATATTTATCTTCCCTGAAGACGTAAATTAACTTAAACTGCAATTTTTCTTTCGTTTTTATAGCCTTTCTGAATGCATTTTGTACATTTTCACTCATTTTCTATGCATTTCTTATGTAATGGCAATGTCACCCCATACGCAGGTAACTTTGCCGATTCATCTTTAGACCTTTCTGAGACAAGGGGGGGGGGGATGGAAATTTTGATTCTTCCAGCTAATCTTATTCCCAAAGGTTCAATCAATCCGGTACAGTTTATCGGTAATTGAAAATTTTTTGACAAGCCTACTTTCAACAAACGTCGTTAATAGTTACATATCTTCAGTAAACCGTTAGACCACGCAGTAACGTCAGCATCCTGGACACGCAGACATTTCCTAATTATTTTCATGGCTTCATCTCCACTCTCAACTACCCTGATATTTTATATGTACATTGTACGATAAGAGTTCTCTACCCCCATTTGTTTGATACCAATTACCAAATAAATAGGCATATTACACGCGTCCTCTGCTCATGACGAAGTAACGATCGCAAAAAGCGGTACGCCTAATAAGTTTGTTCCGCAAGTTGCGGAACCGAGACACAACCTGTTCCGCGTAGTGCAGTATCGCTTACACAACGTTATCTGTTCCGCAAAAGCGGTAGTGGTACTCTCATTGTTTCGAGTTCCGCTTCATGCGAATCGTTATCATGTATGCGGAATATACCGATGCAGAACTCTAATGCACACTGAAAAAAGTCGCCTCGCCAAAATGCGCGAATTGCGATGGAACTCACCCCGCTAGCTGGAAAGGCTGCCCCACCTATCAAGCTCGTAAAAATAGAGAAAAAGTCGACTAAAAATCTAAACCGAATCCATCCCTCGCATCAGTTACAACAAACCGTAATCCCAACCCGCCCGCCGTTCTCGGGGCGACTGGGATAAACGCGTCTACAAACCTCACAACACAACCCGATACACGTGTTAAGCAAGCAGATAGTCAGGCAGGTGGCTTGACAAATATTGAAAAATGCTTATCGGACCTAAATCGTACTCTGATGAGCGTCTGTCGCCGACTCGAAAAATTGGAAAACGCGCAACTTCCAGCTCCCAGTAGAGACGTCCAGAAGACAAAATGACTGCGCTAAAAATACTCACATGGAACGCTAACGGTCTTACCAACAAAAGAAATGAATTCGAATTATTCCTGCAAACTAACAGCATCGATATCGCCCTCATAGCCGAGACTCACTTCACTAGTTGGTCGTACTTAAGAATACCAAACTATAAGCTATATGAATGCCCACATCCGAGCAATAGAGCGCGTGGTGGATCCGCCGTATTAATTCGCGACCACATCAAGCATGACAGCTACACCCGCATCCAGAAGGAAGAATACCAAGTAACAGCGATCACTATTGACTTTAACCACCGAAAACTAGTAGTTGCAGCTACGTACTGTCCCCCACGCCACCGGCTGGCGATGGAAAGCTACTTACAGCTATTCAAGCAACTAGGCGACCGCTTCGTACTCGGAGGCGATTTTAACGCTAAACATACTTTGTGGGGCTCCAGATTAACTACGTGTAAAGGTAAAGAGTTATCGAAAGCGATCACCGCGATCCAGGCCGAAGTGGCGTCATCTCGTGAACCGACCTATTGGCCTACCGACACCTCGAAGCGACCGGACTTGATAGACTTTTTCATCCTACGAAAAGTACCCCCAGTTTTCACTTCAGCCGAAAACATTAACGACTTGTCATCTGATCACTCGCCAGTACTCTTAACAATGAGCGCTCACATCATGCATAGAAAGGTCAACCCAGGCTTGCATAATAGACGCACGAACTGGGAATCCTACCGCGAAAAAATAAATACTAGCGTAAATCTACGATCAAAGATCAGAACCACAAGCGACCTCGACCACGCAGTTCGCGAGTTTACTTCGATACTACAAGAAGCAGCCAAAGCCGCAACTCCCCCTACGCCGGTTACACAACCTGTAATTACTTACCCAGCGGAAATCCGTGCAATGGTTGCAGAAAAGAGAAGAGCCCGGAAATTATGGCAGAACACTAGAGCAGCACGAGATAAAACCAAGCTTAACCGACTAACCAAAGCGTTGACTCAAAAAATCGCCGAGATAAAGAATGAAACCTTTCGAACGTACCTTCGTAACCTTGATGCTACTGCTAGTACTGACTACTCATTGTGGAAAGCAACGAAACGAATCAAAAGACCAAACGCTCAAACTCAGCCCATTCGAAAGGAGGACGAAAACTGGGCGAGAACTGCGGAAGAGATGGCTGAAACCTTTGGCAGGCATCTGGAGCGTACCTTCCAACCTAATGATATTCAATCAGATCTGGAAGTGCAGCCATACGAAAAGCGTGAATGCGATAGAAGCTTAGGATACTTTTCTCCGAAGTTAGTACAAGAAGCAATTCACAAAAATTTAAACGCTCGAAAAGCCCCGGGACGAGAAAAAATAACCGGCCGCATGCTGAAAGAGTTACCGCATAAAGGGGTGGTCCAACTTACAACCATTTACAACGCCATCCTGAAATTGAAGTACTTTCCTGCCGACTGGAGGAAAGCTGAAGTAATCATGGTTCTTAAACCAAACAAGCCTGCTGATCGCCCAGAGTCATATCGCCCAATAACTCTACTAGCGGTGATGAGTAAACTGTTTGAAAAATTATTACTTCATAAGCTGCTACCCATAATTGAGGAAAAACACCTAATCCCAGATTTTCAATTCGGCTTCCGGCGTCGACACTCCAGCATAGAACAAGCTCACGTAGTAGTACGTAAAATCAGCGAAGCTCTCGAAGGTCGCAAATACTGCTGCGGTTTGTTCCTGGACATAGCGCAAGCGTTTGATCGCGTGTGGCACGAAGGCCTACTATTTAAGCTACAGAAAATAATACCCGCTGAATACTGCGAACTCATCAAATCCTACCTGGACGGACGTTCTTTCCAAGTGAGAGTAAACGACGCCAAATCTAGCTGGTACCGTGTTCAGGCTGGCGTCCCGCAAGGAAGCGTGTTAGGGCCGGTCTTGTACCTATTATACACAGCGGATATGCCAACCTCCGACGAAGTCAGCACAACTGTATTCGCCGACGATACCGCACTCCTCTCAACGTCCTCTGACATTGGAGAAGCAACCACAATGGTACAACGACACGCCAGCAAAGTCTCGCAATGGATGATGCGCTGGAGAATTAAAATGAACGCGTCCAAGTGCTCCCACGTGGTATTTTCTTTACGTCCGCATTCCGAGCTCCCTCTGCAGATAGGGGGAGAGGTCGTTCCGAGGGCCAACTCGATCAAATATCTTGGAATGCATATAGATACTGGGCTCTAACATGGGGAAATCACATCAAAGCCAAATGTGATATCCTGAAGAAATTAACGAAAAAGTACTTCTGGCTCATAGGAAGAAACTCTGTCCTAAGCCTTGAAAATAAGAGGCTGATTTATCTCTCTGTTTTCAAGCCAATATGGACCTACGGTATCGCTCTATGGGGCACGGCCAGCCGAACCAATGTTCATAAGATTCAAGTTCGGCAGAACTACATCCTACGTACTATCACCAACGCGTACCGGTATACACGGAACGACGACCTCCACCACGATCTAGATATTCGAACTGTACAAGAAGAAATCGAACGCTCAACTAGCCAGTACGAGAGACGGCTCCACAAACACGTTAACGCCACAGCAATCGGACTCCTAGATAACTCCGAGGACGTCCGTAGACTGCGAAGAACACGCCTACCCTTCTAACTAGTTCTATTGACTAGTGTAGTTATACGTACAGTTAGATACCATGTACTAGGGTAGTTACTGTAATTAAATAAATATTAAAAAAAAAAAAAAACTGTGATTTGACTTTGTCCTCTTTGTCATATTTGAGGACTTTTTGACTTTGTCATATTTGTGATCTTTGTCAACTCTGCCGTCATTGTTGGTGTCATGAGGCGAAATTCACCTTCCTTGACTTTCAAAGGTATCTTTCTCTCACGCTATCCAACTGATGTCGCATTATTATCTACCTTACCATCTTTGTTTAAAGCAAAGCATTATTCGAATCAACTAAATTTTGTTCATTCCAAAACCTGTTGGTTGCATCAGGCCTTGAACATCAATCAATCATATTTTCAAAGTTGATGACTAACTCGCATGCGCTTTCTCACCATTGATGGTTTCCAAATTTGCAGGCCGTGTGCCCTCAAATAAGGACAGTATACGAGCATTACACATATCTCCCACCGACGTTTTCAGCACCTGTTAGACTCATTTCGCCTTCTGCATCCTGCAACCAATGGGCATACCCGCACTCTAACCGATTTATTAATTACAACAGTCCGTTTCTCAATTCCACTCCCCCCTGCAGTGATCCTTTGTTGGAATCCCCAGACTGTCATATGCGGTTCTACCATATTTAAGGAACATTCTGGGGGAACCCCCATCCCAAGTGGACCGAACCATAATCGAATTTCAGACTATATAATCTCACCTCACAGCTCAAAAATTCAGTCTTAGTCTTGCTGTCTTCCAAAAGTTAAGTGGAGACTACTTCATATCATTCATGTCCAGAACTGGGACTTGGGAGAATTAATGTAAAAACAATCGATTGTCAGGTTGTGAGCTCTTAAAAGCAGCGGCGGCCCGAGCTGAGAACGCGCCGGGGTGGCTAAACTATTTTTGGCACTTTGTCAATGCTATTTGACCTTTTTAAAGTAAATTTCTGAGTTGTACGCGCTTCTTTTCGCGCCCCTTTGCTCACAACAGAGTGGCTCGAGCCACAGAAACACACCCTCGGGCCGCCACTGCTTAAAAGCCTAGTGGCTTCAATTGTATTATTCCAATAATGTAAACTATATGCGTTTTTAGGAGGATTCTCTTTTTCATTTTTGCTCTCAACCCAAGCCTTGGAATCTGCCCTTTTGAGCATTACCACAGCGACATTGGAGGGGGATGGGGGATAATTTAGCGCTGTCTTAGCCCTTTTTTTTTCTTGCCAAAGTCCGGCCTAGCTCAAAATCAAAATGCAACGAGTCGCTACGTGGGCTCGCACCAAGGACCTCTGAATTCCAAGACCAGGGCGCTATCCACTCGGCAAACCAGACCTCAATTCAAAGCAAACTGACTCAACCAAGTTCTTATTAAACTGAGAACTTTGCGCTAGGGGCTACTAATACCAGCCCCCTTGGTCCACGCTGTGGACCCTCGGTTGGTGTCATCCTACAGCACCTTCATTGCAGCCATCATCACAAAGGCAAATACCATGTCACAAGAGTCGGCATCGCTGTCTTTATCGGTGTTGCCGTCGTTTTTTGGCACTGCTGTCTTTGTTGGCGCTGCTATCTTTGTCAGTGTTGTTGTCTTTGTTAGCGCTGCCGTCTTTGTCGGCGCTGCCATCTTTGTCAGCGCTGCTGTCTTTGTCGGCGCTGCCATCTTTGTCAGTGCTGCCGTATTTGTCGGCGTTGCCATCTTTGTTGGTGTTTTTTTCTTTATCAGTGCTGTTGTCCTTGTTGGCGCTGCCATCTTTGTCAGTGTTGTCTTCTTTATCAGTGCTGTTATCTTTGTCGGCGCTCGCTGCCATCTGTGTCGGCGTTGCCATCTTTGTCGGTGTTATTGTCTTTATCAGTGCTGTTGTCTTTGTCAGTGTTATCATCTTTGTTGGTGTTTTGTAAATTGACTAAGGTAAAGTAGCCTAATATGGATCACATTTTATTTTTTGGTGATAAGTTGGTACCTATGAGCCTGGAAATGTTGCTAATAACCTTGAATGGTAGCCAAAAGAATCACGCCCCTCCACAAAAATAATATTTTAAAATAATTTTTAAAAAAATGTTATTTATTTTTATTATTATTATTATTATTATTATTATTATTATTTTTTTTTTTTTAATAAACGTCATGGTTTTAAGAAATCCAAAATTTGAGCTCCTAATGTGGACCAGAAAAAGAGAAGAAAAAAAAACCGTTTCGATAAGCGAAAATAAGTTAAGTATCATGAATTCAAAGATTTAAATACAACATTTCGAGCATTTAACGAATTGCTTGAGAGTTATCAAAGGAATGGAATGTTGCTTGGAGGTTTTTAGAGATCCAGTTTCCTCTTTTACAACGCTGAAAACAGCCGATTGCATTCCCTCCCCCTCCCCCGATCCATAATTAATGAATTTTTGCCATCTGTAAAAACTGACATAATATTCGAGCTCATTTCCGTGTTACAATAAGTATATAGTCCATACTGAGGTACCAAACAAAAACCACATTTTTCAAAATGACTTATTGCCAGTTCAGAACCTTTATGTCAATAGCATGACTGAAGAGAGCAAAAAGCTGACGAAGATTACTGATTTTTTTCAACTAAAAATGTACTTTTAGCACACAACTGTACTCTATATGTAAAATTATGCCTCATAATTTTAACATAGCATCATATTTTTCTTGTTTTTGCTGTACTCGTCGTGTATAAACACACACTCCTCGTACACTTGCTCCTCGTTCATTTTCCTGCAATATTATGTTTATAATCATTTGTATACTCAACTCGCCTTATCTGTTAAATCCACTTTTCGTCTGGTATTCTTGTAATGGACATTTCACTCTCAAACCTGATAATTTCTTCACCTTTGATTGAATGCTGGTTATTATGGTAGTCAAGTTTAGTCTGTAAACGTCGCTCTTTTGGAGCAGATCATTTATTTTGTCAGTTGAAGAACTATCTTGAAATTCTCATTTCAGTAATTTCTTACAGTTTAATTATTTTTCGTGTAATATATTTTGTTTTGCCACGTAAACTTGTTTGATTTTCTTGCTGCAAATCAGCAATTCGTCTTAATTCTCCTCTGACTTACATACAATATATACATTATTATAGTTTATAATGACGTAAAAAATTAAAATTATTTTCTCTTCAATCGAAAAACTCTGTAAAGCATTCTAATCGTATTCCTTTGGGATAAATAACGTATTCGAGAAAATTGTTCAATCCCTTTTTTCGTAAAATTATGACACGATACGTACATAGCAATAAGAAATGTTAAACGCATCAAAATCGTTTTCCTTTTTTTTTGGGGGGGGGGGGGAGGGCTTCTAAGTTTGAATTTTCAACATGTCGAGATAGTACATCAAGGACAACGACTAACAGTTCAAGTTCTTTGTTGGTTGGTAGCGCCATACATAGACGAGATAAGCCAATGGTCCGTATTGAGAAACTGATCCATTTTATTTCTCGACTATATTTCACAAAGTTCACCGGTACAAATGATCAATATTTCCGTTGGTGCAAGAAAGGCGTGTATCTTTCATAGAGATCCTATACAAGACACGCCTTTTTTTTTTTTTTTTTTTTGCAGCAATGGGCTAGTTATTAAAAATCTAATTACCGTGTAATTTTTATATTTCGCGCCCTAATTATAACACACAGCTCGGAAACACGCCGCACTTTATTATTCAAATTGAGTCGAACTAAAGGCATGGACCGAAAATTGCCTGAAACCGAGGAATAGGCGGTCGACTCTTCACCACACCAACGGTACTTACGGCGGTCTACTAAATTGTGTTATACAGCTTTGTTTCCCAAAACCGCATTTTTCTTTTTTCTTTTTATAATAGTACGTATTATCTTAATTAAGTAAAAAAGAAAAATGTACCCGAGTAGGTCTATCGATTACCCGACATTACGAAATCGACGGCCGAAACGTGAAATCAAATTACCCTCTCGTACAATGGGTGGCTCCCAACGGCAGGCCATTTTCTCATTTCGGAACACCCCGATTTTCATCGCTTTCAGCCGAACGAGTCAACTCTTTCCTATTAACTGCGATATAATTAATACATCGAAGAAAACTTTCTTCCGGCGTTACAAATTTGGCAACCGAGTTCATTTTCCTCGCCCTGAATTATGTTCCGAAGAAATGGAACCGGCTGAAGGGTTCGGATTATCTACGCGATAGAAGAAAGTTTTTAAAGTTATAGAAAATTTCTGTGAACCCTGTCGACGATAGAAGTTGCCCGGGGGAGGGGGTCGTCAGGTCGTCACAAATATAGCAGTGCTAGAGCTCTTCATTTGTGTCACCGGTGTCAGTGAGAGGCGGGTACAAAATGCATTCGTGGTACAGACCAGCGAGGCTCGAGGCTCGAAAAAACCTGTTGTGGTGTAAATTAGCGGCGGTTGGGGGTGAGGTGGTGACAATGTCAGGCACTGATCGAGAAAAAGTCGTTGTGTGGCCAAGTAGTAACGTGCCCGCAGGTTCGAGTCCGACCAACGCCGGCAAGCTAGTGATATTCGAACACCCACCACTAACACCTTCGACTACAGTATCAATGGAGGTGGAATTATAGCGCGTCCTGTAACCCAAGCCCGTTCACACAAACAAGACATTACAATCGTAGGACGTGTTACCACCAGATCAGAAAGAATGGTACTGTGCGTGTGCACGTCGTGAACAGCTTACTCAACGTCTTGAAACACGTGAATAGTAAGCGAGTTCGGCTGCACACTCTTTGGCAGAGAGAAGGACGATTCTCACGCTACAGAACCGTGGGGAAAGCAACCGCAAACTACCCAGACTAACCTGTCCAGGAGAGCGCCACCTCACACAAAGATATTTATTTAATTTTATTTTATTTTAATGCTTTGACTAGGCGCGCCGCTGCTGCCTAGTCCGCTCATCGCTGAGCATAAGCATCCGTCACCCTGGCCCAGGCTATCCTATTTTATGCAGTTATTGACCAAGATACTCCCACCTCCTTCACTATTTCGTCGAGCCATCGCGTCAGTGGTTTGCCTTGATTCCTCTTTTTGTCGTATGGGACTCATTCAGTCAAAGCTAAGTTCCATTTTCTGATTTTATTTCTTGCTAGGTGTTCTGCGTACTTAAATTTTAATTTTTTGATGGTGTATCCAACGTTTGTAGCTCTCGTTATTGATTTGATTTTTGTATTTTTAACTTTATCTTTCAGCCGGATTTTTAATATGCTTCGCAGCATAGCATTTTGCGTTTTTTGTAGCCTTTGTGTTTGACTTTTGGTCAGTGCCCATGTTTGGGCCCCATACGTCAGGACCGGTAGAATCATAAAATCATAATCCATAAAAAATGTTTTCCATTTCTGTAAATCTGATCAGTGTTGCTATTTTATATGGTGACCATCTGATATCAAGCGTAAGGGAGAAATAGCGGTACCTCCTGGAAAATCACTTTCATTAGTTGGTAGACTGTATTAAATACGACTGTGATCATATTCGAGGCTACTTTTTAATTCAACGGAGAAACGAAAATTTGGAGCGATAAAGAGGGTTTGAGCGAAGAGACGGGGAAGGGGATGGACGGTGAACTCATTTCGCATTTGCGAAATTATACTTAAAAGTCGAAAAATTCCGAAACTCAATCAAAATAATTATGCAGTCGGCTTTTTTTTTTGCTAGCCATTGAAATGAGGAAATTTTGTTCACGTGAATAGAAACTGAAACTTTTAGCAGCCGCACAGTCTGCGAGAAGTATTACTTTTCATTTGAAAAAAAGCGTGAGGTCTGCAATGGTTCTTATAACCCATGGGATATAAAGTAGTAACTTTAGCACGGCCTCGCCAATTCATGTATACAAAAATAGTATATTACTATAAATGTGGGTAAAGTGAACGTTTACCCAACGAAGCAAAAGTTTGCAATACGAGCCGTTAAGCGAGTAGAGCAATTTCTTGAGTTGGTGAACGTTCACGATACCCGCATACATTGTACGATATTTTATTCTAAAAATGATGTTAAATCAGAAACCTATCCAGATCACTTTCAAGATAATCGCTCGAATTCATAGTCATACTATCGAGGTACACGAATTCATGGAGACTGGAAAGAACGTGAACACGCGTGAGCGAATTATTCTCTCACACTTCTCACGCTTGTTGAACTTTTCAATCGTTCTCACAAGGTATCAAATGTCCCACGGGTATACTGTGCCGCCATTCTGATTCCGAAGTTAGTCCGAGCATTCTCGAACCACGGATGAGAAGTCAGCCGGAAGCCGGTAGTCAGCCGGTTTTGAGCAAAATTTTAGGAAGCCCGAAGCCGGGAAGCCGAAATAATCGGAAGCTGGTGGTCAGTAGAGAAGCCAATTTGTTTTTCGGCTTCTTAATCGGCTTCTTGTGGTTTGTGACTTCAGCTTCTCGTCGTTTCGGATAGTATTTATGGTCTCTTTCCAACGAGCTATCTGCCTTTCACACTCACACTACACCATACAAAGTGTCTACTAGTACATCATTTTGACGACTAAAATTGTACCTTATATAGTCGGAATTTAGGCACATTATCTTCAAAACACTCGCCTGTAAAATTACGATTCTAACATACGTACAAAAACTTGGTAGCCAGTTGCCAGAAGCCGGGAAAATAGTACCGGAAGTTTTTCAATTCTAGAAGGAAGTCGCAAGCTTTATAAATTGGGGGTAGCCGGAAGCCGGGAGAGAAGCTTTTTCAATTGGCTTCTCATCCCTGTCTCGAACGCGCTCGAACGGGTGATCGAGGATGTTCGGGCTATTTGGAATCAAAATGGCGGTCCAGTACACCCGTGTAAAACTGTAGTACCCTAGTTTTCAATTGGTCGATACCGTGGCCGATCCGTTCTTTCATTGTACCTTGCTTTTATTTCACGGGTAACACAGGTGTGGGTAAAAAGCAACTTTGACCGCAGATAGCTTACAGTCAAAATACTGTTTTAACATCATGTATAGAATAATGTACATACATAACACGGCATTCTCGAACATTTGCTGCACTCGCTTTCCGCTTGCTCAGCAAACTTCTCACGATGTATAAAGTGTAAACACACACTTTCGAGCCATGCCGTGTAATATAATACAAACCGGGACAAAGAACTTCTTAGAAATGGATTCCGAACACGCGAGATCATTGAACACATATACAGTGATAGATTAGGTAGCTACTTTTCATTATTCTGATATTGTCACATTGCCACACTTAACCAACAGATGTCGCTAAAATCGCATTTTTGATTAAATGGACTAAACACTTTTTGGAATTGGTATCCTTAGTAAAATTTAGTCGAAATATATTGTGCTCCCCCCCCCCCTTACATGATTTTCGCGTTGGAGATTACAAACATTTTCTCATCCAGGGAAACGTGCAGACTAACATCACTGGTCATTCCTGTTAACCCTATCATTTCTTTTATTTAAGCCGAGTTTATCAATTTTATCGTTTCATCCACATACTCCATATTATACACCTTAGCTCAAAAGCACGAAGTAAGTGATAGGATTTTGATTTGCAATTCGTGGATAATTTAATCGAATCCTACCCACTCTTGCCCGTCCGTATCAAGATAAGATTATTCTTCGTTCTCGACCTCCAGCTCCAGCTTCAAACCGAGAAGATAATATACTCAGTCCATGTAGTCTGTAATCAAAGTTACAACCTCGAATTTCCAAAACTCAATTCTATTTACAGGCAAGTCGAGCACCGTGAGACAGTAACCCAGATGTGAAAGCCACACACCGCACACTATCAATCAAAGAACTTGCGCGAGTTAAAATTGCTCATACTATCCGCTACTTCTAGGAGAAATAGGTTATATGTATCTACTTCCTCCTCTTCTACAAGGACGACTCGAGGAGATGAAGTTTTTGCTGACAAATTCTTACATAAATCGTGTGTTAAGCTTCGAGACTCCGGACAGTCGCCTCAGAATTGCGCAACATTCCTAACAATTCGGTGACGTAACTTTCGTAGGATAAGGGAAAACTTCAGTGGATAGCTAGGTCAGGCGCGTAGTCAGGAGAGAGCGCCAAGGGGCGTTGCTCCCCTGAGAAAATCGAAAAAAACTTTTTTAACTTTCTAATCACCCCAGTAAGATAGGGGTCTGGTAGACCGAGTTGATAGCGCGCTGGTCTCGGTATCCAGAGGTCCCGGGTTCGAGCCCACGTGGCAACTTGCTACATTCCGACCTAGGCCGGTTTTTCGGCAAGAAGAGAAGAGGGCTAAGATAGCCCTAACAGCCTCCCCGACGTCTCTGAGGTAATGCTCGAAAGGGCGGATTCCAGGACTCGGGTTGAGAAGCAAAAATTAGAAAAGAGGACCCCATTGGTATCACTGATTCCTTTCTCGTTTATTCCGCATCAGGGTTGTGCCGTAGAATAAACTGGCGCAGATTTTTTTATTCTATGCGTAGAATATACCATGAAGAATTATTGATTATTCTACACTTTCGGGAGGGGGGGGGAGAATTTTTTATTGTGGATAGTTTTTTAAATTTTCGAGTCACAGGACAAATTTTTCCGCAACAAAAAACAATTTTCTTTCTTTACTGACAGAGAAGGAAAGGCGTTTATTTTATTTTGATTTGATTTTTCTATTCAAAGAGAAAAACTAAGTACCTACTTTTTATTCAGAAAAGGAAGATATGACTTTGGCGATATGATTTCTTTACTTTTTCCTTCTTGGCTCACTTTATTTTGGATTACAATTTTACCTACTGTATTGTGAGTTTTGGTTTTGGGTGCTTTTATCACAATCCTAATTTGATTTCGATGTTTCAATTCTTTCCTTTTTGTGACTTATGCGTTCGTAATCGAATTTGAAAAGTGATATTTTATTCCGAGTATTTCTATCCTTCTTTTTCAGTGGCCTTAATGGACAGCGCTGCCCATATTGGGCAGTACCAAAGATTTTTTGGGCAGTTCCAAAAAACAGTATATATGTTGCGCCAAATTCATCAAATCGACGATTTCATAAAATCAGCAGATGTTTTGCTGATTTGATCAAATTAGTTACGCAAGAACAGTTGTTGCCGAATTTATAAGACTAGCAAAACTTTTTGCTGAATTTATAAAACAGGCGTGTGTTTGCCGATTTTATAAAATCAGTATAAATGTCTATTGCTGATGAGTGTACCTGAGAATTTTCACGAGCTTACTAGAAAGCAAATAAGTCTGTGATAAGATGAAATGAAGACGAGTACTACTCATAATTCGAATCTTCAAAAATGCTCTTCAATATTTGCTTGCAAACAGTGCTAGTGAAGTTATTTCTTATGACTCTGGTTTTAAGTTTGACCTAACTGATCATCAGGATAAACGGACTTGTGAAAAAGAAGCGGAAGCTGTGCGATTTTTTGGAAGATGTTGAAGGCGTAGAGTGCAGGCGGTTCCAGAGAAGAAATTCCAACTTACAATCCCGTGCAAAATGTTCTCTCAAATCAATCAAAATAATAAGGCCACTTTTCACCCCAACAGTGTTTCCATTTTTGCCCATGGGTGGTTCATTTCCAGTCCCATAAATTTAACCTTCTCCAGTTATTTGCTGGTTAAAACTCATCAGTTTTTCAGAAGAGCACTCAAAGAAAGCTCATCCTTTTTGTCACTCAAAAATGTAAACACAATCGAGAAATAATGATTACATCGTAAGCAAGTAAGCAATCTACTTCTTTTTTTTTTTTCAAACTGCAAAACTTTTTTTTTTTTTCTAGAAAAAGGAAAGTTTTGGGCTCTTTTTTTTTTTTTTTTCTTTAATTCTAAATGAGAATACGTCAGATTATTTCTTAGAATCATAGATGAAGGATTTCCCTACCTTTCAAAATTCCTTTTGAAACTCTTTTTAAAGAAAGCTGGACTATGTTCACTTATTACCTTGAGAATTGGGTGCTCATGTTTGGCCCCAGGGGACCCTATGCCTGCCGATTTTATAAATTTGATAAAAATGTACTGCTTGTTTCATAAAACCAGTAGAACCTGCCGATTTTAGAAATTCGGCAAATTTTGTTGCCGATTTTATGAAATCGTCAATTTGATGAATTGGGCATAACATATACATAGGTTTAAAAATTTATTTATTAAAAAAAAATTGTTAAAAAGTATGAACGAAAACTAAAGTAAAAAAATGTGCAGTTACACTTAATCAAAGTCAAGGTTGAACTCGAACATTTGAGGCAATAACGCACAGTTTCCTTTTACTCACTTGTTTCTTTTACATTTTTTTAAGTGGGGGGGGGGGTTGCGGAATTTTTCTTGTTATGGAAAATTATCCAAAGAGAAACTGGTGATTTTCTTATTCTTGCTTAAGAATAGGAATAAGTTCTTCTCACGGAGGGAAGTAACCGGACTTTTTTTTTTTTTTAACTCAATGAATGAACATACTTCTTCTCTTTCAAAAAATGAAATAATTTATTCGGATTTCTCTCAATAAAAGACCCAAGTTTTTCTCATTCAGAAAAGTTGAACACGTTTTCATGAATTTCTGAAGTTTGAAGGGATTGAATTTCGTCCATTCTTCTTTTTAAATCTTGGGCAAAATTTTCTACTCGTAATTTAGCAAAGTATTTTATTAAGTGTTTTCTTAAGCTGTCTGGTTCGTCGCTGCAGGCCCATAGCCAGCCATCTGCGGTAGGGGTGCTGACTGTTTATCATGTTTATCAGGGGGGGGGGCGCTTGAAGATACACATAGTGTATAATGTGAAGATTTCTACGAGGCAGCGGTGTAGCCAAGGGGCGAAGGGGCTGATTCCCACCCCAAGGCACCTGAAATTGAATGTAAAATATGCAAAAATGAGTAACTTTTCGCCTTTAAAACACGTTTTTTCGAAAAATGTTGGCTTAAGCAGTGGCCTGACTGCATCGACTTCTTCCTAACTAAGGGCATCTCTGCTCACTACACCCTCCTTGAGAATATGGAAGACCTCTCCTCGGATCACTCGCCACTCCTCCTCACGCTGAGTAGTAGCATCATCCAGAAGAACAAGCAAGCTGCATCACACCTCACAAACAAGTTAACAGACTGGGTGTATTATCGTGAACTCCTTAGACAGCCATATCAACCTAAAACTCAAAATCAAGACTAGAGCAGACATTGCTGCAGCAATCCAACACCTACAGATAACAATGAAAGAAGCAGCCCAACTTGCCACACCTACACCAAGGAAAACTAAGTCAGTCCCAACCTACCCCAAAGAAGTCATGACCTTAGTACAAAAACGGAGAGCGGCCTGACGATCTTGGCAACGTACAAGGAACCCAGCACATAAACAGCGGTTCAACCAGCTATGCCGAGAAACAGAAGCTGTCATTGCAAAAATTAGCAATGAAACGTTCCAGAATTTCCTCCACTCGTTAGGCCCTGCTTAGGATACCAACTATTCACTCTGGAAAGTCGCCAAATTCAAGAAGAAACCACCTGCATACATACCACCCTTAAGACTAGCAGATGGTTCCAGCGTACGCAGTGAAAGGGAAAAGGCTGAAGCCTTCGCAAATCATTTAGAACAGACATTTCAGCCGAATAATACATTATCCAGCATACAACTGAGCATTACAACTAATATAGGACCTGAACTTAAACCAGCAACACCAGGAAAGCTTTGGAGAATCATACAGAAACTCAACCAACGCAAGACCCCTGGCCTGGATCAAATAACCAACAAAATGGTATCCGAAAGCACCAAGAAAACAGCGGTCCTACTAACCTACATCATCAATGTCTGCCTACGTCACCGGTACTTCCCCGAACAATGGAAGTTAGCCAAAGTAATTATGCTCCCGAAGCCAGGCAAAGAGCTCGATGACCCTACCTCGTATAGACCGATATCCTTACTTCCAACCCTGTCAAAAATTTTTGAAAAAGTGATTTACAAAAGATTAGCAGACCTGTGCGACGAACTTTCTATCATCCCGGAACACCAGTTTGGCTTTCGAGCCAAGCATGCTACGCTCGAGCAGGTACATAGGGTATATACCACAGCCAGGAATGCACTAGAAGCCAGAAAATTCTGCCCGGCAGTCTTCCTGGATATCAAACAGGCATTCGACAGAGTATGGATCCAAGGATTATTCCATAAGATTAGCGACTACCTGCCAGAAGCCCACATTCACCTGCTTGAATCCTACCTCCAAAACAGGAAATTCCAGGTCCACCATGGCGAAGAATCCTCCTGCATCAAACCCATAGCAGCTGGGGTACCGCAGGGCAGTGTCCTAGGCCCCCTCCTCTACGTATTATTCACGGCTGACATCCCCAAAACAGGAAACACAACCATGGCTACATTCGCGGACGACACAGCAATTATGGCACCAAACCCGGATTTCAACACAGCAACTTCACACCTTCAAGGAGCGGTGAACGTTGTCTCTGACGGGGCTAGAAATTGGAGAATCAAAATAAATTCAAATAAGTCAACCAAAGTGGACTTTGCACTCCGACCGCATCCTCCAGCCCTTATCTATATAGATGGGGAAAGGGTTCCTACCTGCCCTCACACCCGGTACCTAGGAATACACCTAGACAAAAGACTCACCTGGAACCCACACATCTTGAAGAAGAGAGAGGAAATCAAAATACGCCTCCGTTCCATGTATTGGATACTGAGAGCCAGGAACAAGCTCACACTCAACAACAAGAGGCTACTCTACATAACAATCCTGAAACCTGCATGGAGCTGCGGAGCCCCCATCTGGGGCTGCGCGGCAGACTCTAACATCGCAACACTCCAGCGCATCCAGAACCTGGTTCTGCGGAAGATAACAGGTGCACCGTGGTATATCACGAACAGCAGCCTTCATCAGGACCTCAATATACCAACTGTGAAGGTGGAAATACGAAAACTAGCCCAATCCTACGACTACCGACTCCATAAGCACTCCAACACCCTAGCAATCAACCTACTGGAAACCCCACCTGTAATTTTCGCCTCCGCCGGAAGCTGCCCACTGACATTTAGTATTTAATCATAGGTTAACTTAGTACTACCCCCAGGGCCCTGCGGATGCGCAGCCACCTGGTATCATGTCAATATACTATATACATAAAAGTACCCCCCCCCCCAGAATGTAAATGCCAATAGGCAGTCCATGAAATAAATAAAATTATTTAAAAAAAAAATAAAAAGTACACACACCTATGTACTTTATTTTGACAGATTTACAAAACATAATTTGCCCTCTTCACTATATCATTTGCACCCTCAAGAAACATAGTCTGACTACGGGCCTGGGCTGGTCAAATTTCAAAAATTCTCAAAGACACATCTTAAAAGGAAGAGGTAACAATGAAGAGTCACAATTCACCGCTGGATTCAATCTGCTGGCTCGCGTTGGACGCCCTCTCGCCCCTAATTTCCATTTTCACTTTCCCCTTTCATTTCCATATTTCAACCACCGGTATCATGTCCCATCGCTTCCCGCTTCAAAAACTCGAATTGCGGTACACGCGCCATCACGATACAGCCCTCTCGAAAGTGCATGAAAAAAAAAAAAAGAAAAAAAAAAGAAGAGAATTCGAAAAGAAAACAAGACTGCTACAAAAAACGGACGAACAAGTTTAACCAATTACAACGCGAACGGGGGGGGGCAGGGGACTGATAATTGGAAAATAAACAGAACTGAAATTTTCTTATTTGAAGATGAAGCGTCACGGTTTAATTAAAACGAAAGTTATTGTATAAATTTATAGACGAGTTAACTTCGCTAAGCGGGGCCGTTGTTTGAGAACGTCGAGTCGTCGGCAGCGCGGGGCGGGGGCTCGGAACCGCGACTGGTGTCGGATGTTTCGCTCGCTTCGCCTCGACTCGCGTGCACAACTGACGCGCCGAGGCCAAAAAGGAAGCGGCGCTTTGTTTGGACGTATTTGCATTAATGACGAATCGGGACCGCGAAGACTGAGGGGATGGGGCGGGGGGGGGAGAGAAGGGCAGAAAGAAAGTTAACTTGGTTGTACTACATTAACCCCTTACATAATTTCGGCATTAGCAATTCATTGTGCGTCCCGGTTAACGCGGCGAGGTTCGGGGCGCCCCGCCCGCACTTTTTCGGGCTAAAATTTAGCGATGAATACGAAATTTGGCGACGATCAACAATAGTCATGCTCGAAAATGGAAATACATCTTCTCGGGGGGCGCGAATGAAAAATCGGCCACACATGGGCCCACACGTATACGTTGTTCCGTGCACGTCGCGTGCGCCCGTAGCTCGGCCACTGAGAGAGGAAAATGCAGCCGGTGACGTCGCGCCCGTGAGAAAGGGCCAACCGCGTTGAAAATGTCAAAATGTCCGCGTAATTGCGGCGTCGTTTTGCGGTCAGCTAACTTACTTACATAAAATAACGTAATAATTAATTGTCAAGGTGTGTGTGTGGTGTGTGTGTGTGTGGTGTGTGTGTGTGTGTGTGTCGACCTCGCCGAAACAACGTATTCGCATGTTCGCAATTTCGGTGTGCGACATGGGACTTTCCTCAGTTATCAGGTGTATCTACTAAATCTTTATTGCAATCAAAGGGATGTAAGCTTCCGGTGCACCAGACGCTAAAATATTTACCGAATGCATTTTTTAGAACCCGCCACTGCTCCGGGTCGCTCAGAACCGCGTCAAAAGCGTTTTTCACAGCGAAGGAGAGTAGAAATTCAACCCAAATGTCTGGAAATGCTCGACATGCAGCTTTTAATAATTCATTTTCAGTAAAATATACAAGATCATGAAATACGTGCCCCCTCCCTTCAACCGGGTACATAAGCAACGTATCCTAACAACATGTAGATAGGTTCGTCTGGTTTAGAATGCTACAGTATCTTACGTATCGAATGTTTTCACCCAATCAATAGGGTTTGATCCAAGGAATGTACTTTCGGAGGTCCATGATACCTCATACAGTACGCGAGATTAACTGTGATAGTAATATAAAGGGTGTTTCACAATACATGCCTCCCTTTCAACCAGGTATAAGAAGGCAACGTATCCTGACAATGTGTAGATACGTCTGCCCGTTCTCACATTTGAAGGTGCAAAAATACGTACAAAATGTACAACATTAATGGAATACATTTTTACTCTGCGTTGCTGTGATAGATAGGCAGGTGGACCTTTTTGGTAATCAGCCCCGTAGAGAGAAAAGAAGGGACTGGGGGAATTTCCATAGGCACTCCTCTCCTTCCAGTTAAATTTGTTCTTTTGTTAGATGGGAAAGAATTATAAACTACGGGATAGGAGGTTTCTTTTAGGGTGTAAGGAGTGATTGCTGATTCGATGTACAGTACGATTGAAATTCAGGCCTTTTAAAAATATCGGGCCCCCTTGAAAGTTCGGGCCCGGGATATTTCCCCACTTTCTCCCCCTTCACGGCAGGGTTGTTGGCAATCGACCACCACCAGGCAAATTATATAGAGCGGGTGCGCTACTTACCATAATATCGTCCTCATCAAATTTTATGGCAAACATTGGATGCACGGGATACGAACAGGGTCAACGTTGGAAACTCGGAACAGCGCGATCTAGCAAGACGAAAAATTACAAAATTGACAAAATACTCAAAAATAGTGATTGATACCGCTTAAGGATCTCATTAAAGTATCACTAATGTAGTCGAACGTTCAGCAGGTACACCGACTTCAGCTTTCCGGCGAACGTTTAGATTATCTCATTACTGGGGATGGGTTTTTCCACCCTTAACACGTCTTCCTCATTGTAACACAACAGCTGAACGAAATATACCGACAGCTGTTGAACAGGTTCAATCTATCGATAATAGTTATCGATATGATAACCAATAAAACTATCGATAATCGAAAACGACCGATATTTTTGACAAACAGTTACAGTAACTACTTACAAAAAAAAATAAATAAATAAATAAAAACAGAATTGGATCAACTGAATGTCAGAAAATCCATTTCGACTAAACAATATGTACAAAAAGTTTAGTTTATTTTTTCTTCTTCAAATTTCCATCAAAATTATCTTTTGGACCCAGCGATTTTTCGCAGAGTAAACGACTCTCTTCTCTGTATCCTCAAAAATACTTCTTTTCCTCACTCTTACCTATTTTCTTTCCCGAGTTTGGAAATCAGTTATCGAATAAACGCCTATACTAAAAAAGTAAAATCCGCCGCCGCCACCGCCACCGCCGCCTCCAAAAAAAAAACGCACTGCGGGTTGCCTACCTAAGAACCAGAAAAAATGCAGGGGTAGATCAGCTACTTTTAAGGACATAATCTGTTCTAACATAAAAGATCTCCAAGTTGTAAGACATAACCGACATAAAAAGACATAAAATGATATAATTACCCATAATTTTCAAGATCAAAAGTCGCTGCAGGTTGCCTACCCTACCCCTTGATTGC
This sequence comes from Acanthococcus lagerstroemiae, assembly GCA_031841125.1. Lineage (NCBI taxonomy): Eukaryota > Metazoa > Arthropoda > Insecta > Hemiptera > Eriococcidae > Acanthococcus > Acanthococcus lagerstroemiae. Next base: position 46,742,178 of record CM063114.1, on the reverse strand, counting down.
TCAATTTTCCAGGGGTAGCCTACCCTAAGGAGGGGGTTCGGTGGGAGTAAGAGGACCTGGTGGAGGAGAAAGTCCTTGGTGAGAGAGGGGACCTTGGAGAAAAACGGCCGTAGTGCGCGGGGGTGGGGCTCTTGAGGGTGAAGGGCTCTCGGGGGAGGGGTGGTCATGGTTCTGAGAGCTCCTGGGTGGATGGTCAGGGATCTTCAAGGCGGTTGGAGGGTCATAGTGAGGACAGGGGCTCTGAAGGGAGATGAAGCCCAGGGGGTAGTGGTGGGTGAAAGGTCCTTGTGGCGGAGGAAATCCTTGGTAGGAGAGGATGCGGCCATTGAGGAAGGAGGAGGTAGTGGTGGGTGAGGATCCTAGAGGGGCAGTAAAATTTTGGTAGATAAAGGCCCGGGGTGTAAGAGGTACTCATGGTAGAGGAGGGAGCTCCTAAAGGGGAGGAAAACCACGGTGGTGGCGGGGACTGCAGAGGGAGGTAAAGGCCTCAAGTAGAGAGGGGGTAATGGTGAGTAAGAGGTCCTGGTGGAGGAGGAAGTCCTTGGTGAGAGAGGCGGCCGGGAAGGCGAATGAAGGCCATGCTGCGGAACGTTCTGGTCCCAGGCAGGTGGTCTTGAAGGGAAGGGTTCTCGTAGGGGAGGGGTGGTCATGGTGGTGGAAGCTACTGGTTGGAGGACCAGGGTATCTTTGTGGTGGTAGAGCGAGGAGGCTGTAGGGTGATGGAGACGCGGAAGGGGAGGACTGTAGAGAGGACTAAGGCCACCATTGGGGAGGTCGTAGTGATGGGTAAAGAGGTCTTGGTGAGGAGTGTGGTACGTGAACGGAAATGAAGGCCATAGTGGTGTGGGGTGGTAGAAGGACGTGGTTCTAATGGAAGGCACTCGGGGTGGAAGAGGGTGATCGGGGGAGACTAGGTGGAGGACTATGGCCATTATGGGGGAGGAGTTTGTGGCTGAGGAGGGCTGCGACTGTTGAGGTGTGACCGTGGAGGCGGAGAGCAACCATGGTCAACGAGGGGGTCGTGGTGGAGGACGAGGCTCGTGATGAAGATAGGATGGAAGGGCGTTCATGGTAGAAGATTGAGGACCGCTGATAGAGGGGGAGCAAAAGAAGCACAAAGCAAACCTCGACTCAGGAACAAAAGTTTCAGACCAAACACTGAGGACTGTGACGGGGGGGGGGTGTCGGCCGCGAAGCGGCAAGGGGGCGAAACCCTCTAGTGTGAAGAGATTAAAGCCCCGCTGGTGGAGGTCGGTTGTGGTGGTCGATGATTGTAGAGGTGAGGGAAAGTCCGAAGGAGAGGGAAGTGTTCGGAAGGAGGATACTGTGGAGGTAAAAGACCATGGGGTGGGCATTGAAGCCTCTGGTAGATTATGGCCGTTGTGGGGGAGGAGTTCGTGGCTGAGGAGAGCTGCGACTGTTGAAGCGTGACCGTGGAGGAGGAGGCTCGTGAAGAAAAAAAGATGGAAGGGGGTTCATGGTGGAAGATTGAGGGCCGCTGATAGAGGGAGAGCAAAAGTAGCCCAAAGAAAACTTCAACTCAGGAACAAAAGTACTAGACCAAACACTGAGGACTGTGGTGGTCGGACGAGGCGCGAAGCGCCGAGCAAGGCCGGCACGAACAAAGCGAGTGACCGCGGGGGGTCGGGCCGCAAAAACGGCCAGGGGGCGAAGCCCCCTAGTCTAATTTATTTCACCACGCAAACTGAAATTATACGAATAAATCTGACTCGGAACGTTGAAAATCAAATTTTTATCCCGGTTAGAATTAGTTCTCATGAAATCCGGTAGATGTCGCTTATTTTGCTGTTGGCAGGGATGAGAAGCTTATTGAAAAAACTTCTCTTCCGGCTTCTGGCTTCCATAATTTTAAAAAGCTTCCAGCTTCTGACTTCTTTCAATTTTGTAATTTAAAAACTTCCGGCTTCTGGCTTCTGTTATTTAGAAAAACTTCCAGCTTCCGACTTCTAGCTCCCGAAATTTCACTTTATTTCACCTCTAGCATCTTTTAAGCCCCTCTCCCCTCTTCCAAAATAATAAGAAGCACAAAACAAGTTCAAATGAAATAATATATTTAGACTTTGAAGCAACGAGTTTAAGAGCTCTTTTCTTATAAACAATGACTGACAAATTACGCCAAATGCTGACTCTGAATTGGAACTTGGAAGCCAAAAAGAAGCCGATAAACAAAAGACTTCTCTTCCAGCTTTTGGCTTCCAACTGGAATTGGCTTCCGGCTACCGGCTTCTCGATTTGAGTCAGGATACATAAAAACTTCCGGCTTCCGGCTTCTGCTTCCAGCTTCTTTCACATCCCTGGCTGTTGGATGGTGCAGATTCCGAATGGACGCGGGTTCGATTCCCGATACGAAATTACTGGCCAGCAATTTTTTCATGTAAAAACGCTTTTCATTGAGGGACGTTTACTTTACATGCAGGTTTCGTTAGCACTGGATGCATGAATGATAGGCGCTTCTTGTCGCTCGTAAAAAACACCAACGTAAACATGGCCTTTCTGATCAAGTAGTATAAAAATAAATAAATTCGAATTGTCACTGGTGAGTGCGGAGCCGGCTGAACTTGGTAAACCTCTGGGAACGAGTCCTTCAACCTCCAACATTTCATACGGTTTTCCTAGTCCCCCAGCACCACGTCTATCCAAAGTCCAGCCTTTTAGAATATTTGCACGGTTGTTGCACGCACTGAATTACAACTACTGTATTTGTACTTGCCAGCCACAACTACTGTAGTTTGTAGTTATAATTACAAAGTGTATTTAAATACTGCTCAACTTTGGTTTCACCAAAATCCAGCTCCGACATCAGACGACGAACTCACGTTAGGTTTTTCAACGCACACCTATAACTACAGGCTCGTTCTCCAAGAGCTGAAAATAGAGGTGCAAAAAATTCTGTGCCCCGGAGCTACCCACTCGACGTATACAAAGAACGAGCGAGATCTTGGGGGCATTTCAGACGAGCGGCTCCGCATCCCTGCGAAATACTCGGATAGGCTGTGCGGCGCGAATGGCAGAGACGGAAAAAATACGGTGGCCTGTGGAAAGACACTATATCAGTTTTCCTCTGATTTATGCACTTTGTATCCTTTCTGACGGACCGAATTTTTCATTTTATATTATTCCGACAATGGCGTATTGTTACAACGAAAAAATATAGCATTCGTACGGTTGGTGCGCCGGTGGCATTTTACTATGGGAATTTTCATAAAATATTATCCGCTGCGGAAACTAAAATTCTAATAATTTTACATTTCTCTCTCTCTCTCTCTCTCTCTCTCTCTCCTCTCTCGCCGTTTTCACTCTCGCTCTCCGTCTTCGTCTTCCGCACGTCGCGTCGTGTTTTTGTATTACGTGAAAAATATCCCTTCGAGGAAGCGCTCGCTCTCTCCGTCCCTGTCGCTCTTTCGCTCCTCCAGCTCGTAAATGCAGCCACGAAAAGAAAATTTTGCAGCTATAAGACGGAATTTTCTGGGGCGTTTTAATCGTAAATGCCAATATATAAGACAGAACACGATACGAATCGCGCAGAAAGAATCGAAATATAGGCGATTACAAAAAGTAACCGTGTCGAGTGTTGCGAGCAAATAAATCATGTAGCGAGGCTGGCGCGGGCATTCGTTCTCTCAGATATATCAAAGTACGAGAAAAAAAAAAAAAGAAGAAAAAATCTTTTGTGTAAAGTGGACTCGGAGACATTCGGAGTCGTACAGGGAGCAGAGTGCGCGCACCTATATTTGCGTCCGTATCTCAGGTCAAAGGAATTTGAGGTCAAGACACGATCGAGGCGAGTGGAAATTGAAGTATTTGCATTTAATTTAAGACTGCGGGAATAAAAGAGCAGGCGATTCGCGGAGGCCGAACGCTTTTCAACACGACGTGGCATGGGCTGCGTTATCGGTTACAAAGTTCTCCGGATTCGGGGTAAACTCTGCCTGCATTTATAGGTTTCAAAAGATAAAATGGTTTAGAGAATTCGAGCTTAAAGATGGCAGACATCGTGATTAAAGAAGGTACTCGCATCTCAATGCGCGTCAATTTTTATTGCACTGCCCTTTCATCGAACAACGTCCGGCGAAGTAAGCAAAAATAAAGAAAAAATTGACATCAAAAAGGGTGTTCGCGAAATACCGTTGATGCTAGGCAGGAACCTCTACGTGGTGCCTAGGGTATCCCTTATTTTACAAGTTTTCGCCAATCGATCAGGTGCGCACTGAACTTTGTTCCAATGGACCGAGAAACTCAATCTGAGGTCGTTAACCCGTGGTGTCCTTGAACGATGAGATGAAGAAAAACATGTGTAGAAGTGGTTGCATTGCTCATGCAAGGAAGAGACCATATTTACTGGAGATGAGTCAGTTTTTGCTAAGGATAAGGTATGCTCAACCTGAAGGTGGACACATGCAAAAGTGTTTGCAATTGTTAAAAGCTTGTATCTGCAAAAGGTAGGACTGTTGGTCTGACCCTAGTGATAAAAAATTTGCGGAAGAGCCTAAAATTGAAACGTTAACTAGGTATCCATGAGCCATAACTAAGTCCAAATTCAATGATTGAAGAAAACCAAACTTTGCGATCTAGGGTTAACCAACTGTTCGTATTGAGTTTTGAGTATGCTAAGATTCCGTTGAAGACTTGGTATGGTGGACTTGAGATGATGCACATCAACAATAGGAAACAGCGACTCGTCCATAGGAAATTACCCTGAATTCTGAGAACACGTGACTGTTCCTTCACAGCGCAATGTTACATCTTATGCGCGAATTGTTGACTATTGTTACATAATGGTACTCAACAAACTGTCATGGGCGTAGCCAAGTGGGGAAGGGGGCAAACTGGGCGTTTGCCCCAGTAGACAGAGACTGAAGTTATATTGTAGTGTGCTTTACCCGGCATTAATAAACATTTCAGCAGTAACATAATTAAAGACACGTTTTTTCACGCATTTTTGAATTATTTTGATAAACATCATGTTTCCTAAAGAGAAGTTCTGTAGGACTTTTTTACAGAAAATTTAACAAGGAACACTTTATGTTATTTGCATTTTGATCCTAAAATAAGTATTTTTTGGATAACTGCGATTTAGCTACTAAAGATTGGTTATATAAGAAAAAAGAACAAAAGCCACGTCCCTCGAAATTTTTACACATTTTTTGCAATTATCTCGGTAAATATGCGTTCTAGCAAAAAGCTGTATGGAATCTTTTTATAGAAAATTAAACAAGGAACATTTTATATCATTTGCATTTTGGTTCTAAAGTGAATATTTTTTATAGATAACTCTGATTTACGAGTAGCTAGTAAAGATCGGTTATAAAATGGAAAAATAACAAAAGCCACGTTCCTCGAAACTTCCACACATTTTTGCGATTATTTCGACCAGTAAACATGTTTTCTAAAGAAAAGTTGTGTAGGACTTTTTTACAGAAAATTTAACAGGGAACATTTTATGTTATTTGTATTTTGGTCCTAAAGTAAATATTTCTTTAGATAATTGCGATTTAAATAGTAAAGATCGGTTATAAAAGAAAATATAATAAAAAGCCGCGTTCCTCGAAATTTTTACACATTTTTGCGGTTAACTTGGTAAATATGCGTTCTACCGAAAAGTTGTATGGAATCTTTTTTATATAAAAACTAAAAAGGAACATTTTATGTTATTTGCATTTTGGTCCTGAAGTAAATATTTTTTTTTAGATAACTGCAATTTAGCTACTAGAAATCGGATAAAAAAAAAAAGCCACGTTCTCCGAAATTTTTACACCTTTTTGCGATTAATTCGGTAAAAATACGTTCTAGCAAAAAGTTGTATGGAATCTTTTTTATAGAAAATTTAACAAGAACCACTTTATGTTACTTGCATTTCAGTCCTAAAGTAAATATTTCTTTAGATAACTGCGATTTAGCTAGTAAAGATCGGTTATAAAATGAAAAATAACAAAAGCCACGTTCCTCGAAACTTTCACACATTTTTGCGATTATTTTGATAGGTAAACAGGTTATCTAAAGAAAAGTTGTGTAGGACTTTTTTTTACAGAAAATTTAACAAGGGACACTTTATGTTATTTGCATATTGATCCTAAAATAAGTATTTTTTTGATAACTGCGATTTAGCTACTAAAGATTGCGGTTATAAAAGAAAAAGTAACAAAAGCCAGGTTCCTCGAAATTCTTACACATTTTTGCAATTATCTCGGTAAATATGTGTTGTAATGAAAAGTCGTATGGAATCTTTTTATAGAAAATTTAACAAAGAACATTTAATGTTATTTGCATTTCAGTCTTAAAGTAAATATTTCTTTAGATAACTGTGACTTAGCTAGTAAAGATCTATTATAAGAGAAAAAATAATAAAAAGCCGCGTTCCTCGAAATTTTTACACATTTTTGCGATTATCTTGGTAAATATGCGTTCTAGCGAAAAGTTGTATGGAATCTTTTTTATAAAAAATTTAATAAGAATCATTTTATGTTATTTGTATTTTGGTCCTGAAGTAAATATTGTTTTAGATAACTGCGATTTAGCTACTAAAGAACAATTATAAACAAAAAAATAATTAAAAAATTCTTACACATTTTTTGCGATTTTATTAAAATAGTTCGAAAAAGTTGGTTCATTTATTTCGGCGATAAATTCGCAGATCGTCAAGCTAGTCGGCTGTAGAGTCGATATTCAACAATATCTTACTCTACAGTGATACAACGCAGTTTAGTATCTGACCTTGAACCTTTTTCTTTTTTGTGAACTAGTTACCAGACAAGTGGATTCCACCAGCGAGCACCAAGCTGTACTCATAAAACACTAAATTAAATTTACAAAGACCAACTTTTCTAACACACGGACCAAAATTCTCCATTAACGCTGTACATAATTTCTTCGTATCTTTGCACCTTCAAATGTAATGCCGGCTACACACTTATCATGAAACGCCATGAAACGACTGTGAAATATGAAAAAGTGGAAAGTGTGTAGAGTATGTGTGGCGCGTTTCACAGAGCATCTTTTTCACATTTCATATTTCACGTTGTTTCGCTGAAGGTGGCGGTTTTTTGTTGAAATATCGAAGGTTTTTCATCAGGTGTTGTCTATACATCAGCACCGATACACACTTTTCATGAAATGCAGCCGGATTTCAACTTAGATTGTCGCGAAATTCGGGCTATCTGGCCCGGTTAGTCCGCAGAGCTAGCTGATCACCTGTTGGGCAGCGGGACCCAGCGGTCACAGATCGTCAGGTCCCTTCGTAAAGTAGGCCAAGAGAGGGCGCAGCAACACTTTAGACTGGAATTGGTTTCGGGAGGAAGCGGAGTCAGAGCCGGTGCGAGGGGGTGTTAACCCCCGGTATTTTTTAATTCGCCAATTGTGGCAAAATTTGGGAAAATGACATTTCTTTTACCCACTAATTCAATAATTTATCCAATAAGTCAGATGATTGATTTTTTTTTGTATTGTGCTTTGATACTTGGAAATTTTGAGTTGAATCAGCTGGGACTTTCACACTTTCCCATCCCCCCAGAAAAAGTTCTTCGGCACGACCCTACGCGGAACATGGGACGAATGCAGATGATATTGGTTTCCTGAGGGTGCATATTAATTAGGCTGGGTGATTACCTATGAAGGCATTCGGACAGTTTAGTTTGCAAACTGAAAGAATACCTACAATTGGGGAACCCACTTCCAAAGTGACCTAACTGCAGCATTATGATTTCATGAGTTTTTGTTTTCAACTCGCTGTCTTACCGCGCTAGGGGCATGCTTTGCAAAAACAAAAACGACAAATTTTTCTTGAAGGTTGAACTTATTGATACCTACCTTTAAAAATCCGTTACCTACTTTACTGTTTTGTTTGTTTTTCTCAAAACTAAAAGTTTGCAGTTAGGTCACTTTGGTAGTGGGCTCCTCAACTGTAAAAAAACGGGTTTCTTTTTTCTTCAACTTTTATTCAGTGTCTTATGCTTATATAGCCGCATACTCGGCATTGTCAATCGACTTGCCCGGTAACTGGTTCACAATAAAATGGGAGGTCAGATACAAAACTGTGTTGTTCCACCCCTGCACTGGGTGTTGGAAATGTGATGAGAATAAAAATCGAAGAATTAAGAGAAGCAAAGTGCCGCCGTTTTACAAAAAAAAAAAAAAAAAAAAAAAAAACCCACTACATTAGCTAAAAGGGAGAACTGAATTCTAGGACAAATGTGTCATTTCAAGATGAATGTCATGTGCTCAATTTGATGTGCCAAATCCTGGAGTGAACACTTATGTATCGTTATTTTTTGGCGTTTATAATTTTTTGTACTATGGAGTAGACTGAAGACAAATTAACGGATTTGGTACTCAAGGTGAAAGATCGTCCTGTCCTATGGGATCCTCACCACCCTGAGAAGAAGTCCCGTACAAAGAAACTTCTTGGGTTTCACTTGTCTCCTTTCTTGTGAGGATGCAGTTACGATTGCCGCAGCAATGACAGCGTCTTCATCATAACCCATCCTCAAACGAAAATAATACCACTAAACACGATAACTTAATTCAGCCTCAAAAGGAACACTACATCGGCAGAGGCGAAACTATAGGGGTGTGGGGGGTTGAAACAACCCCCAATAATTCGGCAGTCGGCAAATTTTGAAACTGTTCATTAGAATTTTTCATTTTTTATGAATGTTTGTTTGCTTGTTTATTTTTCTTTTTTCAATTAAAAAATATTCCGATGAAAAATCGACAAATTTTTAATTTTTTAAAAATTTTGTCGTCGAATTTTTAGTTTTCAAAAAATATTTATCGGCAAATTTTTTTCTCATCCTCCCCAAACTGAAAGTCAAATTTCGTTTCTGAAAATGGAGTACCCTGGACTCCTGTCAGAGACTAGTCAAAAGCCGAAGGTTTCAAGCTGAGTATCGAAAGTTGTCTGAAAGGTTAAGACAAAGCTGAAATGTGGAAGACATTTCGAAAATCTGAAAGTCTGTAGTAAACGTTGAATTTCGAATTTCAGTGACTATTCTGATTTTACTATAGATGCTCTGTTTGAATAAGAGCTTAAAATTTGAGAAAGTTGAACATTTTATTAAAGTCTAAAAGTTGAAAAGCAAAAGACTTATCTTCCAATGTCGCAAGCCGAATCCGATAGCAAATATTCTATTGTTTAATTTACGGGTTTTGGTCTGGTGAATACCTATAGGAGGGAAATTTAGTCTGGAGCAAGAGTCAGAACTCCATGTGTATTTTCCATACTTATCCGATCACAGATAGACTTTGAAGCTCAAGTTTACGGACTCGCTCCACCAAAAACCCTCAAAATGCTCGACACAATCCAAAACTCAGCCCTTCGAATAGTATCAGGAGCCCTCCGCACTAGGCCATCCATCAGTCTTTGTGCGGAAATGACCGAACCTCCCCTACCCTACCGCAGAATGATCCTCTACTCCAAATACTTGCTCAAAATATCCCAAAATCCCAACTCACCACTTTCCACAGACGTGGTTAATGATATACCTCAATGAAACCACGGTTTCTCCTGATCCGATCGACCTGAAACTTTGTATGTTTATTTTATTTTATTTCATTGGAACCAATTCAGAATACGAATCAGAGGAAACTCAAAAAAAGATCACCAAGAGTAAATAAGGACCTCTTTAAGGGTAAAGGAAGTTGTGTGTTTCTCTCAAGTATTCCTAACATCCTTCTAGCTTGCCCTCCCAGACTAGGGTACGCTCATGTTCGAGAAATTGAGGGCTTGGGGGGATAAGGTTCCAATCTGCATTTGCAGGGACGAAACTATAGGGGGCGGATGAAACACCCCCAATAATTTGGCAGTTGGCAAATTTTGAATCTGTTTATTTGAATTTTACATTTTCTAAGAACGTTTGTTTGTTTGTTTTTTTCAATTAAAAAATATTTTGACTGAAAAATCGACAAATTTTCAAATTTAAAAAAGACTAGCTGACCCTACCGTCCTTCGGACGGTTGTATAATACTGCAAAATATGCATTTTTATTATAAAGAATAAATGAATTGCTGAGTGCTCCGAAAGAAATTTCTTAATAAAATGTATCAAAAGTTACAAAACATGAAAACAATTTTCAACGGATTATCTAGAAATACTGTGGTACCTCAGAAGAAAAAAAATGGAAGACGATCAAAATACAACTTTTCATGTATCAAACGAAATTATATGTAAATTCCCATATAGATAAAAATAGGCTTTTATGCGATTTGATTATTTGCTTATATTTTGGAAAAATAAAAATAAAATGAAGCATGAAATTGATTTTTCATAAATGTGTAAGCTTTGTAACCTTTTTAAATTAAATCGAATTACTCGTTCTTCTCTATCTCCAAAATGAGAAGTGATTGAATTTTCCTGTACATTTCACGTCCTCAGTAGGAGTACTGAGGGTGCTTTGCTCATAGTTACGCCCTGTTTCAATAGTAATAAATATTACCTATCATGAAGAAAACTTATCGGTGTATCCCGATAAGCATGATTGTACTCAGTAGTCTCTTGCTCCGCTTTGACTTGGTGGAATATAAACTCGAGATACATCTCTATAATACTACTTTTATTTTTAATGAAATATTTCAGAATAGACCTCAGAGGATTAAGGTTCGAGTGGTGATGGTTTACGTTATAACCTATTCGACGCTAGGGCGCTTCTATGTACAATTTGCACAGTCCCAGTCAGAGGAATTCAAAAACTTTATTGATAAAAGCTTTGATAACAGTTTGTATGTTTGTGTCCACGATTGGAAAAGATTCGAATAAAAAGAAAATTTATTCGAATCCGCTTCTGGGAATTGGATTTGTATCGGTGATTCAAATCCAGTGGACGACCCGAATTCGTAAAATTTATTCGAATCTTTTTCGTGGATTCTTCGGCATTTTTCTGTTAGCCGTATCAGGCGCTGAAGTCACCTAATATGACCATCCGTTTTGGTCTCTTTTCTTTTTTTTAACGAAAAAAAGTTCAAAAAACGTAATAAAAGCTACAAAATTCCTTCTGGCCTACTCAGTTCAAGCATTAAATTTAATTTCTTTGGAAACTACATTGCTGGAAGTACGTTCACTATGATTACATCGAATAAGATCCAGTTTTTGAGTATTTGGTTTTTCTGAAGAAAAAAATTGTCAACGATTGCTGAGTGAGTAAAATAGGTATCGTTTCTTTTGATTTTGATTTTGTAACAGCTAAAAAAGATTCCATAATTCGTAGATTCGATGATTCGTAGATTCAAATCCACGAATCCACTCCAATTATTGGAATCCGATTCGAATCACAGTAAATGTAAATCCTTCTCAAATCATATTCGAATGCAAAAAAAAAAGTAGTGATTCGTGGATTCGGCTTCGAATCCAATTTTAGTTTTTAGTGGATTCGTTGTCAACCTTGTTTGTGTCACAGGTCGTGCTATATGTTTCTTCTTATCATTCTATGTAGTACGATTGTAATTTCGCATATTGAAAATGCCTAGCCGGTGTATAGTAATCATCTACATCTCTTTAATCTCTTCAATCTCTTCAATTTAACGTAGAATTTTTTGTGGGAACCGTCTAAAATATATTCATGAAAGAATTTCACGAATCCATTGTAGGTATTACTGATACTGATAACGTCACATTCCTTAAGGCTATTGCTTGGAATATTGGTAATTTGGAAAAAAGAAAAGTGAAAAAAAAACCGCAGAATTTTAAATATAAATATCCATTTAAAAAAAAAAAAAAAAAAAAAAAAAGGAACACCTAAAATTTCCATCGCATAAGACCTTTGCTTGGAACATGGAATATTGCCAATTTGAAAGAAAAAAAGAAGACGACGAACAAAAGTAGAATTTCATAGAAGCAAATAGTTATGAAAATACCCATTAGAAAAGGAACCGCCTAAAATATATTTAAAAGAAACAATTTTACTATTCCATTGTAGGTAATACTGATACTGATAACGTCAAATCGCTTAAAGGTCACTGCTTGGAATATAGAATATTGGTAAATTGTGGGGAAATACGTAGAAAAGAAGAAAATAGTTTTGAAAACACCCATTAAGAAAAAGGAAACCCGTCTTAAGATATATTCAAAATTCAAAATTGGTAAATTGAGGGGAAATACGTAGAAAAGAGGAAAATAGTTTTGAAAACACCCATTATGAAAAAGGAAACCCGTCTTAAGATATATTCAAAATTCAAAATTGGTAAATTGAGGGGAAATACGCAGAAAAGAGGAAAATAGTTTTGAAAACATCTATTAAGAAAAAGGAAACCCGTCTTAAAAGATATATTCAAAATTCAAAATTGGTAAACTGAGGTGAAATACGTAGAAAAGAAGAAAATAGCTTTGAAAACACCCATTATGAAAAAGGAAACCCGTCTTAAGATATATTCAAAATTGGTAAATTGAGGGGAAATACGCAGAAAAGAAGAAAATAGTTTTGAAAACACCCATTAAGAAAGAGGAAACCCGTCTTAAGATATATTCAAAATTCAAAATTGGTAAATTGAGGGGAAATACGTAGAAAAGAGGAAAATAGTTTTGAAATCACCCATTAAGAAAAAGGAAACCCGTCTTACGATATATTCATAATTTGTTTTTGGCGTTGTCAAGGTACAAACCCCGTTAACATGCATCAAAATGTATCATTCGCTCTGACCACTTCGCCACACATCCGGCACGTCAGCCGCGAGCAATTTGCACTTACATCAATCTCATAACTGTTCCGCTTTAAACTTCTGAGCTTTATTATGCCACAACGATTGAACTTACTCAAACTTTTCTTGGACACAAACACCCTCTGAAACATCATCTTCCATTCGAGATAACTTACATACTGATCTATTGACCCTAATGGACAAATACTGGAGATTGGAGACATTGTTCCTTGCTTCCGTTTTTTGAATTTCATACAATAATAATGTTTTTGCAAACGCATCTCTGGAGCATAATTCAAAAAATTCAATCAAAATGGAAGAAAAACAGGAAATCCAACATCCTAAAAAACTGGATAGAATTAAACATATCTTCATGGTAAGTGGTAACACTGATCCCAATCACCCTGCTTCCAGCATGTGCCCTCATTCGACGTTGAAGCGCTCGCTTTGCAACGAAAATATACCTCGTCTTACCGCGCAACCAATTACCTCACCGAAACACCCATTAACTGCGCGTGACGTCATTTCAACTTTGAAGCTTAATTACAGCTTTTACAAAGCGAATTTCAAAATTTGGACTGCAATAGTATTGAGTATTTGTTATAAGGTATCTGTAGCGCCAATTTCAAGGCAATCCGATCAGCGGTTAACGCGTGATGCCGTTACAACGAACAAAATGAAGCCCTTTATCATATAGATTTTGTCGGCGAATTTTCAGTTTTCAAAAAATATTTTTCGGCAAATTTTTCTTCTCCATCCCGCACCTCCAACCTGAAAGTCAAGTTTCGCCTCTGTACATCGGGCACGACGAAATCTTTTTCACAGTCTCGGGTTTCTTCGCCATGATTTCGTGCAATAGTAGAAAATAAAATTTCATGAATATGGTGAGAAGTGTGTAGAGGAGTGTTTCACATTACATTTTCTTTCTCGTGAAACACCTTGAAACGCTACATGAGATAGGAAATGTGATAAGTGTGTAGCCGGCATAAGAGTAGGCAAACATATTTACATGTTTTGGGATAAGTTGCCTTATTACCCGGTTGACAAGGGATCGCGTACTATGAGACACCCTTTACGTCAAAGCTACGTGTATCATCTAGCTACGAAAATATGTTCGCCGAACCAAACCCTGTTGATCGGGTGAAAACATTCGATACAACCGCGAGAAATTCGATTCGCATTCCAGACGTTTCCGCAGGCCTAGCCCAACGTAAACCAGCTAGAGCACGTATCGCCATTACGCTAAAGCTTTATCGCTGATGCTCGGCCTATTAAGGAAAAGACAGTACGGAAGAGAGTCGAAGTCTGAGAGAGCGAGAAAGAGAGATCGAGAGGAGGGGGGGGGTATAAAAAAAAGCGTATGTAGCGCGAAGACGGGTCGTTAATTCGGAATTCTTCGCTCGCCGCGCCCGTCGATCACGAACTGTAAACCGCTGAAAAGTTGCCCGTCTCCTCCCATCAAATGTAAAATAAGTAACCGGAATTCGTCGTACCGTGCCATCGTCGATCCGATAAATGACGAGGAAATTGCTAGCGAGAAAAGTTTCTCGCGAAACTTTTTAATCACTCCGAGCTATAACATCTTGGATTTTTACCATCGAAGCGTTTCGGTCGTTATTTTAATGAAAAATAAATTTAGCGACTCTCGCGTACACGCGTCGATTGCAGCGAAACGCCCAAATCGCATTATTTACGAGCGACGTAACTGCGCGAGGAGCGACGAATCCGATTAAAACTAATTTTTTACAACAAGCGCGGCTCCGGGTTCGAATTTGCCCCGCGTGTTGATGTTTATTAATATTTCCACGTATAGTGCTGTCGAGGTGACGTGTAGCCGAATAAGGGAGGGGGGAGACGAGGGGATGGGGGGGGGAGAGGCGGAAAGGTAGCCAGACCCGGCTAACGTCCGCGTAATGAATGTCGACCGACATTAATCATACTGTTAATTCTGCATTACACGCGTATATCTTACACGGTACACAGATACGGCGATACAAGGCCCGGTCGTTGCTAATATAGGGTGTTGCGGAGTGACGACGACGGGAGGCCGGCAACCCGCGATGCTGGGAAGTACGCCGCAGACCGCAACTACGTTATTTGCAGTTAGCAGATAATATGATGCGGTAGCGAGTACGGTTTATCACACGACATCTTTAATGCACCGCTGCGTTGAGTTCTGAACGCTATCTGAAAACGACGTTGACGGAGTGCAAAGCGGTTTGCATTAGTGTTACCTAAATATTTGTTTTACTTTCGAAATACCGCCGGCTGTCTACCTACGTACGTTCGGTGCGAAGGTAATTGCATTAAAAGCTCGATTTTAATGAGTACGGAGCGTCAACTCTGGGCTACAAACTGGAGAACGGTATAACGGAATAGGCCGAGAAAGAGACGATACTGAAACGAAATTACCAATTTGTGACGCAGACAGTGGCACTGAAACTGGGAGGTAGGGGGAATTGGCCTCTCACGAGGGGTAGGGGAAACTCCTCCCTCCCCGTAGGAATTTTTCATTGAGCACTTGAGACCATTTTGGTCGCACGGAGTTGGAAAAATCCAACAAGTCAAATTTTTGTTTTGCTTTGATACTATGGAATTGAGTTAGTGATGCCGTTCGGGCCGGGAAATTTCGGTATTTAATCCCGGGCCGATTAAAACCGGGATTTTCTCTCGCGACAAATTCGGGATTTGCTCGGGAAAAAATCGTTTATGTTTCTTTGCCCTGTTCTTGACACGGTGAGAGTATTCCAAAGAGCTGTGATGGCTAGCAAAGAATTTATTTCAGGTGCGACAGACTTGTTAAGTAGACGAGTTTGAGGATGTACTTAGGTTATAAAATTTCATTAAAGTATATCTTTCTTCTATATTATAAAGGATTTCGTTTTGTTCGTTGTAACGGCATCACGCGTTAACCGCTGATCGGATTGCCTTGAAATTGGCGCTACAGATACCTTACAACAAATACTCGATACTATTGAAGTCGAAATTTTGAAATTCGCTTTGTAAAAGCTGTAATTAAGCTTCAAAGTTGAAACGACGTCACGCGCATTCAATGGGTGTTTTGGTGAGGTAATTGGTTGCGCGGTAAGACGAGGTATATTTTCGTTGCAAAGCGCGTCGAATGAGGGCACATGCTGGAAGCGGGGTGATTGGGATCAGTGTCACCGCTTACCATGAAGATATGTTTAATTCTATCCAGTTTTTTAGGATGTTGGATTTCCTGTTTTTCTTCCACTTTGATTGACTTTTTAAATTATGCTCCAAAGATGCGTTTGCAAAAACATTATTATTGTATGAAATTCAAAAAACGGAAGCAAGGAACAATGTTTCCAATCTCCAGTATTTGTCCATTAGGGTCAATAGATCAGTATGTAAGTTATCTCGAATGGAAGATGATGTTTCAGAGGGTGTTTGTGTCCAAGAAAAGTTTGAGTAAGTTCAATCGTTGTGGCATAATAAAACTCAGAAGTTTAAAGCGGAACAGTTATGAGATTGATGTAAGTGCAAATTGCTCGCGGCTGACGTGCCGGATGTGTGGCGAAGTGGTCAGAGCGATTGATACATTTTGATGCATGTTAACGGGGTTTGTACCTTGACAACGCCAAAAACAAATTTTGAATGTATGTTAAGACAAGTTTCCTTTTTCTTAATGGGTGTTTTCAAAACTATTTTCTTCTTTTCTACGTATTTCCCCTCAATTTACCAATTTTGAATTATGAATATATCTTAAGACGGGTTTCCTTTTTCTTAATGGGTGTTTTCAAAACTATTTTCCTCTTTTCTACGTATTTCCCCTCAATTTACCAATTTTGAATTATGAATATATCTTAAGACGGGTTTCCTTTTTCTTAATGGGTGTTTTCAAAACTATTTTCCTCTTTTCGGCGTATTTCCCCTCAATTTACCAATTTTGAATATATCTTAAGACGGGTTTCCTTTTTCTTAATAGATGTTTTCAAAACTATTTTCCTCTTTTCTGCGTATTTCCCCTCAATTTACCAATTTTGAATTATGAATATATCTTAAGACGGGTTTCCTTTTTCTTAATGGGTGTTTTGAAAACTATTTTCTTCTTTTCTACGTATTTCCCCTCAATTTACCAATTTTGAATTATGAATATATCTTAAGACGGGTTTCCTTTTTCTTAATGGGTGTTTTCAAAACTATTTTTCTCTTTTCGGCGTATTTCCCCTCAATTTACCAATTTTGAATTATGAATATATCTTAAGACGGGTTTCCTTTTTCTTAATGGGTGTTTTGAAAACTATTTTCTTCTCTTCTACGTATTTCCCCTCAATTTACCAATTTTGAATTATGAATATATCTTAAGACGGGTTTCCTTTTTCTTAATGGGTGTTTTCAAAACTATTTTTCTCTTTTCGGCGTATTTCCCCTCAATTTACCAATTTTGAATATATCTTAAGACGGGTTTCCTTTTTCTTAATAGATGTTTTCAAAACTATTTTCCTCTTTTCTGCGTATTTCCCCTCAATTTACCAATTTTGAATTATGAATATATCTTAAGACGGGTTTCCTTTTTCATAATGGGTGTTTTCAAAGCTATTTTCTTCTTTTCTACGTATTTCCCCTCAATTTACCAATTTTGAATTTTGAAAATATCTTAAGACGGGTTTCCTTTTTCTTAATGGGTGTTTTGAAAACTATTTTCTTCTTTTCTACGTATTTCCCCTCAATTTACCAATATTCTATATTCCAAGCAGTGACCTTTAAGCGATTTGATGTTATCAGTATCAGTATTACCTACAATGGAATAGTAAAATTGTTTCTTTTAAATATATTTTAGGCGGTTCCTTTTCTAATGGGTATTTTCATAACTATTTGCTTCTATGAAATTCTACTTTTGTTCGTCGTCTTCTTTTTTTCTTTCAAATTGGCAATATTCCATGTTCCAAGCAAAGGTGTGAAATAAATTCGTAGAAGCAGAGTATCAATCATAACTAATATTTCATAATTACCAAATTATGACAGTTATGATTAAATTATTTCACCTTAATTAAAGTTGTAATTAATCAGGGGTAGATTAATTATTAAATAGTTGAAATTAATCACGATGAGATTAATTATGAAAGTTGAACTTGCAGTGGAAGCTTGTAGTTTGAAGTTGAATTCCCACCTGCTTGGTGCAGGGAGAAAAGTAGTCACGAGCACAACTGACAAACACACTATAGAAATAACTAAGTTGGTAGAAACAGAAAATAACTTTATTCTTTCTCAAAAACAAATTATAAGGTTTTCTTCGGGTCCTCTTCTTCGCCGTCTTATTCTGCTGGTTTACCTAACGGCACAAGTAGAAACAAGATACCGTCAGTCATAAGATGTCAAGACAATTTTATAACACCTTGGATCAATGTGTGAGCACGGCTAGCACCATTGACTCCAAGTAAGAAACGAGTACCACCGGGGTACAAATAATACGACCACCCTGTACACTTGGATTGACATGCCAGCACAAGCTAACATCCTCAAGTCCAAGGGGGGTGGAGACGAGTACCATCGAGGTACATCAATGCGACTACCAACTGCTCTGATAGAAATTCCAAGTGAGCGAGGATCGTAGAATTGCTGTAGAATTTGTAGGGCTTTACCAAGTGCACCACCACAGGGTGGTAACACGAGGCCTGTAGTAGACACCAAGAGAGGAAACGTAAATTCCTGTAGAATTCAATTTACCAAGTGCACCACCACCGGATAGTGACACAAGGCTTGTAGAACACACAAAACGAACGACGACCATAGGAAAATGCGACTTCTCAAACGAAATGTAAATATAGCCGGTAGTAAATAATAAAATCGTCTGACCTGATCAGTAGCGTTATCCATTTCCAAACACAGGTAATGCGAGTAGAAACGAGCACAATAATCACGTACCGAGCACAATAAACACGTATCGTGGAGCACAATAACAGAATGCGAGGTCTCGGTGGCTCGCCACCGATCCCAAATTTGAGAACTAGACTTCCCCCACTGGGTTCCGTCGTGTACGTACATGGTCACGCGTGGACCAATGGAGATATGTTTCATAGTAGTACGTGGACCAATGAGGGGGCCGAAACCCACAACAGGGGGCGAGCCGCTCACTCAAATGCGTCCAAATTATCGTCACAGGCGGGGGCTATCCTAACAGGTAGGGGCCAGCCGAGTTTGAGCAGAGCGTTGAATTGTTAATTAATCACAGTTGATTAATTACAATTAATTAATAGTTGAATCATATTAGAGTTGAATCATATTAGAGTTGTATTAAATTAGAGTTGTATTAAATTATTAATATTACTATTATTAGTATCATAAATTTCGACTGTGTCGAGTCGAAAATGATGAATTTTCGACACTCCCCGCGAGAGGAGTGCGATAAGCACGTATCGATATAACAAAATATAATGGTTGTATCCGCTGTTGGTAGAATAAATATTGGTAGAGTAGGTAGATCAATTTTCGGTAGAACGGGTTGGTGCATGACTAGGTTCAAGGGTAGAAGGGGACTCAACCTCCATCAGGGAGGGAGTGCCAACTTCCTCTATGCGACGAACTTTCTTGGTAGGACCTTCAACGACACTTGGTTCCACAGGTGGAATTTCAAGTGGGTATAAAACGTTGACTGACTTCTGAATCACCTTTGTATGATACAACTGATTGTGTTCAGTAGAGTTGGAAGGCTTATGTTTGCTCGTGGCAGTCCAGTCAATAACACGTACTGAGGCCTGAGCTCCACGGCGGTCGAGGGTTTCAACGACTCCTAAAGGCCATTTTGCCCTAGAAGAATTCGAGTCCTTTATCAGGACCATTTCACCACAACGTGGTTTGTAGGAAACGGCACCCCTTAATGTCGCATGTGTTCGTATTTGTTTTTCTCTCATAAGTTGTAAATATCGACTGTAGAATATGGAGCGGTAGTGCTCTATAATAGAGCGCACAATCTTGTAGCTGGGCAGCAGCTTAGAAGCTGAAGCCCCGATAGTCGATGGATCAATGTCGATATCAGGCTCATAGGCCGAATTTGCAGGTCGTAGAAAACAGTTCGGGGTCAATGGCTGTAGGATTTCCTTTGTTGTAGAATATGTCAGAGGTCTACTATTCACTATATTTTCAACTTGACAAAAGACAGTAGTTAAAGTTGTGAAATCGACGACAGAACTGCCAAGAGCGCGGAGAAGAGAGCTTTTAACTAGCCCTATCATTCTCTCGTAGACTCCTCCTTGCCATGGGCAATACGCGGGGATGAAATGCCAGTCTATACGATTTGTGACTATAAAGTCATTGACACGGGGGTCATTAAGCTCGACCTTATGACCTAAAAGTGGTTGTATAAAGGTAAAGTTGCGCCCATTATCAGACACCATTAGTCGGGGCATGCCCCTTCTGCTGGTGAATCGAATAAGGGCTTGTAGGAACTGGTCCCCAGACAAGTTGCTTACTACCTCCAAGTGTATGGCTCGAGTAACCAGACAGGTAAACAAGACACCATATGCTTTGACTACAGTTGAGGGTAAAGTTGCATCTGCAGGACGCACATACAGGTGACCAAAACAATCAACCCCAACATTGACGAAGGGGGCTACTGGTGTTGTCCTTTCAAGAGGCAATGGAGGCATTGGCGGAAGTTGGTATGGACCACCCTTCCAACGCCGACACACATTGCAACAGTGAATTACCGAATTCACCAGTGAGCGAGCTTTAGTGATCCAGAAGCGTTCACGGAACTTTACTAGAGTCACCTCAGCACCAGAATGACAAACACGCCGATGTATGGTAGCAAGTAGAGTTCGAACTAATGGGCTTTCACGAGGAAGGAATATAGGATGAGCCATATTCCATTCCAGAGGGGCTGTCTCATAGCGATCACGACAACGGATCAGACCGTCAGTATGGAGAAACAATTGTAGGTCGCAGTTGATTTTGCAGCCATTTTGTAAATGCTGAAAATGTGTTGAAAAATACTTTCGTTGAAGCAGACGAATCAAAATTAATTCAGCCTGTTCAAACGACTGTACATAGGAGAGTTTCCGGATTTGAAACAATTTTGCCACTGGTGGGATGCGCAGAATACGACGAACACTGGCATTCCAACACGAATAACGTTTTTCAAAATCATCTGTCACAAACAGAGTTGGAACCTTATCACGCCGAGATAGTAGAGTCACCACAGGTGTTGTAGTAGTGTTGTAGATAGGTACATTTGGCAGTTCAGTTGGCCATTGCGATTCAAAGGGCAACCAAGACGGACCAAACCACCATAAGGAGTTATCACGAAGCAATGAGGCCTTTTCGCCTTTCGACAGAACATCAGCAGAGTTAAATCGTCGGGGTGTATAGCGAATAACAAGATTGGGCGTAGATCGTAGTTCAGTCAAACGATTTTGAATGAATTGTGGTTGAACAGAGGTTGAATGCAACCATTGGACAACTGTAGTAGCATCAGTCCAGATAATTGTTTTTGATATCGTAATATCTAGACAATTACGGACATGAATTGTAGAACGTTTTCCAAGAAGCACACCTAACAACTCGAGTTGTGGTATGGTTCGTTTTTTTGTAGGGGCAACACGAACCTTAGCAAAAATCAACTGTGACTCCCCCGCATTCATCAACTTATGAACCAGGTACAGAGCGCAGCCAAATGCTAAGATTGATGCGTCGCAAAAACAGTGGAGCTCATAAGAACCTTCTTCAGAGCATGACGACCACAAATAACGTGGAAACGTGAGATTTCGAATTTCATCTCGTTCAAGCATTAGCTTACGGAACTGAGACTCCATACCTGTAGGTAAAGGCTCATCCCAGCTAACCTTAATAGTCCAGCATTTCTGAACAAACAACTTTAGATCCAGCACGCACGGCGCACATAGACCTAAAGGGTCGAACACTGCAGCAAGAGCGCTGAGTGCTTTACGTAGAGTTACTGTAGTGGGTTTCTCCTCATTGTTAAACTTGAGTAACAATAAGTCGTTGTGTCGGTCCCATTCTAAGCCAAGTATGGAAATGTTACCTTCTTTCAACATTTGCTTCTCAGAAGGCAACGCGTTAACAAAATCAGTAGAGTTTGACGTCCAGTCTCTCAGATTGAAACGTGCAGAGGCCAAACGTGTAGTAACAGATTCATATATCTGGGTAGCATGATTCTTGTTAGTCACACTTAACCACAGGTTGTCTACGTAGAAACGTTGTCGGACACACTGACAGGCAGCATTATTACTCTCAGTAAGAAGCTCCTGCAGCACCATGTTGAGTAGAAACGGCGATGAAACGACCCCGAAGGGAGTTCGAGTAAAACGATAAGCGACTATGGAGAGATTATCCACCGGAGCAGAATAATCCTCAACCCATAGGAAACGAACTAAGTCTCGGTCAGCCTCATCAAGACCAACTTGTAGAAATGCCTTTTCAATGTCGGCAGTTACGGCGACTTTATGCAGGCGGAAGTTGAGAAGAATTTTTAGTAGATCACCTGTCAAAGCAGGGCCAGCGTGAAGGAGATCGTTCAAGCTTTTACCTGACTTTGATTTAGCAGATGCGTCATATACAATACGAATTGAATCACCACGTACCACTGCTCGGTGAGGCAAGTAGTGCGCTTGGTAGCGAGTTTGGCGTGGAGCCCTTTCAATAATACCCATTTCTAACTGTTCTGCAATAATATCATGATAACGTATAAGGACCTGATTGTCGGATGAACGTAACAGGGATTTCAACCTGGCTACGCACAGACTGTAGTGTGATGGCAGGTCATTGAAGTTGCCAGATTTCCGAGGCCAACTTACAATATACCTACCATTCTCAAAACGAGTAGTTTTTCGAAACTGTTCAATAACTACAGATTCATTATTATCCAAGTCAGAATTACGGATGCCAAGTACTTCCAGGTCCCAGAGAAACGAAATTTCTGGTGACCGAAGAAACTCAGCTTTAGAGGAACTGGCCTCTGGTAGAGCTTTGTGAGACACAGCCAAAGTAGAATGTTGACAAATTTCAACTGGAGAGATAACCCTACCGGAGGGTATCCACCCAAAGAATGTAGGTAGTAAAACAAGGCCTTCGCCAAGTTTCTTAGCCCGATTTAGTCGTACAAACAAATTTCGTAGATCATTCCCAATTAGGAGTTGAACAGCACGTCGATTTGGACTGAACAAGTCCGGGTCAGCATATTTGTAAGAGGGAGGCAGTAAAGATAATGCTTCATCAAAAGGTGGTGATAACGACGAATTACCAACAATGCAATTCGAGGAATATAACGAACAACTTTTCCGTTGACCATGTAGACCAATAAATGTCACATTGACACGACTAGCCGAAGTTGGAACCAGATCCTGTGATCCATAAGACTGTACAGCTAGCATTAAACTACCAGTTGGATATACATTTAAATTTTGTAGAACATCAGTGTGGATGTAGGAAGCATCACTACCTCCATCCAGCACTCCACGCACCAATGTAGAACGATTACCAACAATTAAAGAGGTAACAAAAGTTTCTAAAAACGTACCTGATGATTCGTTGTCGGGTTGAGTAACATTACTCTTGGAACGGGGATCCTTACGTTTCGGCTCGGACTTGCTCTTTTTCTTGTCGGACTTGTTGGATTTGCTCAAGGTAGAGGCCTCAAGCTTACGGATAGCGGACATACACATAGGAGATGAATGCCCAGGCTTTTGGCACGTACGACACTGACGAGATCTGTTTGTGCAAGCCTTGCTGTGGTGGTTGGATGACAGACAAATAAAGCACCGCTTCATTTGCAGTAAACGTTGTTTCCGCGCTTGATAGGTCGGAAATTTAACACAGTCAGTAGAGGTGTGTTTGCCGGAGCAAAACAAACAAGTACTAGAGTTGGTTGAGGTAGACGGTTTTGTAGAGCGGTTAATCAGGGTAGTAACCTTTACGGGAGGTTCATCAGACACGGATGCATCATTTGTTTTGACGCTAACAGCACGCATTTCCATAACTTCGTCGATATAGATAGATGTCTCAATTGCTCCTAAGAGCAGATCAAGGTCAAAATTGAGTTTGGGATGATCTGAGGAAAGGCGAATAAATGCGTCACGAACGCGTCGTTTTGATATTTTCCTCAAAATCCAACCCTGTCTCAACTCAGTGTCATAGTTTCCAGTAGATCTTAGCCCCAAGATTATCATTTTGATCTTATCCAAGTTGGCCCTGTCAAGATCAGAAGTGACATCTGCCTCCGGCATTGAGGCTAAATCAGGCAACGAGGCGAGGTCTGCAAAGTAGCATTGCGCTAACTTTGTATTATCGCCAAAACGTTCACGTAGAGCACCAAGTGCTTTTCTGTAGTTCTCACCAGTAGCTTGGTAGCCACGGAGAAATTCTTTCGCTTCACCGCACACAGAGGCTAGTAGATGGATGATTCGATGAACATCAGTTAACGTCGGGTTTTTATCTACGGCCGTCTCAAAATGTTCCCACCATTGGCGGAACTCACGTACTTCACCAGAGAATGTGGGCGGGTTACATTTACGCAACTTAAATAAGTCGTTCACATTTGTTGAACTTTCAGAGGAAACAGTTGGAAGAGTCGCTACGTCAAATTCCAGTCCATTAGCAGCATCAAAATAATGAGTAGCTGCTTCACGGACAGCTAAATTGTCAGAACAGAGAACTGCTCGACGCGGATCGTTGTCTGAAATACCATTCAGCACAACGTCGATTTCAGTAGTTTCAGTCAAGATGTCCGTAGAAAGCTTACGCAAGCTCTGCGGTTTTTGGCGAACCACTCCCTCAAGCATTAGGACACGGGTCTGTAGTAACTTGATCCTTTTAGAGAGATCATCATACAGCATAACAGTAGAGGTTGATGCAGTTGAACCAGCCAGCTGGAACAGCGATAAACTAGGTTACAACAAGTTCACCAGAACCTTTAGTAAGTAGAACGTTTTACCATAGTGGAGCATGTGGATGGACAACTACTAACTACTGGTATGGAGGATCCTCACTTTTTGTAGAACAATACCTAACCCCTTACCGAAGGGGAGGCATTCTCCTACACACCGACATAGTTGTGCGAACCAAGACCTCACTACGGCATGGGTCTCAGACTTGTCCTTGTGCATAGAACGAATGAGGGGTAGTCTTTTATGGCTGTACCCTCTAAACCCAGTTTGAACCTTCCTGGGCAGGTCAGTCCCCACGAGGGCACCTGACATCGCCTAGCCTCATACGTGCTGTATTGGCGAATCCTACAGATCTAATTCTCCCTACAAGGGCCGTAGAGGGACGCACTCTATAGGTCTGACACAAGCCTCTTCCCTTGCAACTTAATGCGTAAAGGCGTTGGGCATACGACGGATGGCCTTACAGTCTCGAACTTGCCTTCCTTCCTCCAATTGAGGAAACCTACCTACGACACTGTAGACCTCTAGTCCAAGAGCAGACATAGTAAGCCTGTTCCTGTTTAGTCGGAACACACTGGAGTGGCTAATTTCTCCAACCGCAGGGTCTACGCACACACCCCCAGTCAGCCGTTGCAGGAGCCTCAATCAGTCGAAGATCGCATCATTGGCGTCCCATACCACCTCCCGAGTCGAACAACTGAAATACAGCTCCCACAGACCATTACGGTACGGTTAAAGCACTTCAAATCTCATTTAGAGCATATGCACGAGAGACAAGAAGTAGACGAGACAAGTCAAAGCTACACCCTATACGACAACTTGCCCATCGGCTGAAGGTTTGCAAATAGAAAGAGTAATAGGTAGGGCAAGTCCACCTATCTCACGATTTCGCACAGGCTCAGTGTGTAGGAACGAAACGGAGGCTTCAGGACTAGTTACCTGAAGCAAAAAATGCTACGAGCATAAACAAATGTCCACATCTCCAAAGGTAAGTAGATTCACAAGAATTCTAAGATTATAAAAAGTCTCAGCTCAAATAACAATCTGTAGAATTCGAATTAGCGTCTCGAATGGATTGGTTGTGACTCATTGTGATCAGTAACGAGTCCACCTTTCCAAAAATGCTCATACTAAGTTGAATATGCATATTCACGAGAAAAAGAAAAAAAAAATTTCTAATCTCGGCAACGAGTAGAGTTCACAACAAGAATACTGGCAATAAGACAAACGAGGCCTACAGGCCAGTACGAGCACGTTGACGCTGCCTCTCACAAAGGAAAGGCTTGTAGATCTCTTTGTAGAACGACTTTCTAGCGGACATCCCTTTTTTAAAGTTGAACGCACTGTTAAACTTATATTACTAAATAATTATCAAATGGAAGTCGATTTCCCTAATGGTCGCAATAACTATAGTTAATTTCAAAGTGTTATGTCAGCATGCCAATAAACGAGGGGGCATAACCACGTTCTGCTACCATGTGAAATAAATTCGTAGAAGCAGAGTATCAATCATAACTAATATTTCATAATTACCAAATTATGACAGTTATGATTAAATTATTTCACCTTAATTAAAGTTGTAATTAATCAGGGGTAGATTAATTATTAAATAGTTGAAATTAATCACGATGAGATTAATTATGAAAGTTGAACTTGCAGTGGAAGCTTGTAGTTTGAAGTTGAATTCCCACCTGCTTGGTGCAGGGAGAAAAGTAGTCACGAGCACAACTGACAAACACACTATAGAAATAACTAAGTTGGTAGAAACAGAAAATAACTTTATTCTTTCTCAAAAACAAATTATAAGGTTTTCTTCGGGTCCTCTTCTTCGCCGTCTTATTCTGCTTGTTTTCCTAACGGCACAAGTAGAAACAAGATACCGTCAGTCATAAGATGTCAAGACAATTTTATAACACCTTGGATCAATGTGTGAGCACGGCTAGCACCATTGACTCCAAGTAAGAAACGAGTACCACCGGGGTACAAATAATACGACCACCCTGTACACTTGGATTGACATGCCAGCACAAGCTAACATCCTCAAGTCCAAGGGGGGTGGAGACGAGTACCATCGAGGTACATCAATGCGACTACCAACTGCTCTGATAGAAATTCCAAGTGAGCGAGGATCGTAGAATTGCTGTAGAATTTGTAGGGCTTTACCAAGTGCACCACCACAGGGTGGTAACACGAGGCCTGTAGTAGACACCAAGAGAGGAAACGTAAATTCCTGTAGAATTCAATTTACCAAGTGCACCACCACCGGATAGTGACACAAGGCTTGTAGAACACACAAAACGAACGACGACCATAGGAAAATGCGACTTCTCAAACGAAATGTAAATATAGCCGGTAGTAAATAATAAAATCGTCTGACCTGATCAGTAGCGTTATCCATTTCCAAACACAGGTAATGCGAGTAGAAACGAGCACAATAATCACGTACCGAGCACAATAAACACGTATCGTGGAGCACAATAACAGAATGCGAGGTCTCGGTGGCTCGCCACCGATCCCAAATTTGAGAACTAGACTTCCCCCACTGGGTTCCGTCGTGTACGTACATGGTCACGCGTGGACCAATGGAGATATGTTTCATAGTAGTACGTGGACCAATGAGGGGGCCGAAACCCACAACAGGGGGCGAGCCGCTCACTCAAATGCGTCCAAATTATCGTCACAGGCGGGGGCTATCCTAACAGGTAGGGGCCAGCCGAGTTTGAGCAGAGCGTTGAATTGTTAATTAATCACAGTTGATTAATTACAATTAATTAATAGTTGAATCATATTAGAGTTGAATCATATTAGAGTTGTATTAAATTAGAGTTGTATTAAATTATTAATATTACTATTATTAGTATCATAAATTTCGACTGTGTCGAGTCGAAAATGATGAATTTTCGACAAAAGGTCTTATGCGATGGAAATTTTAGGTGTTCCTTTTTTTTTTTTTTTTTTTTTTTAAATGGATATTTATATTTAAAATTCTGCGGTTTTTTTTTCACTTTTCTTTTTTCCAAATTACCAATATTCCAAGCAATAGCCTTAAGGAATGTGACGTTATCAGTATCAGTAATAGCTACAATGGATTCGTGAAATTCTTTCATGAATATATTTTAGACGGTTCCCACAAAAAATTCTACGTTAAATTGAAGAGATTGAAGAGATTATAGAGATGTAGATAATTACTATACACCGGCTAGGCATTTTCAATATGCGAAATTACAATCGTACTACATAGAATGATAAGAAGAAACATATAGCACGACCTGTGACACAAACAAGGTTGACAACGAATCCACTAAAAACTAAAATTGGATTCGAAGCCGAATCCACGAATCACTACTTTTTTTTGGATTCGAATATGATTTGAGAAGGATTTACATTTACTGTGATTCGAATCGGATTCCAATAATTGGAGTGGATTCGTGGATTCGAATCTACGAATCATCGAATCTAGGAATTATGGAATCTTTTTTAGCTGTTACAAAATCAAAATCAAAAGAAGCGATACCTATTTTACTCACTCAGCAATCGTTGACAATTTTTTTCTTCAGAAAAACCAAATACTCCAAAAACTGGATCTTATTCGATGTAATCATAGTGAACGTACTTCCAGCAATGTAGTTTCCAAAGAAATTAAATTTAATGTTTGAACTGAGTAGGCCAGAAGGAATTTTGTAGCTTTTATTACGGTTTTTGAACTTTTTTTCGTTAAAAAAAAAAATAAAAGAGACCAAAACGGATGGCCATATTAGGTGACTTTGGCGACTGATACGGCTAACAGAAAAATTCCGACGAATCCACGAAAAAGATTCGAATAAATTTTACGAATTCGGGTCGTCCACTGGATTTGAATCACCGATACAAATCCAATTCCCAGAAGCGGATTCGAATCAATTTTCTTTTTATTCGAATCTTTTCCAACCGTGGACACAAACATACAAACTGTTATCAAAGCTTTTATCCATAAAGTTTTTGAATTCCTCTGACTGGGACTGTGCAAATTGTAGAAGCGCTCTAGCGTCGAATAGGTTATAACGTAAACCATCACCACTCGAACTTTAATCCTCTGAGGTCTATTCTGAAATATTTCATTAAAAATAAAAGTAGTATTATAGAGATGTATCTCGAGTTTATAATCCACCAAGTCAAAGCGGAGCAAGAGACTACTGAGTACAATCATGCTTATTGGGATACACCGATAAGTTTTTTATGATAGGTAATATTTATTACTATTGAAACAGGACGTAACAATGAGCAAAAGCACCCTCAGTACTCCTACTGAGGACGTGAAATGTACAGGATAATTCGATCACTTCTCATTTTGGAGAGATGCGATAAGCTTTAATATTACTACCCGTATAAAGAGGGTCATAGTAGGCAACACTGTCAACCAGATAAGAAGGTAACTTATCCTGACATTGAATAGATCAGACTTGGGCAGACTAATATTCGAATAATGAATAAGGAGTAACGCAACCGTTATTCATAAGCGCATGAATAACGAATAACGAATAATTTATTCGTTAGTTGTAAGTATGAATAACGAGTAGTCATTCATTATTCAGTAATCAGTATTCAATACCATCAATCACGCGAATAATGAAATCAGACCCGTAGCCAAAGTGGGGCCAGGGAGCATTGCCCTCCCCTGGCGCAGTCATTTGCCCCCTCTCCCTCCGAGAAAATCGGAAAAACTTTATTTACTTTCTAATCACCCCAGTAAGATTAGGGAAAAAAAGTATTCCCCACCAAAAAATATTTTTACCCCCCCCCCAAAAAAAAAATCTCAAAACATATATTTTTACACCTTCCTCCTCCCAACAAGAATATTTTTACCCCCCCCCCCCAAAAAAAAAAAAAAAATTTCCAAAAAATATATATTTTTACACCCTACCTCCTCCCAACAAAAATATTTTTACCCCCCGCCCCAAAAAAATCAACAAAAATATTTTTACCCCCGCTCCCAAAAAATCCAAAAATACATATTTTTACACCCTTGCTCCTCCCAACAAAACTATTTTTACCCCCCCTCCTCAAAATGAAATTCCATAAATATTTTTACCCCAAACGATTTTTTCGATAAAGAAAAATACCATCTCCCCACCCCAAAACTTATCCCCCTCACACACAAAATGCCCCTTCCAATATTTTTACATGGTCCTCTAATATTGGCGATTTTTAAAAAATGCTTCAATTTTCGACTTTTTCTCCCTTGAAAATCTTATTTTGAGGGCCCTCTTCGGAAAAATCCTGGCTACCCCACTGATCCTCGTTAAATTTTTTGTTTTGTTACTGCGTCCGCAATGAATAACGAATAACGATGATTGACGAATATTATTCACATCTTCATTTTACTGAATAATGATTGACGAATAATTTTACGTGTTGACGAATAATGAATAACGAATAATGATTGATCTGTTATTCGTGATTATTATTCGAATAACGTCTTATTCGGATGACGCCCAACTCTGGAATAGATGCGTCTGTATTGTGACGTGGTATATTGTCTTTTGCGATGAGAGCTGCAAAACAGGTGCTGTAGGATAGCACCGATCGGGATCCACAGCGTGGGCCCAGAGGGGCAGGCGTAACAGCCCTTGACTTACGGTTCTCAGCTGACAGTAACTTGGCTGAGACGGTTAAATTTTTGAATACGTTTTATTAATTTTACGTTATTGAATTAATACAAGGAGCCATTAGGGTATTATGAGTGCACGACATGACGAGATTTGATCAAAAATTAACAATTTCAAGCTCGATACCCGGACCAGAGTGCCATGGTGGTGCTTCCCTCGCTCGACGTTCTCGATGATCGCGATATTATAAAATCTAAATTTTGATCCTGGTTCGGCCTCCACAAGATGGAAGTATCTCCCAGATTAGACGATTCTTGTACGTGGTATGACCATACGCGGCGGTCTGGGGACCACGACGACAGATCGCCGGGGGGGGGGGTACAGGAGAGAGGAGATTTACATGTCTTGTTGAAGCTAATACTTTGGAGATTGGTGATTGTTCCTATTCTGGAGTGTGATTATGGCCAATAATTTGTGATGTGGAAGGCGTAATGTACTTAATTGGTGAAAAAGACGTCGGTGGGAGATGATAATATTTTGCACATTGTCTGTGTATACATATGCGGTCCGCGAGTTCTAAAAATTTGGAAGAATATGGAGCGTGTGTATGAGTCATCGGCCCCGAAAATGCATCCAATTGAATGGTTAGGTCTCGGTACAGGTGCGATATCGTTAATTCGAATAATTTCTTGTTTAGACAAAAGTGGTCAGACAGACGACTATATGACGCCAGTCAGCTGGCGTGAGAGAAAAAAGCCTTTGGAATTTGCAAATAATGTGAATCTCGCCTCACGACAGTCTGCCTGTATTTGAAGGTGCGAAAATACAAAAGCACGAAGACATTATGTGTGTGCCGCATTAACGGAAAATATTGGTCCATAGAACGTATTATGTTTGCAGGTAGATGATATTCGCACGATTATATGTGATTAGTTTTGGCGTGTAATACAAAGGGTGTCTCATAGTACGCGAGTCCCCTGTCAATCACGTAAGAACACTACTCATCCTGCCAACGTGTAGATATGTTTGCCTGCTTAAAGACAACCGCAAACTGCTATCATCACGACAAGGAGCATACATGATCAAAGCGAACTAGTTAACTGATATATTACAACAGCATACAACACATGCAAAATAAAACGAGATATCGTGTAGTGCAGATGTGAACATTTCTAACAAAGCTCGCGTTGTGTGCAGTTGATTTCAGTCCGTTCAAAATCTATGTTCTTCTTTTCTTCGTAGAGAGCTCAGATTCCGTGGGCCCCAAGCTCGAAGAATAAGGACGATGTCATGATGAGAAATAAAGAAGCACATCGCTGACGTTAATTCTGCCAAGAAGCCTACGATAGGATGTACAATGTACGAAAAATAACGATGCCATTATGAGAAATAGAGGAGCACATTGCTGATTCAATACCGAGTGACCGACTTATGGTACAGAACCAACACCCAGAGATGAAACTATAGGGGCTGTGGGGAATTGAACCCCCCAATAATTTGGCAGTCGGAAAATTTTAAGACTGTTCCGCATACTTATTTAGTGATTCACTCAGTCACTCTCTTACTTATTCAATTATTCACACAGTCACTCAATCACTTACTCAGTGACTCAATGATTCACTCAATCACTCAGCCACTCGCTTACTCATTGAGTTATTCACTCACTTACATTCATTCACTCCATCACTCACGCAATAAGTCAGTGATTTACTCACTCACTCAGTCATTTGCTTATTTATTTAGTGATTCACTTAGGTACTCAATAACTTACTCACTGATTCACTCAGTTACTCAATCATTTACTCAGTTATTCACTCACTCATTTAGTCATTCACTCATTCTCTAATTTAATTATTCATTCACTTCCTTACTCCAGCACTCATTCAATAAGTCAGTGGTTCACTCAGTCACTTGCTTATTTATTCAGTGATTCACTCACTTACTCAGTTATTCATTCATTCTCTAATTCAGTTATATTCATTCACTTCCTCACTCCGTCACTCACCCAATGAGTCAGTGATTCACTCACTCACTCAGTCTCATTCGCTTACTTATTTAGTGATTCACTCAGTCACTCGCTTACTTATCCAGTTATTCGCACAGTTACTCAATCACTTACTCAGTGTCTCAGTGATTCACTCGTTCACTCAGCCACTCGCTTACTCGTTGAGTGATTCATTCAGTTACTTGGTCACTCACTCACTCAGTGATTCACTCACTCAGTGATTCGCTCACTCACTCAGTGATTCCGCGATTCACTCACTCAGTCATTCATTCATTCATTCTCTAATTCAGTTATTCATTCACTTCCTCACTTCGTCACTCACTCAATGAGTCAGTGATTCACTCACTCATTTAATCATCTACAGCGCGTCACACGCTTTGAGCAGCCCGAAATCTGTTGTTACCAGATTCTCTATTTGACCTAGAGCCTGAAATTTGAGAAAGTTGAACATTTTATTGAAATCTAAAAGTTGAAAAGCAAAAGACTTATCTTCCAATGTCACAAGCTGAATCCGATAGCAAATGTTCTATTGTTTAATTTATAATCTTTGGTCCTGGTGAATGTTCGGGCCGTACATCCGAGATTCCAAAATTTGGCTGCATGTGTCAAGAACTTCACCTTTTGGTCGCTGATAAGAGTCACCATGTATTTTTCCCATAAGAACGAAAGGGAACTTCTGGCACGGATTCTCCTAATCCAATCGACAGGAAACTTTGTAGTTTTTTTATTTATTTATTTGATTTGTTTATTGGAATCAATTTCAGGAGAAGTATCAGAGGAAATACAGAAAAAAAGATGACCAAGAGTAAACAACGACCACCTCAATGTGTAAAGGACGTTGTGTGTTCCTGTCAAGTATTCCTAACATCCTTCCACTTTATCCTCCCAGAGTAGGGTATGCTCATGTGCGCAAATGTCAGTGCTTGGGGGATAAGATTCCAATCTGTATTTGTCAGGACGAAACTATGTGGAGTGGGTGAAACACTCCCAATAATTAGGTAGTCAGCAAATTTAGGAACTGTTTATTTGAATGTTTCATTTTCTAAGGACGTTTGTTTGTTTATTTATTATTATTATTATTATTATTATTATTATTATTATTATTCTTTAATTAAAACATATTTTGATTGAAAAATCGGCTAATTTTTAAATTTTTAGAAAATTTTGTCGGCAAATGGTTAGTTAAAAGAAAATATTTGACGGCAAATTTTCCTTCTCCACCCCCCCCCCCAACTGAAAGTCTATATAGTTTCGCCTCTGCCAACACCTCGTTACCGCTCTCGTGCAAAATGGGGTAAATGGACTTAGTCAATTCTGCGATGAAGCCCACAATAGAATGCAGGCAGAATTTTCAGGAAGTACTCGCACCAGGAAATTTCGGTAAATTTTTGTTTTCAATTTCAGTCGAGACGTGCCGTCGTGTGATTTTTCCTGGTCTTGACACGTTCCACAACCTTCAATTTATCTTTGCGTAGGTGAGAGAGACAGAGTGACATGGAAGAGATAAAACGCACAAATCGATATCTAAGTCACATAATACTCGATTCGTTGTTCCTGCTCTCACGTACAGATTATTTCTCCGGGAATTTAGTCTATCCGCGGGTTGATTAAAAATGAATCACTCTCCGGGCTGGAACAGTGGGCGCACGCGAGTCCGCCGAACAGCCGGGAAAATTATCAGTCGGTTACAAATCGTATTCCATCGGATTAGGTTAATCGAGGAGGGCTAGAAAACATTTAAGGCGGATAATAAAGGCTCCGACGGTCGAAATTTTTCAATGTCCTTCCGATACGTCCGCCATTTTTCTCGCCCGTTCTAGAGCGGAATATCGGCAACGGCCAGAAAGGCGCGCATAAAAGGTGTACAGCAGTTCCGACTTCGGGATGTTATTGGATTTTTAATGGCGGTCGGCGTGGCGAAGTTATATTGCGGGTGCATTAAAGCAAATTCTATTGTTTAAATTATCTCGTGTAGGACGGCGTATATAATTACTGTGGCGGCTTTCTTCGCAAGGCTTCCTCGAATATAAAGCTCTTCTTGTTTTCTTAATTTTCACGCGACTTCCTTAGGCGTCCGTTCTGTCAGTATAAATTTAATACGCAGCGCGTTCGAAGGGCGACAAGCGTAATCCGGGCGCCAAAATTTCGATTCCCGAAATGAACGCGTCCGTGGCACGCGAGAGGCGACGCCGGTTAGAAATCCGAGTTCTGTGACAGTTTCAACTTTCGAGAGAGAAAGAGAGAGAGAGAGAGAGAGAGAGAGAGAGAGAGAGAGAGAGACCCTAGTTTGGAAAAAAAATATTACTTTTTCCGCCTATTTGCTCATTTTGCAAAGGATACAAAGCCGTGGTAAAGCAAGGGGGTGGGGGTAGAAACAAAAAAAAAAAAACAGCTGAATTTCTTGGAAATTCTGACTCCGATTCTTGCATTTGCTGTTGGAAGGAAATAATAGACATGTGATGATGTTTGTTTTTCTCAACACACTACCATGTTTGAAAGAAAAATTCTTCCAAAATTTATTTATTTATTTGACAATCCCAGGTAAGCCCGGCCAGCAACGGAGAATACGACCAAAACCTCCTAACCTTAGCTACGCTTAATGTCCGTACCCTAAAAAAGACCCTCGAAAACACCGCACAGTCAAAACAAAAGTTGAGATTTTAGAAATGTCAGAAATAAGGAGAGCAGGGGAAAATATCAGATCTAAGGAGGAGAATATACTCTGTTTTATTGGTAATAACTCGGGGGCTTTGCCGCCTGGCCGCTTCGCGGCTTACCCCTCCACCGGCACGAGCAAACTTCCTTTGCTCC
Organism: Acanthococcus lagerstroemiae; assembly: GCA_031841125.1. Classification (NCBI taxonomy): domain Eukaryota; kingdom Metazoa; phylum Arthropoda; class Insecta; order Hemiptera; family Eriococcidae; genus Acanthococcus; species Acanthococcus lagerstroemiae. The sequence continues at coordinate 46,707,271 of CM063114.1, read as the reverse complement.
CCCGCTATCAGCGATCCCAATCTTCCACCATGAACCTCCTTCCATCCTTTCTTCATTACGAGCCTACTCCTCCACCACGACCCCCCCCCCACCATTCACCACGGTCGCTCTCCGCCTCCAGGGTCACACTTCAACAATCGCAACCCTCCTAAGCCACAAGCTCCTCCCCCACAACGGCCATAATCTCCTACCAGAGGCTTCAATGCCCACCGCATGGTCTTTTAGCTCCGCAGTATCCCCCCTCCCTGCGAACCCTTTCCTTCTGCACATCCGGGTAGGCCCTCTCCCTTGGACTTCCTCCTCACCTCTACAATTATCAACCACCATAACCACCCCCACACACCACTATGGTCTTCATTTCTGTTCACGTAGCACACATCCACCAAGACCTGTTCACCCATCACTACGCCCTCCCCAATTAAGGTCTTAATCGCTACAGCCCTCCCCTTCCACTGCTTCTCCTCTGCGGTCTCCTTGTCCCAACTCTCTCGAAGATCCCCTGATATTCCACTCAGGAGCTCCCACTACCATGACCACCCTTCCCCTTTGAACCCCCGCCACCAGCCTCTCCCGCACCTTAGCTTTCATTTCCCTCCTCGGTCCCACTTTCACCCAGGACTTGCTCCTCCATCAGGACCTCTTACTCACCATTACCCCCCCCCCACCATCCAGGACCTTTATCCCCCCTGAGCCCACGCCCCCGTAGATCTCCTCCCCATTCTGGAGCTCCCTCCACCATGAACCACCTTCTAGGGGTAGGCTACCCTTAGAGAAATGAGCAATTAGTGGGGCAGGGTGGGCAATCCGCAGTCTCTACTCCCTCCCCAATGGCGGCTCTAGTCCCTCTCTACAGCCTTCCCCTTCCGCGGCTCCATCACCCTATGGCCTCATCGCTCAACCACCTCGAAGATCCCCTGATTCTCCAACCAGGAGCTTCCGCCACCATGACCACCCCTCCCCAACGAGAACTCTTCCCCCCAAGACCCCTCCCCGGGACCAGAATCTTCCGCACCATGGCCTTCATTTGCCTTCCCGGCCGCCTCTCTCACCAAGACTTCCTCCTCCACCAGGGCCTCTTACACACCATTACCCCTCCCCCCTCGAGACCTTTATCTCCCTCTAAAGTCCCCGCCACCGCCGTGGTTTTCCTTACCTTCAGCAGCTCCCTCCTCCACCATGAGTACCTCTTACACCCCCGGGCCTTTAACTACCAGAATTCTACTGCCCCTCCAGGAACCTCACCGACCACTACCTCCTCAGCTTTATCTCCCAATAGAAAACGCAAACATTAAAAAGAGACAGCGAGAATTATGAACGTTGCTATCACCTAATGAGGTGGGGGTCTGGTGGGCCGAGTGGATAGCGCGCTGGTTTCGGAATCTGGAGGTCCCGGGTTCGAGTCCACGTAGCAACTCGCTACATTTCGATGTAGGCCGCGTTTTCGGCAAGAAGAGAAGAGGGCTAAGATAGCCCTAACCCCTCCCCAACGTCTCTGAGGTAACGCTCGAAAGAGCGGATTTCAAGGCTCGGGTTGAGAGTAAAATTAGAAAAGAGGCAGGTATGTTTAAAAATATGAGGAGTTGCGAAACTGTATCATGTGTGAATACAGGCGCGGATCCAGCCGACCATTTTGTGGAAGGAAAAGGCAGAAGGAAAAGCGCGCGGAGATTTTTCGCTGACCCTTCCCCACAGATTCAGCCCCATTATCCCACAGATTTTTTCCTCCTTTTTTTTAGTAGGGAGGGAGTTCCTATCTCTCCTCGTCGATCTGCGTCTGGTGAATGTATGCAGTACACGTTATACAAATCTCTCGCCACTAATCTACATTACTTGAGCTGAGGAAAAAAGCTTCAATGGAAAAAAAGAAAAGAAAAACTCAACACGAGCATACCCATCGTTTTCTCTCTTTCTCTTACTCTTCTTTTACCCTCGTTTTATTACCTTATTGTCTGGCTAGACAGTGGCTCCATATTCGAATTCTGTTAGTATTCTCGCTAATTCTCAATTCACTCTTACTAAACATCCATCTCGACACCTATCTTCGATCTTTCTTTCTGAATGGTAGCAACAGGATACTGAATCTACTCCAAACTCTTCAGTACACTTGCATGTAGATATCTACTTAACAGCGGGTAGATACATGTTTTTTTGAGATGGGTAGATAAACTAGTGCACCAGATTAGAAGTTTGATTAGTAATGACGTGTGTAACTTTACGTATGACAGTGAACAATATTGGTAGCTTTAATTATTTCACGTTCATTTCATATTTTGATGTATGAAACACACGACACATTTTTAGTACAGTCAAACAAGAACAACTGATTTCTGTTCTATGTATGCATGTGTTGGTGGATGGGTGGCGGTGTAGCGTGTACAACTTCCCAAAGTTTGATGTCGATCGGATGAATAGTGTAGTAATGCATGAAGGACATACATACACACACACAGGCAGACATACATTCATTTTTATGCGACTGCAATCTGCAGCTGTGTTGTTAATAGAAATTTCAATTTAAATGTCAACCACTGAGGCACGGTTTTCACTCAAGTATACTGCAGGGGTGCCAATTTAGCCTTTTTTCGGCTATTCTTAGCCGATTTTGAAAATTTTGTCCGATTTTTCTAAAAACTTAGCCGATTTATAAAATGCAGCCCAAAATCGGCTAATTTGAGAAAATTTAGCCGATCGGTGATTTTTCTGTGTGATTTGCCCGTTAAAGAGTAGATCAAAGACGTGTCACAAGAAAAAGGACCTTAGTGTCCACTTACCACTAAGGCCCTTTTCTTGTGACACGGCACTTCAGTAGAAAACAAGTGTTTTAACCTGGTTCTGGTGATGATAACGAGTGAAAAATGAAACCTACGTACAGAAATAATTATGCCGTATAAAACTAGACAAGATTCTCACACATTATAGGTATATGCTACTTTTTTCTTTTTTTCCCCTTTTTTTTCCATTTTATATTCTCTGAAGATCATTTTCACAGTATTTTTCATTCAGTTGGATTTTCAGCCAATTTAGCCGATTTTAGCCTTTTTCATTTAACAGATTTTTTAGCCGATTTTCATAGACTGAGCCGATTTTAGCCGATTTTTTTATTGAAACTAGCTGGTAAAAACACACACAGAAATGGCAACCCTGATACTCAGTAGTATTACGTAATAGTAACAGGAGCGTGTCGGGCGAGCACCCCCCCCCGGAAACCTTCGCGGGCGCGTGCTGAACAACTTCCCAAAGTTTGATGTGTCGATCGGTTGAATAGTATAGTAACGCATGAAGGGGGAGACACACACACACATTCATTATTATATATTAAGATAGATAGATAATTATAGATTATACTTAATACATAATTATCGACCTGATATCAATCTGTTATGTTACTAATAAAAACTCGGCCCCCCTTAGCTCATTTCATTGCTATGTAGTATCGGTAGTGAAACGTATACAATACTCAAATTGAAACGAAGAAGAAAAAAGAGAAAGATAATTAAATAAATTCGACCTGATCATACCCGGTCCTTGACGCGATGCTCGAAAGGGTAGTTTGTGGCCAGGGGTGCGGTGTCATAGGGGCCACTTTGGCATGCGTGCATCGCCATACGTCCCACCACACCATACCCTAATAAAAACAATTTCATGGAAATTTCTATAAACAACACGGCTGCGGACGGCCGTCGCGCAGCAATAGCACGCCAGCTAAGATCAAAATCAATGAGCACATGGCTGGAAGATAAAAATAAATTTCCATGGAAATGTCAACCAGTGGACTGAATCGTGACTATGAAGAGCGAAATGATACGCATTGGCTTCACGCAATATGCCCCACTGAACTGAATTATGAACTGAGCTGGGGAGGTGAAAAGAAAGTGATTGCAAGAGGCTCGCTGTCGACTCTAAAATAAAACCTGTTGTTTCCCATAAGAATTATAGCTCGCTTGCGAGGTCAACCCCCTCTGATTTTTTTCAAACTCTGCAGAAAATTTATTTTTATAGGAACCAACCTGAAGAGTGTTATATTTTGAATTTCCAAGTTTTCTTCCACAATCTATGAATAAGAACGATCCCAATTTAAAAGGTGGAGCTACTGGAAATGAAAAAATTCCCAAGGACAAGGGACCGGAGGAGGGATTAACTATTAGCCTTGCTGTTCGTCAAACTCAGTGATGCTGAAAAAGCGTCGAAAATTATACGTTTCCGGGAAGATATTTGATAATGGATAGCAATATAAAGGGTTATTTGAACTCTCACCCTTTTAACGGCATTTTCAGGGTAGCTATGAAACAAAAACTTGAAAAGCCTGTGTTTTTCTTATTCGAAATTTTCATTTTATAAATTCGTTCTTTATTCTAGAAATCAAGAATTTGGATACAAAAATGGATGGATGGAGAGTGGGTAATTCAGTTTTATTGAAACTGGACTCATGGTGTAAGTTTGAACAACAGAGCAACTGAAATAGAACTAGGTGCAGGTGGAACTATCAAGACCTTAACAGTCTCTTCATTCTCCCTTTTGTTTGTACTCTCATTTACACGGTAAGACTAAAAAATACAATCCAGTCGTTTCAAACGCACTCAGACACTCGCTCTTCGAAAGGTCAATATTTAGTTGAAAAAACACGATGAAAAATCGACCGGCTATATGCGGCAATTTAGAAGATTTCCCGATAAAATAAAACCGCAATCAAGATGAAAGATATACAGAAGGCGAAGTATAGGTATTAAAGTGAAACAAAAGGGAAAAAATATTCGGGAGATACTGGTGGCAGTTTGCGGAGATTAGGGCGACGAGGAAAGCTCAAGTTTCCGTTTTCATTTGAACGGTAACTAAGCAGGATAATTGACTTTGAAAAATACAAGGCAATTTTTAAAAAGCTGTTCGTTATATCCCCCTCCCCCGGTCTCCATCTAGTGTTTATGATTCAATTCGTTCGTTCGTTCATTCCGAATAACGGCCGGCGTAATTTCACGTTTAACGAGAGCGATTTATCCTTGATGGACTTGTATTCGTTTTACTTCTACAATCCTATCTCTAGGGCCGTAATTGAATATACATCCTGCAGATAGTGAGACGCATTTCTCAGAATCTGCTTCCTGAGATCGATCTGTGCACTAAAAAAAAAAAAAAAGAAAAAAGAAAAAAGGTTATCGTAGTTGAATGCTTCGACATTCGAGCCGAGTATATTCGACGTAAGGAGTAACAGCTGAGAGCTGGGAATGTCCATCGAGAATATTACAGGAGGGGCTCGCGTCCAAAGCTCTGTTTCGGGGTCAACTCGAGCAAATCAAATAAATACACATTAACAATCGGATGTGTAGGCGGTAAAAAGGACAATTTATACGCGGCATGGACAAATTAATTGCCTTTATTCCGCAGACACGAGGAACCACATTGTTTTATCTATTAGAAAATCTTCTTCACACAAAGAGAAATGTACCGAGGACACTTTTTTAGAGATGAGAAAAATTAGGGGGAGAAAGAGAGGATTTCTATTTTTCAACCGCAAGAACGTTAGATTAAATTTGATTAGAATTTTTCAAATTTTGCCAACAGTCAAACTCTCAGAGAGCAAAGATAGCAAAAGAGAGAGAGAGAGAAAAAAGGGTAAGTGTATACGTTTCTAAGAGATTTTAAGATGCTATGATGGCACATTCAAACTCGATATGAACTCTATTAAAATATAATAAAGCTGACCAGAGTACTATACGGCTACATCTTCTCGCTAATGCTAACTTCTCATATTTCACCTCAATCTCAGTCAGTCGATCATTCAGTCAGTTCGGTCAGTTCAGAATTTTGGTCTCAGTCTTACACTTAGTTTTGGTGTCCCAATCTCACTTTTTAGTCTCACATGTCAATCTTGGTCGCAATCTTGATCTCGATCTCAGTCTCGGTTCTGGTCTCCGCTTCAGTCTATATCTTGGTCTTGGTCTAATATTTGGTCTAAGTCTCGATCCTAGTATGAGTCTTAGCCTTAAGCTTAGTCTTTGTATAGTTCGTGGTCCCGATCTCAGTCTTATTCGTAGTCCCAGAATTGGTCTAAGTCTTATTTTCAGTTCTGGTCTCAGTTCTGGTGTGCGCCTCCGCTATAGTCCTAGTCTTGATCTCAGTCCCTGTCTCAGTTTCAGTCTTAGTCTCAGACTCTGTCTCAGCCTTACATCTTAGTTTTTATATGTTTATCTTGGTCTTGGTGTCGGTCTTAGTCGCATTCCTATCTCAATCCCGGTCTCAGTCTTGGCCTCAGTCTCAAGTCTCAGTCTGAGTTTCAGTCTCAGTTACGAGACCATGAATTCGTTTTGGTCTTCGTCTTGGTCTCAGTTCATGTCCTAGTCTCAATCTTAGTTTTAATATCAGTCTCTTTGTCTCAGTCTCAGTGTTGGTCTTGATATAGGTGTCAGTCTCAATCCTAGTATCAAATCGGTCCCATTCTCACTTTTGGTCTTACATGTCAGTCTTGGTCACAGTTTTGATCTTGGTCTCAGTCTTGGTTCTGGTCTCCGTTTCAGTCTAGATCTTGGTCTTGGTCTACGATTTGGTCTAAGTCTTGATCCCAGTATAAGTCTCAGCCTTAATCTTAACCTTGGTGTAGTTCGTGGTCCCAATCTCAGTCCCAGTTTTGGTCTCGGTCTTCTTTTCAGTTTCGGTCTCGGTATCATAATCGCAATTCCTAATCTTAGTCTCAGTCAGTTCAGTATTGGTCTCAGTCCTGGTGTGCGCCTCCGCTGCAGTCTTAGTCTTGATCTCAGTTTCAGTCTCAGTCTCAGACTCTGTCTCAGCCTTACATCTTAGTTTTCACTTAAGTCTCCGCCTCCATGTTTATCGTGATCTTGGTGTCGGTCTTAGTCTTATTCCCGTCTCAATCTCAGTCTCAAGTTTCAGTCTGAGTTTCAGTATCAGTTACAAGACCATGCACTCATTTTGGTCTTAGTGTTGGTCTCAGTCTCAGTCATAATTTTAATCTTGGTCTCAGTTCATGTCCTAATCTCAATTTTAGTTTCAATCTCAGTCGTCTCCGAAGTAATGCTGGAAAGGGCGGATTCAAGGGCTCGGGTTGAGAGCAAAATTAGAAGAAAAGTCTCATTGTCAGTGTTGGTCTCGATATAGGTGTCAGTCTCAATACTAGGATCAACCTCACTTTTGGTCGCACACATCAGTTTTGGTCACAGATCTGATCTCGGTCTCAGTCTCAGTTCTGGTCTCCGTTTCAATCTAGATATCTTGGTCTTCGTGTAAGATTTGGTCTAAGTCTCAATCCCAGTTTCAGACTCAGCCTTGATCCTAATTTTGGTGTAGTTCGTGGTCCCAGTCTTAGTCCCAGTCTTGGTCTCAGTCTTAAACTCAATTTTGGTCTTAGTATCATAGTCGCGATTCCTTATCTTAGTTTCAATCAGTCTCAGGTCTCAGTCCTGGTGTGCGCCTCCGCCGTAGTTTTAGTCTTAATCTCAGTCTCTGCCTCAATGTTCCATTTCAGTCTCAATCTTGACCTCAGTCCCAAGTCTTAGTCTGAGTTTCAATCTCAATCACGAACTCGACCATGAACTCATTTTGGTCTTTGTCTTGGTCTCAGTCGCAGTCACAATTTCATTCTTGGCCTCAGTCCATGTCCTAATCTCAATCTGAGTGTTGATCTTGGTAAGGTGTCACTCCCAATTTTAGTATCAACCTCAGTTTCAGCCTCGGTCTCAATCAGGGTTGTTTATTTACACGAATAAATCTTTTTTTTCTTTCTTTTTTTTAACTTTATAATGTAAAATAACGTCAAATAAATTTATGTAGAAAAACTGAAGATCGCACAGAATACTTGATAAGAAGCTTAATAAGATCAAAAAAATTGAATGCTTTCCTCGTCATTTTCTTATTTTTCTATAATATTCTATATTCAATGCAAAATGTAGAAGAAACCCGATTATTTTACACGAGTTCTAAACATTATTCTACGCATAATATTACGGTAGAAAAATTCGCGTAAATTTATGGAACAACTCTGTTCTCAGCTTCAGTGCAGGTTTGTCTCAGTTTCAGTTCGAGTTTCAGTCTGCGGCGATCCTCTTGTCGCGAATGAACATTTTTGAATGAATCGTTAAATCTTCCAGCCGGGCTACTTCTTGTGTAGAAACGTCTTTTGTCTCCTGCATGCGTGACCTTTTCAGTACCACATTCTCCTTCTTACTCATTGTCCGTCTTTTCTTCCCTAGATCGGCCAGGCAGGACCATTAGTTCAGTTTAGTCACCGTTACAGGTCAGTCAGTCACAGTCATAGTTTAGTTACAGTTCAGTTAAAGCTCTGTCATATCAAGTTCTGATTTTGCTGTCGTTCAATATACGTTTCTTTTACAAGCTCTCCTTTCTTTGATTTCAAATGCCATCGCTCTGGTGCACTCAAAAAATCCTCATACCTATTAGCCATGCTGACAGAAAAGTTTTTCATTAATATTGTATAAGTAGTAGAGGGAGCGGACAAGCCACCGCGGGGTCAAAGATAAGATCGAGAAATTCCAATAAATATATTTATTAGCTGGCTGTTCTTGAGTTTAGAGGGACGTCAGACTGCGAGTTGAAAATTGGTTCAATTTATTCATTTATTTAATTTTTGAAGGAGGTGGGGTGATCTGGCATCTCTTAAAGTACCTTCTGCCACTTATCTCACAAATACGTTTTCATACGCTAAGGTATTTTCATGTTCGAGTAACAAACAAATCCGGAAGTTTCAGTCTCGGTCTCAGTCCTGGTCTTGATCTCAGTTTCAGTTCTTGTTCTCGGTCTTTAGCCTCAATCACAGTTTGGGTATCAGTCATAATCCCAATCTCGGCTCTTATCTCAGTCTAAGTCAGTCTAAATCTTATAGTCAGTCAGTCCGCCTGTTTCCGTCTTAGATTCAGTCAGTTTTATCTGTCAGTTAGTGTCAGTTTCAGTATTGGTGTCAATTTTAATTGTGGGTTCAATCTTCGTCCCAGTTTTGGTCTCGGTCTCAGTCTCATTTTTGGTATCTGTCTTGTTATCGGTCTGGTTTTCAAACTTGGTCCCGGCTTCAGTCTAAGTCAATCCCAGCCGCAGCTTTTGGCAATCTCAATGAATCAGTCAGTCTCACTCTTCGCCTAGGTTTCAGTCAGTCAGCTAGCTAGTCTCCGTCTCAGTTTCAGTTAATCTCAGTCAGTCAGTCAGTTAGTCAAGTAGTTAATAAATTGGTCTGTCTATCTCATCTGTCTGCTTATCCATCTTTCTATCTGTTCATATGTATGCCTGTCTATCAGTACATATACCTTTGTCCTCTTTATCTTTTTTATTTGTCTATCATAACCAAATCTATGTATTTTTATTTTATTATTTTATTTTATTACAGCCATGAGAGGACAACATATGACAAACTATAAATTCGATTCTAATTTTAGGCGAGCCGCAGTTCTGTCTGCCCCAATGCGGGCATAGGCATCCGACGCGTTCTGCCAATATTTCTTGTTTAGGGCATTGCTAGCCCAGTGAGAGCCAACGTATCTCGTTATCTTACACAACCCAACAAATCTGAATTACAGTGATTCAAATTCTGGGAATTTTAATGTTTGTACTTAGAATTTCAGCAGCGGTATGTTGGTCACGCTGAGTTAACATACTCGTATTTTGTTATCGGACGAGTTCGACTGTGTTGTGCAGGGTTGTCAATGTAAAGTTTTACTTTGTCAAGTTACATTCTTTACATGTGTAAAGAATTCTGTAAAGTATTAGTATAAAGAATGTAAAAAATAGTAAAGAATTAATTTTTTCATTATAATGTATGATTATTATAATTATTTTTGGGAATGTGTAGGTAAAACAGAAATATACAGTACAAAAAATAACGCCTCAAATATATCTTTTCTTATTCTTTGTAATTTGTATCAAGTTAAAATATAATGAACATGAAAAATTAATATTGGATAATGCACACTCATATCATATACACCCCCTATCAAGTATTACTAGGTGGCTTTGCCCCCTGGCCGCTTCGCGCCTCGTCCAACCGCCGCAGTCTTCTGTGTTTGGTCTGAAACTTTTGTTTCTGAGTTGAGGTTTGCTTTGTGCTTCTTTTACTCCCCCTCTATCAGCGGTCCTCAATCTTCCACCATGAACCCCCTTCCATCTTTTCTTCATCACGAGCCTCTGAATCCTCCACCACGACCCCCTCGTTGACCATGGTTGCTCTCCGCCTACACCGTCACACCTCAACAGTTGCAGCCCTCCTCAGCCACAAACTCCTCCCCCACAATGGCCATAATCTCCTACCAGAGCTTCAATGCCCACCCCATGGTCTCTTACCTACGTAGTATCCTCTCGCCCTGCGAACCCTTTCCTTCAGCACATTCGAGTAGGCCCTCTCCCTTGGACTTCCTCCTCACTTCTACAATCATCGACCACCACAACCGACCTCCACCACCTGGGGCTTAATCTCTTCACATTGCCCCATCCCTCGTTCCATGACCTTCTCCATCCACAGCTTCTCCCCCACATGGCACCTTCCGTTCATCCCTCCGATCATTACCCAGTCCTCCACCTAGTCTTCCCCGATCACCCTATTCCACACCAAGTACCCCCTCCCATCAGGACTACGTCCCCCGACCACCCCCACACCACTATGGCCTTCATTTCTGTTCACGTACCACACCTTCACCAAGACCTCTTCACGCATCTCTACGCCCTCCCCAATGAAGGCCGTAATCCTTTGCTACAGCCTTCCCCTTCCACTGCTCCTCCTCTACGACCTCATTGTCCCAACTCCCTCGAAGATACCCTGGTCCTCTACTCAGGAGCTCCCACCACCATAACCACCCTTCCCCTTCAGACCCCCGCCAAGCCCCTCCCGCACCATGGCTTTTATTTCCCTCTCCAGTCCATCTTCCAACCAGGACTCCCTCCTCTACCAGGACCTCTTACTCACCATTACCCCCACCCACACCACCACCCAGGGCCTTTATCCCCCTCCTGAGGCCACTCCCCCATGGATTTGCTTCTCATTCTGGAGCTCTCTCCACCATGAACCCCCTCCCAAGGATAAGCTACCCCTGGAGAAATGAGCAATTAAGGGGCAGGGTAGGCAACCCGCAGTGGGTCTTTTTCTCCTGTAGGTGTTGGTGGTGGCGAATTTTACTTTTTTTAGTATACAGTGAGATATGTCTTTTTACGTCTTATTATGTCGGTTATGTCCTAAAACTTTGAGATATCTTATGTTAGAACAGATTATGTACTTGATAGTAGCTGATCTGCCCCTGCAATTTTTCTGATTTTTAGATAGGCAACCCGCAGTGCGTTTTTTTCCTCCTGGAGGCGGCGGTGGCGGCCTTCCCCACCGTGAACCCCCTCTCTCGGGTAGGCTACCCCTGGAGAAATAAGCAAGTACGGGGCAGGGTAGGCAACCCAAAGTGGGTTTATGTCATTATATGTATTCTTTCATGTCTTATTATGTCGGTTATATTTTAAAATTTTGAGATCTTTTATATTAGAACAAATTATGTTCATGATAGTGGCTGATCTGCCCCTGCAATTTTTCTGATTTTTAGATAGGCAACCCGCAGTGCGTTTTTTGTTTCTCCCGATGGTGACGATGGCGGCGGATTTTACTTTTTTAGTACATAGAGAGATAGAGAGATTTGTTGTAAAAAATTATTAAATTTATTTTTAAGAACAGTAGGCATTAAATTTTAAAAAAATAAATAAAATAAAATAAACATTAAACTGCATTTATATATTTAAAAAGTACCTATCGCATCGATATGTATTTTTCACTCTCAATGTGTGATATACAAATTACAAACAGTAGTTTTTTGAGACAGAAACTGAATATTGAAAATTTGAAAATTCGGTTTCTCTTTGGTGATGCTCCTTTTTCTTTTTTTGTTTTTGGCGTTCCGGGTGGTTGGCGTCCGGTTAATCGGCGTTTTACTGTAGTCAAAAAATTAAATATTCGAAGAAATGAAGGTGGTAGGTGAATAAGATAATCATCAGATCTCAGATGGTTTAGGAAAATAAGTTTCTCAAATAAGTTGTTTAAATTATTGAAGTACTGTATTAGAATGAGTAAAGCAGGTCGAAATACTTCTATTTATGCTGAATTGAACTTTACCCCAATAAGTGTAAATGAAGGGAATAAAACAAAGTGGATGGCGGAATGTAATATATGTTGCCGAACTTTTGCAAATGTGGCATCACAACGATTAAAGAGTAACAAATTTACAAAAATATCAGTATCATTTTCTAGAGATAATCAGGGTCCCGATTTTTCGGCAAAACTTCTTCTTTTATTTCTTTCTAGTCTAGCTTATTCAGTCTATTAAGGTTTCTTGGATAAATCAGAAAATTCTGAAACCAATGAGCTAATTTTTTGGGATATTTTCCTTCAAAATGTGTTTTCCTCCATAAAATAAGCACATGTTTCGGTTATCCGGAAAGCCTCTGGTCCCAATTAATCCGGATGGTCGGCGTTTTACTGTATTCTTTACATTCTTTACAATTCTTTACATTATTTACATTATATTCTTTGCTGTAAAGAATTAAAATCATATAAGGTTGACAACCCTGGCTATGCGCTGATTGGCTAATACGCTCTACCAGGTGATACTGCGGAACTCGCTGAGAGACGCTTGTTTTCGGCTGCACAGCTGCACGAATTAATTGCAGTGCGTCCATTTTACCTACTTCAGAATGACCAAACAAAGGGAACATTCAGGGAATTTTTGTAGAATATTTTTATTCTGTTTGAAATGAATCGAGCCCTTTGCGAAAAATTAAGCTCGGCATTGAATCCAGCGTTCAAAATACTTCTAGAATCATCTAGTGCTATACCGGAGAATTTTGGCTGTTAGGTTGTGTTATCGATCCATCTTGTGAATGGGGCCTACCTTTACTTCTTTTTCCTTCTAGTCGAGTTCACTGGGTCGCCAGTAGACACCACCTGTCTTTGCCTCTCCTGGCCATGTGTCCTGAATATTTTAATTTGAATTTTTTGGTTTTCTCAATGCCTCTTTTTTTTTTTTTTTTTTTTTGTATTTGATTGTATTATTTGACCGATTTTCTTAACAGGTGTAATATGAGCAAGTAATAAGCCTTGGGGACACTCTAGATCCGTGTTCCCAGATGAGCAAAACTTCTGCTCTTTTGACAGAATATTTAGATCTGCGGCAGAATTTCTATTTGGTAGAACGCACACTGAAACAAATAATTGATAACCATCCGATATCCAAATATGTGAAGAAATAATATTAATGCACAAAAGTTGTAAATATGTATGTTCAACCTAAAGCCCCGTCAACACGAGCTTAGCTTACTAGCTCAGTGATGAGGGAAATATACTTTTTCTAATTCTAATTCTAATTCTAATTGAGCAGAACGCAGAATTTCTAACAGAAGAATTATCTCATTTAAAATTCAAAATTGACCGCACTCCATGACTGTACTTTTCATTAGTCATATTGTTGATTTTATGCTGACCGTAGAAGACCTAGTTTATCTAGTTCCAGTCACATTTCTACATTTTTTGAAATTGAGATATTATTTTTCCTTGTTTGAGTATATCTCTTTATCTTGATGTTCTTCTAGTTTCCTGACAAAATTTGTATACTTTAAGCAATTTTTATATTATATGAGCGAACTTTATGAATATAAATGAAAAGGAGTGTTAATTTTCTAAATACCAATAAATTATCGAATGAAAATATTGTAAAGCAAGGGTGGAAAAATACGAATGATAACACCGAATTCACTCCGAGTCTTAATTATTCTTACTCATTGTGAGGGAACGGGTAGCTTACTCTGCATTTTTATGAATCGGACCAAAAAATAACAGGTACAGAAGAAGAATATAAAATTAATTAAAACTGGACGAAATTTCGGCAGAATTTAACATTTATGTGGCAGGAAACAAATGATAGAATTTAACGCCTCGCTAGCAGAATATAGCAGAATTTCACTTCTCACATGTTGGAACACTGTCCAGATACTGTTTATGAATCACTCTTGGGGTACACTGAGCGAAAAAATAGTTTTTTTTGTCGATCTTATTTTCGGCTGTAAAACCGTTTTTCCGAATTTCGACGAAGAAAAGCGATTTTTGGGATTTTAGCGTTTTGGATACTAGGAACCCTGCTCTTTCACCTCCCATTTGTCGTGTTTCAATATCACTCCGTTCTAGCCCCAGGGTATGAAATACGTAGGTTTAGTATAATCCTCTTCCTGTACCTTCGTACCGACAAAGTGGCCCTCGATAGAAACATACACCACAAGGATTTCTAAAGATGCAAAAAAGAGACATTTTTTTCACCCGCCATCCAGCAATATTTAAAATCGGTTTTTGCAAATTTCAAAAATGTCCGTATCAGTATTAGTGCTACTAAAACACTGAGCCTTTTTCGCGGGGGCAAAATCGTTTTAAAGTCTGTTTCAGTATTCTCTTTCTATGACATACTATACCAAGCGAGAGGCATTTCTAAAAAAGAAACTAGGCTGAAACATGAAAACAACTTTTGTAGGCTTAGATTTCTTATGCTTATCTGGTGTAAGTCGTCGAAGAGAAATCCCTGATTCAAAATTTAAGAAGATTAATGCAAAGAGGATTCGCAGCAGTCTTTCGTGGGATAGATGGAGGTTTCAATAACCGGAGTTATATTCGAGGGGGAAAATTCATCCTCAAACATGGCCTGTAGATGGAGAATGCCGGAGCGTCTTTGTTATTTATTTTTATAATTTTCTCCGCGGACCGAAAAAACAATTTTTTTTCTGTCGTACAGTGATAAGCTGTAGGGTGGAAATTCAAACGAACTTATCAAACGCATTTTTTTTTTTTACTAAAATTATTCCTCGGCGTAACAAAATATAAGTACAACCGCCACCCGGCTAAAAAGCATCAGGCTCTTTCGAACCAGTGCACTACCCCACTTCAGATTCAAAAGCTTAAGGCGTAAAAAGCACATAAACAATTTAATTCTAGTAAAATTTGAAATAAAAATCAAATCCGGTGTAACAAGAAGTATAAAAGAAGTTGAACTAAAGAAATAAACTGACGAACAACTCCATAAAAAGGCCAAATGAAATAAGAGGAATACAAATCACGGTAAACTTAAAAACTTTCTCGACTTGAGAGAAACTTTAATGAACTATTTCCCCGTATTCGCGTTTTCCAACGGGTTCTCTTCACTTCCATTCGATATTTTTTGCTCCTTTGCATTGGGCCTTATTCTTTTTCTCGTATTATAGCTACAATAATAAATGTACAAGTTCATCCCTTTTTTGTCTCGTTCGGCGCAAACACAGAAAGAGATGAAACGAATATCAGCGGCGACAAAAACAAAGAAAAAAAGAAAGAAAAAAAGGAAAAAAAAACCGAAAACTTTCTCGTGCCCGACGACGTTTTGACGATTTATTTGTTCGCCCGAGTATTAATTTTTGGGTATAATTTGTTTCCTCCGAATGCAAAGTAGGTAGAAGGTGTCTATTGTGTTTTTAATGTAAGTAGGTAAATAGTATGCTCGCTGCCTCGAGATTTCTTAATTAAAATGACGTTTTATCAAGCGCAGATGACGGGAATTTAATTATCGTCACTCTCTGGAAGTACGGCGTAATTTCGCAGCTAATTTATGACTCAAAGAATCGCCTGGTGATGCGCTCTCCTCTTCGTATTTTATTAATCGTTCTTTTCGTGTCCGGCATTATCTTAGCGAATCTCGTATTGGGTTGCTGTTGGCTGGAAGAATTGTTGAGCTCGTTATACCTTACAGATTGTAGTAGATCGCGAGTCGCTCGCAGTTTGGTGAAGGGGAGGGACAAGGTGTCGGAATGTTTCTCTTACTATTCCAACCCTAGGCGACAGAGCCCATGGAAAAGCTGAAATAACAGATCAGGCAAAGAGAGGACAAGAACGTAGGAAGTGAGAAGTTCAAAGTGTCTCAGTTGGAGTGCAAGAAGCACATGTCACTGCCATACCCCAGTTTGGGAAGAACCATCAGAAGCTGGAGAACTATATACCAATCTCGCTACAAGCTGTTTGTAATGTACTATTCTGAATTGTATCGAACCAATAATAGAAGATGCTCTTTTTGGCGGTGCCAGGAGCGGTAGAAATACGACACCCACTCCCTCGGCTCTTATTTATTCGAAATCCTAAATTCGATATAACTGACCGATTTATTTTTCTTTCTGTTGATAGACTAATTCATCCCGTTACATTAACATTATGTAGTCGGGAAAGAAGGACACCCTCTTCACTTCTCCTAATCTCTCTATATACTAAAAAAGTAAAATCCGCCGCCACCGCCGCCACCGCCTCCGGGGGAAAAACGCACTGCGGGTTGCCTATCTAAAAATCCGAAAAATTGCAGGGGCAGATCAGCTACTTTCAAGGACATTCTAATAGAAAAGATCTCCAAGTTTTAAGACATAACCGACATAATAAGACATAAAATTACATAATTACCCATAATCTTCAAAATCACAAGTCGCTGCAGGTTGCCTACCCGGCCCCTTAATTACTCAATTTTCCAGGGGTAGCTTACCTTCAGGAGGGGGTTTATGGTTGTGGAGGAAGCTCCTGAAGGGGGAGGAGAGCCCCTGGAAAATTGCAGGGGCAGATCAACTACTTTCAAGGACATAATCTGTTCTAACATAATAGCTCTCCAAGTTTTAAGACATAACTGACATAATGAGACATAAAAAGACATAAAATTACATAATTACCCATAATCTCTAAGATCTCAAGTCGCTGCGGGTTGCCTACCCTGCTCCTTAGTTGTTCAATAGAGGTAGCCTACCCTCAGGAGGGGGTTCATGGTTGTGGAGGAAGCTCCTGAAGTGGGAGGAGAGCCCCTGTGGGAGCGTGGGTTGTGGACGAAGATGAAAGCCCTGGGTGGGGCGGGAGTAAGAGGACTTGGTGGAGGAGAAAGTCCTTGGTGAGAGAGGGGACCTTGGAGAGAAATGGCCGTGGTGCGGGAAGGGGCTGGCGGCGGGGTGGGGTCTTGAAGGAGAAGGGCGCTCGGGAGAGAGGTGGTCTTGGTTGTGAGAGCTCCTGGGTAGTTAGTCAGGGATCTTCAAGGGGGTTGGAGGGCCATAGTGAGGACAGGAGCTCTGATGGGAGATGAAGCCCAGGGGGTAGTGGTGGGTGAGAGGTCCTCGTGGCGGAGGAAATCCTTGGTAGGAGTGGGTGGCCATTGAGGAAGGAGGAGGTAGTGGTGGGTGATGATCCTAGAGGGGCAGTAAAATTTTGGTAGATAAAGGCCCGGGGGTGTAAGAGGTACTCATGGTGGAAGAGGGAGCTCCTGAAAGGAAGGAAAACCACGGCGGTGGCGGGGACTGTAGAGGAAGATAAAGGTCTCGGGGGGGATGGTGTGTAAGAGGTCCTGATGGAGGAAGAAGTCCTTGCTGAGAGAGGCGGCCAGGAAGGCGAATGAAGGCCCAGGTGCGGAAGGTTCTGGTTCCAGGCATGTGGTCTTGAAGGGAAGGGTTCTCATGGAGGAGGGTTGGTCATGGTGGTGGAAGCTCCTGGTTGGAGGACCAGGGGATCTTTGTGGTGGTTGAGCGAGGAGGCCGTAGGGCGATGGAGCCGCAGAAGGAGAAGGCTGTAGAGAGGGACTAAGGCCGCCATTGGGGAGGTCGTAGTGATGGGTGAAGAGGTCTTGGACGTGAACTAAAATGAAGGCCACAGTGGTGTGGGGTGGTCGAAGGACGTGGTCCTAATGGAGGGCACTCGTGGTGGAAGAGGGTGATCAGGGGAGACTAGGTGGAGGACTATGGCCATTGTGGGGGAGGAGTTTGTGGCTGAGGAGGGTTGCGACTGTTGAGGTGTGACCGTGGAGGCGGAGAGCAACCATAGTCAACGACGGGGTCGTGGTGGAGGAGGAGGAGGTGGATCGTGATGAAGAAAGGATGGAAGAGGGTTCATGCTGGAAGATTGAGGACTGCTGATAGAAGGGGAGCAAAAGAAGCACAAAGCAAATCTCAACTCAGGAACAAAAGTTTCAGACCACACACTGAGGACTGTGGCTGTTGGACGAGGCGCGAAGCGCCGAGTAAGAAGGCCGGCATAAGCGAAGCGAGTGACGGCGTGAGGGTTGGGCCGCGAAGCGGCCAGGGGGCGAAGCCCCCTAGTAAAGTTATTATGATGTATAGTCTAGGTACTTAATCTCCTTTCTATAGCTGTTATTCCTAGAAATTGTGAACTCACAAATAATAAATACATATAAATCATAAACAGATGAACTGGGTTCTACATTTAAATTTCACTTGTTCTTGAAAATACAAACAGACCAGGGGGTCGGAAATTATTGAAAAATACGCGAGTTTTTTTAAGAGCGTTTTCGCCCTCTTCCCTCGCCGTCCTCTCTTGCATCGGTAAAACTCTTTTAAGATGATTCTCAACACCCTCATTTTTGTCAATTTCACTTCCTGAATTGGCAACCAAACCGAGAATAACATTTTAATTGGTCTTTCAGGTTACCTTTCTTCCGAGAAGATAAAATGTAAATACGAATCGCTCGCCGGGCGTAAATTGACTGAGAAATACTTAGTTACTTCTCCACTGAACTCTTTGACCTGAGGGTATGTTCCGCCTTTAATCGCCTTCAAAGGCGAATTCAACTAATTTTTTAAACGAAATAGTTAGTGGGCTGCTAACTATTCGAAAACTATACGAGTACATCCGGTAAACTTCCAGAGATAAAGGCAAATTATGTATACTGTGCATCGATCTAGATATTCGCTATTTGGCAAGAGGTTCTTGAAACCAAGACTTTCAAAAGGAGTGAGCAGGAAGCAAGTGTTGTTACAGAGATATGAAAGCCAATACTAAGCTAGTTTGATTTGGCCAGACATGTCAGAACGCCCACCGAATTTCTTGAAGTTGCGATATTTCAATGCCCAAAACATTCGAGAGAAATTTTCGACGGCGCCGCCATGTTGGTCAGCCCAACGGCAGGTCCAGGGAGCCATCTTGAGCGAGACAATTTGAAATATGTAAGATGAATCGATTTTTTTCTTACCCACGGGGGTTTTGCAGCCCTTCCTTCTCCCAGTGGCTGCCTTCTGAGGAGCTAGAAGATACGGCCACCGAGTTCGCAAATATGAGTGAAAAGGTAGGTTTGAGGCTCAACATACTAAAAACAAAAATCCTGACAAACTCGAAGAAAGACGATATGAAATTGAAGGAAGACATCATCGAAAAAGTAAAGCAGATAAGTATTTAGGGCAAACAATTTCGTTTCAAAACAGAAACAAAAAACAAATCAACAAGAAAAAAGAGTTCAAAATGAATTTTCGTTCCGCTTTATTTAGGATATATACTCGTATAATCACCAGATAAAATTTTCAACTAAAATTTTTCAAGCGAGTCATAATTTTTTTATTTTGTTAGGTATAAACTTTGAGAATTTTAATTTTCAGAGATGAGTGACATACATATTGATTTCAAATGGATACTTGTATCGCAGGATAAAAAAGCACAGATCTTATTTAACGTTAAATTCGATACCGCCAGAAGTGCGTGAATTTCTGTTACAACGTGTTACTCGAAAAAATTAATGTAAAATGGTCGAATATGAGAAAGGGCCTTCAAGGAGCTCAAATTTGTAGTCTACGTCCCAGAAAACGTAACTTTTGATAGGTCACACCAATATATTGTAACATTACCGATTTCCAAAATGTTTATGGGGGGGGGGGGTCCAATTTCAAAAATAACATCCAATTCGTAATCTACGACCCAAAAAATGTAACATTTGATATGCAACATCAGTATAATATTGTCAAATTTCCTAAAATTTTATTTGGGGGTGGGGCTTCAAGGGAGTTCAATTTGAAAAATGATACTAAATTCATAATCTACGACCCAAAAAATGTAACTTTTCATATATTGTAAAATTTCCAAACATTTTGTGTGTGGGGGGGGGAGCTTCAGGGGGTCCAATTTGAAAAATAATGATGAATTCGTCATGTACGACCAAAAAATATGTAACTTTTGGTATGTCATACCAATATATTGTAAAATCTCCAGAATGTTTATTGGGGGAGAGAGAACCAATTTGAAAAATCACGCCAAATTCGTAATGTACGAGCTAAAAAATGTGATTTTTGGTATGTAACATCAGTATATTACTGTAAAATTTCTTCCGAAAATTTTACTTGAGGTTGGCTCTAAGAGGCAGGGAGAGGGGAGGTCCAATTTGAAGAAAGATATTAAATTCTTCATCTACGACCGAAAAAATATAATTTTTGATATGTCATAACAATATAATATTGTAGAATTTCCAGAAATTTTATTGGAGGCGGGGGGGGGGGGTTAAGGGGGTCCAGTTAGAAAAATAATGACCAGTTTGTAATTTACGACCAAAAAAAATTAACTCTCGATATGTCACACCAATATATTATTGTAAAACTTTCCAACATTTTATGGGGAGGGGAGAGGCTTTAAGAGAGGTCCAATTTGAACATAATGACCAATTCGTCATGTACGATCAAAAAACATGTAACTTTTGATATTTCACACCAATATATTGTAAAATCTCCAAAATGTTTCTGGGGGGGGGGGAGAGGGGTCTAATTTGAAATTAACACCAAATTCGGAATCTGCGGCCCAAGAAATGTGACTTTTGATATATAACATTAGTACATTGTAAAATTTCCAAAAATATTACTTGGGGTGGGCTTCAGGGGGGAGTCGTCCAATTTAATGATATTAAATTCTTAATCTACGACTGACAAAAATGTGGTTTTTGATGTATCACACCAATATATTGCTGTAAAATTTCCAAACATTTTATGAGGAGGGGAGCTTTAAGGGGGGCCCTATTTGAAAAATAAGGACCAATTCTTAATATGCGACCAAAAAACATGTAAATTTTGATATTTCACACCAATGTAGTGCAAAATTTCTAAAGAGTTTATTTGTGGCGGGGGGGGGGGGGGTCTAATTTGAAAAATAACACAAAATTCGTAATATGCGACCAAACAAACGTAACATTTGATATGTAACATCAGTATCTTATTGTAAAATTCCCAAAAATTCTATATTTGAAAAATAATGACCAATTCGTTATATACGACCAAAAAAAAAAATGGAACCTAACTTTTGCTATGTCACACCAATATATGTATATTGTAAAATTTCCAAAAAATTCATTGGGGGGGGGGGGGGTTCAATTTAAAAAATAACACCAAATTTGTAATCTACGACCCAAAATGGGACTTTCGATATGTAACATCAGTATATTATTGTAAAATTTCCAAAAACTTTATTCGGGGGTGAGGCTTCTAGGGGGTTCAGTTTGAAAAATGATACTAAATCCGTAATCTACGACCGAAAAAATTTAATTTTGATATATCACACCAATATATTATTGTAAAATTTCCAATTTTCCCCCTGTTTTTTTTTTGGGGGGGGGAGGGATAAGGAGCTTTAGGAGGGTCTAATTTGGTGGGAAAAAAGGGTGGAAGGGTGGACCCCGTATGACTACACAAGGAATATAGGTAGACCGCTGACCCGTTGGCGAGATGAATTCCGCAAGGAGCTGGGTCCCATGTGGAGAAGACATACCCTGGACAGAAGGAGCTGGAAGGATAAAGTGAGGGAACTGGGGGAGGCTCATACCCAATAATGGGTGGGTAGAGAAGGCTGAGGGCAGGGAGGGGCCCGCTTCCCCGTCTTACCCTTGGCACAGTAAGTGCTAAGAGAATTGTGAAATAGAACGGAATACCCAACAAGAGCTGTAAATTAAAAAAATTGAAAAATAATGACCAATTCGTAATGTACGATCAAAAAATGTAACTTTTGATATGTCATACCAATGTATTGTAAAATTTCCAAAAAGTTTATTGTAGGGGGGGGGGTGCAATTTGATAAATAACACTAGGACCCTAGAAAAGTAACTTTTGATATATGTAACATCAGTATATTATTGTAAAATCTCCAAATATTTCATTCGGGGGTGGGGCTTCAAGGGGATTCAATTTGAAAAATGATACTAAATTCGTAATCTACGATCTAAAAAATGTAACTTTTGATATACCACACCAATATATTACTGTAAAATTCCCAAACATTTTATGGGGGGGGGGGCATTTTGAGCTTGTCTTGGAAATTTCAGAATTTCAACATCCTAATAATTTTTGACAGGAGACAGTTACAGCCACCAAACTTCAACATTATATGAAGAGGTTCAATTTAAAACAATTCCGATAAATCCAGGTCTTACAAAAATTGAGAGCCGATGGGGCAAGATCTTGTGGCCTTCCTCTTAATTAGGCTACCGAAGTTTTTTATAGCCTAAAACCTATTCCGAGTTCATACGAACACATCCAGAAAGTACGAACCTTCCAGCTCTTACGATTTACCCGCCAACCTTGAACAAACAAACACAAACAAACAGACAAGCGAACGCTTTTATATATTGGAAGATTAGATTGGATTTAAAAATTATATTTTTCGCGGCGAGGTTCCCCGCGTACCTGGCGGATGCGAATTGTAATTGACAATTTCAGTAATTTCAGTTTATAATATTTTACGGAGAGAAAATGCGCGAAAATATTCCGTCCGGAAATGGCGAACAATTCCCGTTACATTTCTGTATTATTTTGGTGTGTAATGAAGTGAATTCTGAAACAAGATTATACTGTAGTAGAAATTGATCGAGAACAACATCATTTTGTGTCTGGTGATTTGAAATTAACGCCGGCTGTAAACTCAGATTTTATGTCCACCACCGAAAGCAACTTGATTCTTGGAGACCCTGGATCCGTGAACTCGAGCCCTCCGTACTATGAGACCGGCCGATGAAGGAGGCCGGCAATATGAACGGTGCCATATTATCCCCTTCACCATTATACGCATTAGGTTAAATTTTCAGCGCGCTCGTATTTTCACGTAAGAAACACAATCTCTCCATTAAACTCAAGCTAAATATATTTCTTCCTTTGTACGACACGTACAACAATTTCAACGCTGTTATCTCGGTACAGTCGGTATATATTTTCCACTTATGAAAAACGGCGTTCCAGGAAACACGTAAATTTTATGGTGTAAATCCGATAGAAGAAATTGTACAAATTTGGAGCCCCTTTCTATTTTGATGAATTGCTTGGAACACAAGAAGTGAACTTCCCCGTTGCCGTGCGATTGGGTAGAGGGAAGGCTCCTACGTACGTCCCATTTCTGGAATTATTGAATAATTACTTGTGATAATTTGAATTTTTCTGAAAAACTTACGTATCTAACAACATCTAAAATGTGCGAGTAATATGGAACCCTTTCAATGAATTAAAGAAAGAAAGAAAAAAAAAACCACAAAAAACACAAAAAAATGGCAGGAAGTGAATGAATAACTACATTACAGATTGAGTGAATGACGAAGTAACTGAGTCAATAACTCAATAAATAAGCGAGTGACTGAGTGAATCACTGAATAAGTAAACGAATGACTTAGTGAGTGGCGGAGTGACGAAGTGAACAGATTTCGGGCTGCTCAAAGAGGTGGCGCGCTGTAGTCGTTTTCCTTGTAAACCCTGATCGAGGGGAATACTTCATTTACAGGCATACGAAGAAATCTCAAAATATTATGAAAACGAAAGCGTTTATCGGAAAAATGATTAGGACAAAATTTATAGCACATAAAATTTTCCTTCCATTGAGACCATTTTCATTTCAATCTGATGGTTTTTTCTAAAATATGTAGGGTTTCAATCGTTTTTTTTTCTTTTTTTCTCGCGCCTAAAATTATAGGGGGCGACTCTTTTGCGCTGGCAGTTCGAATAGTCATTGAAATTTGAAATTCAACGTTTGCTACCAACTTTCACATTTTTGAAAAGTTTTCCATATTTCAGCTTTGTTTCAACCTTTCAAATAACGTTCGATACTCAGCTGGAAACCTTCTGCTTTTGACTGACTAGTCTCTAACAGGGGTCCAGGGTGCTCCATTTTCAGAAACGAAATTTGACTTTCAGTTTGGAAATGTGGAGAAGAAAAATTTGCCGGCAAATATTTTTTGAAAACTAAAAATGCGCCGACAAAATGTTTAATAAATGAAAAATTTGCCAATTTTTTAATCGAAATATTTTCTTAATTGAAAAAGAAAACAAATAAACAAACAAACATGCATAAAAAATGAAAAATCAGATGAACAGTTTCAAAATTTGCCAACTGTCAAATTACTGGAGGGGGGATCAAATGAACAATCTTAAAATTTGCCGACTGCCAAATTATTGGGGGGGGGGGTCAACCTCCACACCTCCTATAGTTTTGCCCCTGTGGAAAGCGCTGTGAAGATAACAAAACCAAGGAAGGCAATGGGACAAGATGAACTACCAAGAGAAGTAATAAAACTGCCAGATGGAGAAAGCATACAGAAATTAACAAAACTGTTCAACGAAGTATGAACTACTGGAGAAATACTAAACGAATGGCAGCCATCAACTTTTGTTACTCTCTCACAGAAGCAGACAGTAACTAAATGTGACGAGTATCGCATGATGAGTCTAATGAGCTACTTGCGTAAGGGATTTGTGCGGATCATCCAGGATGACTGCAAGGTGCCTGCGAAGATTCTCTAGATGAAAGCCAGTTTGGATCCAGAAAAGGATTTGGAACGAAAGAAGCCTTCTTTATGATAAAGGTACTCTTCCAAAAGCGTAGGGACCAGAGAAGAGACGTTTTCGCATGCTTTTTAGATTATGAAAAAGCATTCGATCAGGTGAAGCATGATTATATGATGCGCGTATACAGTGGCGTAGCCAGGATTTTTCCAAGGAGGGGGATCAGCATAATTTTGGACGGGGGCGAGGTTACACCTAACATGAACTGTCTGTTTTTACATTGACGTATCAGTATGTTGTGCTTTTCAACTTCAATTATGTATCTGGATTTAAATTTCATTTTGCGCATTTACTGTGATACTGCCAGCATATAAAATTTCTCATCTCAAGGGGGGGGGGAGGATTCATCCTCCTAACCCCCCTCCCTGGGCTACGCCACTGCACGTATATTGATGGAACAAAACGTAAACATATTTGACTGAAGAATAGTTGAAAACCTGTACTGGAAACAAACAGCAGCGATACGAGTAGAGGGTTAAGAAACTGAAACAGTCAACATATATGCCAAAGATGCATATTATCTCCAACGCTCCTCAACATCTACACAAATGACATCCTGAAGAAATCCTTCTACAACATCGAAAGTGGGACTGGAGTAAATGGGAAGAATATAAATAATGTCAAATACGCCAATAACACGGTACTGCTCGCCGACTCCATGGAAGACCTCCGAAATTTGGTAGATTGGGAAAAAAAATACAGTCTGGAGATAAAAGTGGCAAAAATGAAATTAGTGATAACTAGCCGAAGTGAGCATCCAGATACCCAATTAATAATATGAAAAACATGTCGAGCGAGTACGGGAATTCAAATACCGCAGAGTGTACACAAGTGAGCAGCTGGATCCAGAAATTAAGGTTGTAATGACGACACACTTCGTCGTCCTCAAAATTCTCGATTTGCAAAAGAACTGTCCGAATGCCTCCGCAGGTAGAACGCGCGGTCTAACTAACATTCACCCTCGCGAACGTGTATCGACTTCATCCCTCCCGTTCTCCGCTTCCTTCCGAAACCGATTCTAAACCGTCCGGAGATGCGATGCTCGCACGACCGGCTACCTATTGTCCCTCGGCCATTAGCCCCGGTATTCATACTGTCTTTTCGGTCTCTCTCTCCCGATATCGGCGAATTCGGTCTTCGAGCCGCAGCCACATTCTTAAGCGTTCCGCTTTCTATCCAATCCTCCAGATCCTGCGACCCGAAAAGACGCCGTGCCTCCCAATATAATCTCCGTTTCCACCCTCATTCGACACACTCGTCCGAGATTCGGTTGGCGACTCTCTCGCTGAACCGTCAATTCGCGTCTCGCTTTCGCAACGCTGGCTAAGTTCGTGCTTCTTCTCGCCGTTCCTGTGGATTTCTCTTGCCACCTCGTCCAGCCTAAAAAACCTACCGTCTAGCCTAAGACTTTTTTCTTCCCCAGCTTAAATCCTGCTACTCCGTAAAACTTCTCACTCCTGCCAGCCTACTAAATCGCCCCCCGGTCGTTGCGCCGCTGGGTCTCCTTTCCTCCTAAGAAAACCTCTAATCAAGGCCTACACTTCTGCCTAGTTCTATGCGTACCTGTTGGTATCCAGTAGGTTGCAAAGAGCAAGGTCGATAGTCGATCCGGCTTTACTTGCTACTGCATAAGTAGCAAGTACACCCGTGGTGCTTCTCCTGCTTCCGCCTAAACACTCAAGGGCCTACACTTCTGCCTAGTTCTATGCGTACCTGTTGGTATCCAGTAGGTTGCAAAGAGCTAAGTCGATAGTCGATCCGGCTTTACTTGCTACTGCATAAGTAGCAAGTACACCGTGGCCCCCTTCTGAAACCTTCCGACCTCCCTTTCCCTCGGTTAAGCTGCTCCGCTCCACGCCTCCTTTTTCCCGCACTAGGCACCCCTTAGTCGGAGCTACGAACCCGTGAATTAGTTAGGCCGCACGGTCACCCGAACCTGTACCGCCGCCGCGAGCACCGCGTACCGCCGCGCCGCCGCCCCGCCGCATTAACACTTACTCCGCGTCGATTTCTCGCACCTAAAAACGTTTTTGCGTAATCTTAGGCACCGCCGCGCCGTACAGTGTAACTAACGTAGTAATCGAAACATTCTTGTATATACTTATTTACCCCCCCCCCCTCTTATTCTTCCGTACATAGTGTGAACCTCGTCCGAAATTTCCCCCCGTTGTTTTTTGTCTTTTTCTAATGGCTTTCGTGTAAATTTGAATTTATTAATACATTTAATCATCCCCGCAGTTTGTGTCTTTCTGTGCCGCGAATCAGTCTAATTGTGCCGTCCCCGAACTTCAAAACAACATGTCGACCCGCGACGAGGCGCGGTCCTCGGCCAGTTACGAGGCGTTCCGGTCCCTCCGGAACCGCCGGGTCCCGTTATCCACCGGCCGAATTGCCTCCTCCGCGGGCCAACCGGGCCGGAGAGCTCAGTTTTCACGACAAGGTGAAAAGACAAATAAGTTATGCCAAAGCAATATTTGGAAAAATGAAAAGTTACTTAACGAATAGTGCCATCAATATGAAGAGAAGACAACAAATGCTTACATATGTTACATACACTCGGTACGCCTGTATGGAGCAGAGGCGGCAACCTATAACGCACAGACCATCAAACGGATAGAAGCGTGCGATATGTGGTTCTTCAGGCGCATGCTCAAGATACCATGGATGAAGAAGGTGGCTAATGCAGAGATACTGAAAAGAGCCGATACAGAGCGGACAATTATTGAAACCACGAAGAAGAGAAAGATCAGCTATTTCAGAATAACCATGAAGGAGCCAAAATATGAACTCTTACGTCTCGTAATACAAGGAAAGATCGAGGAATGCGGGGGAGAGGAAGAAGAAAGATGTCTTGTCTGAATAACATTGGAAAATGGACAGGGATACCATCCATTGGCAGACTGATGCAGGAAGCAAAAAACTTATAATACAAGCTGTATCCCTATTGACCATTTTCACATTTAAATTCCGCAAAATTCCGCAGCGTCTCAAAAATTCTGCAAAATGAGACACTTTTTTCTCGCTACTGAAACGGAAAATAATTTCCGCAACTTCAGTCGCGAAGAAACTGAATCCGTTTCCGCAATCCTGTACGGTATTCCTACCACGCAACGTTCAGCTGCGGAATTCTATTCCTCTACTGACGCGGAAAAAATCATATTTCCGCATTGTTCCGCCTCGAACAAAATCTATTTCCGCATAGTTCCGCTTCGAACAAAATCTATTTTCCGCAGCGTTCCACTACGTTTCATCAATTATATTCTGCCACATAATTATTTCTCTGGAGCGTCTCGGAGCGGACTATATTGGAAGCAGAACTGCGCAGAAAATTTTATTCAGCAGCGTTCAGGAGCGACTATTATTTCACTGCTGTACAAAGCAGAATATTCTTCAATGCATACTACGGCGACTTTCATTAATTTCTGATGCTAGTATGAAAGAAAACAATTTTTATTTGAAAATAAACGAACAATTTATGCAAGTTTTTCAGATACATTTCGCGTCGCATTCGCGTGCTGGGTGGCTGCATTTCTGGAATCTGAAAATTTAATTTTCAGCATGAGAGCAGATCATTGAAAAGTGAAATGTATACAGAATGAGTGGCAAGAAGTGACCTTTGTAGAAAAAAGGGACTAAATGGACGCCCTGCTAACCCCATATAATACGGCCAAGACGTCAGGAAAAAATATTAGTGTCTGTTGAAACAAAATAGGTCTGTTTGGGCAGCATACAGAAACTACCAAAGTTGACAAAATGTACAGAAAGTGCGTTTGGGCAACTTTTCTGCACTTTCTGTAACTGCAGAGAGAATGTTCGAGCACCGACTTTCTGGAGTTTCTGTAAGTTTCTGTACTTGCAGAACTTACAGTACCTCTGGAGATACTGTAAGTTTCTGTAACTTTTTTGTGAACAGTTGGAACGGAAAAAAACTTTTGGTTATTCCTTATAAAAAATTTGCTAACAATTAAATAATTTCATAAGAGAACGTTGAAGGTGATTTGCAATTGTTCAATTTTATTTTATGTGGAGATTTATCAATGAAATCCTTATAAAAAGTTTGATAACAATTAAATAATTTCAAGAGAGAACGTTGAAGGTGATTTGCAATTGTTCAATTTTATTTTATGTGGAGATTTATCCATGAAAATGAACGTTGATCGGAAATTTCAACAGAATGTGCAAAAAAAGTGTTTGAGCATACGCTAAAACAATTACACAACAGCACTACAGAAACTTACAGAAACGAACAGAGACGTTTGTACAGAACTTACAGAAAAAATCATCAAGATTAATTTCTGTATGCTGCCTGAACAGACCTAATAATCACCATATCGATTCCCTCTATGAAAATGTACACGCAGCCAAAGAAATACTCTGAACCAGGAACTTTAAGATCAGATTGATTTTCACAATGTCGAATTCGGAATTCACCCTTTCTAACGTTACTGTACGGGAAATTTCACATGAAGGGAAAAACACCCACCCACTGACTTCAGAAACCGCAATGAGTTCAACGAAATCCTATCAACAACAAACTATTCGCGCTACCAATGATAAATACTAGAGGTTCCTTCATTCAGCCACCGACTTCATTTGTATCAGTTTCACATTACTTGATTCGCGAGGTTAGAGTTCTGATATTTTCGGATTTATTTTGATTTCAGAACTTGAGACTGGCTTCAGTTTTTTTGTTAATCAAAACCGATGCCGAAATGAGAATCTAATTTGAATTTGACAAAACGGTATGCTGCATCTTGCAGTAGCGACATCTCATTTCTGAATACCGTTGAATACGATCATACGTTCAGAGTGAACGTATTCAACGGTACTGTACATTGATTAAATGCGGATACGTTAAGGAAATTTGTTGCGTGACATTCGTTAGTGCACGCTCGTTATACGAGTGCAATTTTGCCAAAATAGTCGTCAAGCAGAAAGTTCCTGCACCATGCTCGAGCCTTTGAACGTGCATATTGAAACATGAATACTGTACTTACGAGTGAACTGACGACTTGGATCGCTGAATAGTGGACAATGGGCACGTTGGAACTGCAATTACATTCGTCATAAATCTGTGTTCATGCAAATACACAAATGTCAGTGCAATATGAAACCGATGTCAGATAGTACTACCAGCTACTGGTAATGTAAATACTTACCAAGTTCCTTGTTCCTCTCTTCATTAGCGAATAACCGATATTAGGAAACGACCTTGTGAAAAAATCTTCCCATGAACGACAGTAATTGCAACAATTTTAACGCTTTAATTTCATAAGTTTGCACCATATTTGATAGAACAAGATCGGAATTCGGAAATTGCACGAAACTTTCGTTTATCGTTATTTCGAATAATGGACAGCCGGACAGCGGCCGACACATCACACGAGCACACGACGACTAGCCTTCGGCGACGCTAAGTGACCGGCAGCTACGCAGCCTGCAGTATTGGAAAATAGTAAAGAAAGAAAGGGATATAACATTCCCATGTTAAGGGCCTTTCTCTAAGTTCAAACAAATTTCTGTTCGATCTGGTCACACCAGGTTTGACATACACTTTCAATTCCGACGTTAATTTTTGTCAACATTTTCGATTTTCATAATGTCTTATTGTATCGGTCTTGGATGACTTTTTCCGTTCAGTTATCAAATATTTGACAATTTGACAACACCTCACTGCCATAAGTAAAATAAAATGAATTGCGAACGGTCGTTTGACAGTTATTTCGTTCCAATTTATACGCATTCAAATTATCGAATGGGTTACTGGTGCTCGAGTTAGTGAAAATAGGTATTTATACTCAGGTTTTCAAATTTTTAATGTCTGCTCTTGACAACAGGGTGCCTCGGACAAATATGTCTACTTTTAGGGACGGACTAGGGGGAAGAGGACACAGATGGAAAATTACATGAAATGCTAGGAAAATTTTTGCTATACTGTTACCTACTATTTTTTCTGTCTGTCATCAACTTATGGGGCTGCGGAATTCTCCCCCCTATAACTGCATTATTCATACGGGGACTACATAGGGAAACCAAATCATCGCGCACTGCGCTACATTTACATTCGTACATGAAAGGTGAAACTGGTGAAACGTGGTCTGTCAAAAAATCGATTTTCCGTTATTTTTGTGGTTTTGAGTAGTTTAATATAATATCTCCTCTTTCGCAACTTCAAGGCAACCACAATGAAACTGTTCATCGGGATATTCGTCGTATTATTGGAAAGGCTCCGACAATGCAGGGATGTACCGTTTTTCCTGGAGGCAACTTACGCGAATTATACATAGTCAATCATTTCGAGCGCTGCGTCAATAATACAGAACGTGTACCCAGAACAACGTCATTATAATGATCAGAGACCATAAAAATGATCCGAGCGTCAATAAATATTCAAAACGATTTGAATTTTTTGAAACACAAGAAAAAAATTTGTTCTACAGATATGTTTTCTTGGTGACAATGAGGATGGAAGGGAGGTTTAGGGAGGTATAAAGGGAGGATTATTACTACAGATCCTTTATTGTTTATTATTGAATTTTGCGGTACCTTTAGCCTATATTAAGAAAAATTCTGTGCAGCAGATTGAATACACAGTCACAATATGGAGCACTTCCAATATTGAAGTCCGCATCAGCCACTGCTTTGTATTTGCAGCTTCTAAACACTACTGGCCAAAAAATTCTGGATCAGCAGCAGTTATTAGGATCGCAGTAGAACGTGTCGACTTTCATATTTCGCACTAATCGTTACTGCCGCGGAATGTGGAATAGTCGCGGTAGAACGCCTCAACTTTTATTCTGCGTCAGTCACTTCTGATGCGGAACAAATAAAGTCGCCGCAGAACATTTTATTCTGCGTCCGCCACTATTGATGCGGAACAGATAAAGTCGCGGCAGAACAGAAATTCCACAATGTCCGCTACTGAGGCACGTTCATTATTCGCAGCTGAACGCCTCAATATTTAAATTACGCATCAGTTGCGGCTTTATTTTAAGTTGCTGAATGCAGCGTAATTGTAAAATCCGCGCCCGCCGCGGGTTAGATAATCGCAGCGTAACGCAACGTAATGGACAGGAATTCTGGAGACGCTGCAGATACTGCAGCGGAAAAATCAGAAAAATCGCTACGTTCTGCTCCCGAATTCGGCATCTGCCTCGAATTTTTTGCGGAAATTTGAAATTTCCGCAACTGAGTAAGCGAAATTTCAGTAGATTTGGTCAATAGGGATTAAGTGTAAACGTAAGTTGCATTGCCGATGCGATTGTCAACATGCAGTTATGCTTATGACATTTATACAATACAAGGGAGTAAAAAAACAAACAACAGAAGGAGTAAAAGGGATATTAGTTGTAAAATAGCACAAGCCAAATTAGCATTTTATCGAAAAAGTAATCTATTCAAGCCAAAAATAAATCTGGAAATCAAAAAATAATTTTTGAAAACGTACGTTTGGAGTAGCTTTGTGTGGATATGAAACGAGGACTATAGGAAAACCAGAGAATAGAAGGATCGAAGCATTTATGCTATAGGCGGATAAGGTAAGAAATGAGGATGTACTTAACAGAATAGGAGGTGTCGTGAGGCGAATTCGCATTCTCGCTCACGCCATCAAATCCTTGATCGATCACATCTCGTGGGACAGTTTCAAAGTATTAGTTCGCACTAGAATCGGTGTGCATCTCTCACCAAACCGAAATTGTCAACGGCACGTGTACGCTCAAATGGCCTTCATGTGGTTGTCACCAAGACGGCCACTGGTCGCACGATCCTAATTAAAACGCAATATCGAAAAATCATACGCCTTCTTCGAGTTCTGAGAACTCGATCGATACTCTTCTTCATGACCATGGCCTCGACAGTGCAAAATACCCGCGAAAGTTTGCCTGCCGCAGATTCTATATTTCGACGCCATCCCACACGAGCCAGAAGCAAATCCGAGAAAACTAAGAAAGTACAATGTATAATTTCTATACCTATATTTCACACTTATATTTCGAACCAGTCGCTCTGAATCGTGTAGCCTACACGCGCCGGCCTTCAAAGACAGCCATCGCGTCCCTCGTGTCTCCGCTTACCTCATGGTGACATCTTCCGCATAGGCGGAGACATCGTCGTCAAAATAATCGATCATTAGTATATAACTCCTGTACAGAG
The DNA here is from genome assembly GCA_031841125.1 of Acanthococcus lagerstroemiae. Classification (NCBI taxonomy): domain Eukaryota; kingdom Metazoa; phylum Arthropoda; class Insecta; order Hemiptera; family Eriococcidae; genus Acanthococcus; species Acanthococcus lagerstroemiae. Next base: position 46,674,529 of record CM063114.1, on the reverse strand, counting down.
GTTCACTTTTGGTCTTGGTTCTAAATCGCTCATGTCAGGTGGAGCTCTCGCTGATCTCTCTCGATCCAGCACCTTTTCGGACTTAGAAATTTAAACTCAAAGTGTAGTCTTAATACTCTGTCGTGTCGGTAACCTAAAAGCCTAACAGCAACTGCTGAAAATATTATTCAACGTATATTTCAAATTATTGGTGAAAAGTTTCAATAAACCTATTCAATTCAACTCTGACTCGACCACATTATTTGTCGAACCGATCACCTATTATCGGGGGCTCGATCCAATCAGCCCTAGGGGCCACGCTGTGGACCCCATTGTTCACCATCTATCTACGGCAACGACACTCAATAGCCGGAAAGGCCAACCGTCTCCACGACAGGAGGTAAAATGGATATTTAGAATTGTCTGAAGAGAAGGAGAGATAAACTAATAGGGCATAATTTGAGGCACCCAGGAATAATATCACTGCTGCTACAAGAAAGGAGTGGAAGGAAAGAATTGGATAGGGGTCGGCGAAGATTCCAGTATGTTCAACAGATTATCGAAGACGTCAAATGTCAGAGTTATTTGGAAATGAAGGAACTCGCACAAGATAGGAAAAGTGGAGAGATGCATCAAACCGGTCATAGGACTGATGACGTCACCATCATCATCATCGTGACAAGATGGTGCTGTACAACGAATAATTGTTCTGCATATTTGAAGAAGGACCAGGTAGGTAATACAATCGAGAACAAATTGAATCACACCCATGGCCCTCAATCCGATACGAGTTTAGAACATTAAAAAATACGAAATGTGTTGAAACAAAAGGCGGTGTCCGATCTATGCGAGCGTCCAAGGAAGCTCATACATGCTGAGTTGAAAGAAGGTAATAGTGACCTGCTGGACACTTCCGACGTGTTATGTTTCCAGAAGACCATCTACACCAGCCGAAGACGTCTGCTACCACCAAGGCCGACTAAAATTGAAGAAGTACATGGTTATCTCGATTCGACTGATGCGCGGACACAGGATGGAGAGCCTTTTCTACTTTGCAACGACTGTACTCGTAATATTGTAATACTTACACGAGTGAAGAAGCAAAATTTCCTCCCTCTGTATGGGTTGACATGACGAACAACGCAACACAAAATGGACTGGGACTCAATCGGGACACAGCTTCGGACTCAATCAGGAGACACATTGAGACTCAATCGGATTATATGTTCTATGCATAAACTAAATTTCCACCCTCTTTGGGACTCAATCGGGCGATCACCTCAGTTATGACACCGAGCCTGGGAACAGTTATATCTGAATTCAGCTCTGATAAGACTTTCGCTACGTTCACACCCACATGAGTATAAGTATTGTCTCGGCGTGAACAAAATTTACATACACGCTCTACGGCGTCTTAATTAGTCGCCAACAATGTAAAAGCTAGCTTTTCTCTCATTCTGTCAGCGAGTCGATTAACGCTGAAAACAAATTAGGTTCAGAATATAGCGCGTGTCTTAAAATGTAAAGTGTTTTCGATACGCTGAAAATCGCACAAGCAGGAATGTGCTTTCAAACTACAACAGTCAAGAGAGAATCATTATGCGAGCTGCCTCCGAGCACGAAAAACGTGAGGCTGTGCTCCGTGCCGCCGTACATTGGCGATATATTGGCGGCGTGAACAGAACATTAAAGATTTTGACATTTTTAAAGATGAATAGGTGTACTTAGCTTGCCTACTTTTCTCTTTCAGGCGTTTACCGATCTGTCTACAGCTCAAAGCCACCAACCGAATACAAAGGGGGAAAAAAAACGTAAAAAGCTCACTACTGTTACCCATTATGTACTACTAGTTGAATGCCGGCGCCACATTCGCAGCACCTTGAACAGCTTCACCATTCCATGGGGTGCACGATCGGGCGATGGAAATAACGCAAACTTTCTTGCATGTCTTAGCCGCTAGGGGGTCTGGTTAGCCGAGTGGATAGCACGCTGGTCTTGGAATCCGGAGGTCCCGGGTTCGAGCCCACGTAGCAACTCACTACATTTCGACCTAGGCCGGTTTTTCGGCAAGATGAGAAGAGGGCTAAGACAGCCCTAACAGCTTCCCCAACATTTCTGAGGTATTCCTTTTGTAGGGTGTGCCAATTCACTTTCCTTCTTCTGTATTCCAGAGCGCTTTCGGCTGTTATGCCATCCCAAATACTAGAACACCAACAAATAGAACAGCACATATATCAAGAAGGGAAAGAATACATAGACAAAGAGAAAACCCGTTACAATGACACAGTACTAAAGAAACGCTACTCACTAAAACAAAAAGGAGAAACACACAACAGGACCAAAATCGACAGCACAAATTTGTGCCAAAGACAGGAAACAGGACGACTGTATACTTCACACAAGAAGAAAACGATCTACTGGACAAAGGGAACCAATACAACACGACAGAACATATAAGCGACAAAACACTAGAAGAACTAACAAAAGACTGTGAACAGATCATCCAGACCATAGAATCAGACCTCAGAAACGAAGCAAGAACACAAATTGGAAACATACTGCTGACCATAAAAAAGAAAAGGAAAAACAAACATAAGACAAAAATACAGAAGACAGCCCTCCAACTCAAAAAGAAAATAGAAGAAAACAACCTGATACGCACCAAAGCAGACAAAGGCAACACCACAGAAGTGCTAAACAAAGACGAATACATGAAGAAAATTGAAACTTACATCCAAAACAACAATTACAAACTACTAAACTCGGACCCGACCAACAAATACCAAGCCAAACTAAAGACTATAATGAAAAACAACAACATAAACAACAAGAAACTCGTATAAATGAACCCCAAGGCACCACAATTAAAAGGACTCATAAAACTACACAAACAAGACAGACCAATAAGACCGCTAATCAACAGCATACAATCACCAAGCTACAAACTTACAATAGCCAAATTCATGAAAGAACACTACAACTACAGAACAGATTACAGCATAAAAAACACAATACAACTAAAAGACAAACTGGACAAATTAACACTAAACAACAATGACAAACTAGTATCACTGGACGTAACAAACATGTTTGGGAACATACCAAAACAGGCACTAACAACAATACTGACAAACAACAACTACAAAAACAACACGGATGGAGCAGCATACGCAAACATCAGGAAAGAAATCATTTACCAAAATTACTGCCAGTTTAATAACAAATAATACGAACAAACAGAAGGCCTAGCAATGGGATCACCACTGTCACCCATTCTAGTCGAAATATACATGAACAACTTTGAAAATGACATACTAAACAACAGCAAACACACGAAAAACATAAAGCTATGGACACGATATGCAGACGACATATTGATCATCTGGACAGGAACAGACAGACAGCTAGACCAATTCCTCACGGAGACAAATAGCATAAACAACAACATAAAGTTCACAATGGGAAAAGGCAATAAGACCATCAACTACCTCGACCTTACAATACAAATAAAAGACAACAAGATACAGTACAGCATCTACAGAAAACCCACCCACACTGACGTAATAATACCCAAAGACTCATTTCACCATCAAAAACACAAAATGGCAGCACTACACAACTGCTGCCACAGAGCAGTTAACATACTAAATGACAACAACCTCAGAACAACTGAAATTAACAAAATTAAACAAATAGCAATTAACAACAAATACCAACCACAAACAGTAGACAGAATAATTAACAAACTAATACAACCAAAAAACACAGACACCAAACCAATAACCACAAAAACAGACAAATACGCAGGAGCAATACCATTCACAGGAACACATACATACAAAATATAAAAAATCTTCAACCAATACAACATAAAACTCGGAATCAAAAACAGACCACCTCTGATCAAACAAATAAGCAATGACAAAACAGAAGCAAAGGACAGAAACAACAGCAGCGGAGTATACAGACTGGACTGTGAACACTGTGACATGACCTACATTGGAGAAACAAGCAGAAAATTCACAACCAGAATCAAAGAACACGAAAAATCACAGAAGCTAAATGATGACAAATCACTGTTTGGAAAACACTGCAATGACCAGGGACACAACAATGACAAATTGACAGAAAAGTACAAAATCCTACACACAGAAAACAACACAAGAAAAAGAAAATTAAAAGAACAATTAGAAATAATAAAGGCAAAAATAAAACAAAACAATCTAATAAATACAACAACTAACTTCCAAAGTGAGAACTTATTCCAACTAATAACATAACACCCACGGATTGGACAGAGTGCACAACCACAGACAACCAATCAGAGCACACAACCAATAATAATAACCACTGATTGGACAGACTGCATATTCATAGACAACCAATAGGAACGCAAGACTAAACAGGCTCACCATACGGTACTACCCTCGACTATAACTACAGGACCACAAGAGACAAGTCTCATTTAGTGTACTCCACTGATGATGGCATAACAACCGAAAGTGCTCTGGAATACCGAAGAAGGAAAAGTGAATTGGCACACCCTACAAAAGGAATATTACAAAGTTCACTCACACTCCAAAATGGACACTAATCTCTGAGGTGATGCTCGAAAGGGTGCATTCCAGGACTCGGGTTGAGAGTAAAATTAGCAAAGAGATGTCTTAGCCGCTGATAAATCGCAGAGGAAAAGTTCTAGGGACTGGATGAGCAATCTTGCAACGCTGTAACATGAATTGTTGGTGAGAACTTCATATTCCATCAGATCAGTTTCGCATAAGGCATAGCATAGCACGCCATAGCACAGTGAGGGTCCAATTTTCAAAGAAGGTATGGGGGGGGGAGAATGCTTATGGTGGTCATAGAACTGCTCCGGAGTTCAATCGTTTCACGAGGAAGGGAAAACATTTCTGGAGTGAAAAGCTGTTTGTTCTATTTGTTGGTGTTCTAGTGTCTGATTTAGTATGAAGTGTTGGTTGTATAGTTCTACATTCAGCCTGTTCCTTTTACTGAGTAGTTCATTTTTAATTTTAAGTCTCTCTGCTTGCAAGCCGCTTGGCTATCTTCACGTTCACGGTTGTGTACTTTGGTACTATGGGTCATTCTACCGAAACCTTGTTACTTTCGTCCCAGTTAGATATCTGGCAATGTATAAACAATAGGTTCCTCTACTACCGTATAGGCTCAGTGGATAACTTATTGTATCCTTTTTTATTAATTTGAAGTATCGTGCCCCCTGCCCCTATTGTGGAAATTCCATTTAAATTCTAAAAATTCCTTCATCGTAGCTGTCCCTCACCGTGGACTGGACTAATATTATCGTTGCGTGTTTGGATAAACTGATGCACGTGTATAGTTTTTGTGAGTACAGTGAACAAGTTGGCAATGCAGTACGTGTGTCAGACTAAGTTCAAACTCGTTCAGAATCAGTGCAACCATATTTGAAAACGAGTCCCTTTGCTTTTTTCCCCCCTTTCACTGTGGTCAAATTTGAACCAATCAGAAAACAGACACAGAGCAAATCTTTTTGAATGTAGAATAGTCAACCTGAAGTATTTTTATCAGTCGGTTGGGGTGTACATATGATTTTTTGCGAATTCTTAATGGACTGCCGCTTAATTGACGAAAAGATCTGGAAACAAGAGATTTTACCTACAGAAATTCCTTAAACGTGACGCATTGTGATGAGTGCCGCAAGCGACTCAAATTTTTGATAATCGCTATTAAATAAATGGGTACGTACATGAGATCACACTTTATCGTTTCACCAATTTTTAAAATACCTATGGTCAAAATCGAGAGATCCAGTGAACTTTTATAAATTTTGTGAAGATTTTTTTCCCATTTCCATCACCGTGGCAACACGAATTATGAAAGCCGCGATGAAGGAATCCGATACCATTATAAAAGAATTTACTAAAGTCTGGTCCCACAAGAGACCGGAAATTTGTGAATATGAGTCAGTGCTGCCAGATTTATTTTGCCAAAATCTGGAGAACAGTCCAGAAAGAGAAATCCGGACACAAATGTGATGTCCAAAGGGAAAGGACCTCAGAGTGACAAAATGAAAAATTTTCCAGCTTTTCTGGCATAGAATTAAGTGTATAATGATAATCCATGTTTAGTTTTACCAATTATTTAAAAAAAAATTAACTGCCCCGAGTTTCATAAGTAGAAAAAAAAAAAAAAAATACATTACAACTATCTTAAAAAAAAAGTAATGATGAAAAAAAGCATTTAAAGTTCAATTTACTAAAAATAATGATAAAACTATAAGCAATACGAGGAGAATAATGTTTTTTATAGGAAATGTCATGCAGAATTCAGTTTTATTATCAGTTTTACTAAATAATGTACCCAAAATTAAATTAACAGAAAAAGGAAATGCCCTATTAAAAATCACTCAAATCTCTCACACAACAAATCACTATAGATCAAAGTGAATCTCTAGATTCGGGAAACTGAAAATTCTTTTACTATTTATTTTCATTCTGGAACCAGAGGCGTCGCTGGAAAAAATTTTTGGGGGTTAATTCTTTCAGTAGTGTTGACCTACACTCATCGGCGCTCGTGGATATTTTGGGGGGAGGGGTGTAGTAGTCATTTATTTTCAGTCGTGATCATTTAAAAATTTAAGAATCAGCAAATTATACCTTGAAAGAGGAAACAAAGAATTTAGAATTGTAAAATTCTATTATAATGACCAGGGCTGCTATTATTATGCGAATGCATATTTTTATGTATGGTGTGTAGGTATAGGTTTCAAAAAATCTTCACGAATCATAGAATTCTGAGTCAAATGAAGCAGCACTTCATCCTGCATATTTCGCATATTTTGTACCAATTCTGCTTATTTTTCAATTCCCCCCCCCTCCCAAAAAAAGGTTTTTTTTTGGTTCTAATAATAATGTCCGACTCCAAAAAAAAAATAAAAAAATTAAGAAAACTTAATGGTTAATGAGTCAGTAGAAAAGCTTTTAGAAAAATACGTGATCAATCATCAAGTGATTGCGAATCGGTGCATTATCTCCTGGGTGCATCTCCTATTAAAAGAAGATTGGACTCTTAAGGAGATACCAATCTAAGGTCTTGGCTCTCCGCAGACTTTTATCTAAGTGATTTCATGTTTTTCCTTTTTTGTGTTATAGTCGTCGACTGCAATATTGTGGCAAACGATCCCGAACATTCGAGATAAGCGAAGAAAGATCGACACGTTTCGAGCAGCAGAATAGAAGTTCGATAACGAGAGCGATAAGGAGTTTCGCCGATAACGCCGGGGTATAAAAAGGCCGCTGGCCGTCGCCGTATAGTCTAGTTTCATATGCGATAAACTGTGCGTTTTCAAAGCGATCTAGCTATTGTTTTTGTGCGTTTGTATTAGTGTGACAGTAAAAGTTCTTAGTTCGTGTTTTCGTGCGTTTTTCGGTGCGAATTTCGTTACAATATTTAAAAATTGGCTAGCTTGAAATTTTTCCATACTGCTCCACGTTCCTCAGATCTTATAATAAAAATGCCCCCTTTTCAAAATTTCATAAGGCCAGCGCACCGAACACCAAAGAAGACTGGGCCTATAACACAATAAGACCCAACCTAATACCTAATAAGCCTAACCTGAAATTCGGTAAATAAAAATTTAAGCATGGCTCGAATAGAAAACGCGCTGGGAAAAGATGATTATTTTCAACTTCTAACAGAATTTTGAATGAATTACAATGGCGGATCCGAAAGAAATGGAAGATGACCCCGGAAAAGTTGATTTGGATGCCAGAACCGGTTAGTTCGTGTATTCGAATCCCCAAATCGACTCCATTTATTCGAATCCGATTCGAATCACAGCAAACGTGAATCATTCTGGAAATAAATAAAATAGCTATTTGTGGATTCTGATTCGAATCTAATTTTAGTGGACTTGTTTTCAACCTTGGTTTTTGAAAAAGGATGCTTTTGGTAAATGGAAAACTTGAGTAATTATTAAGGTAAAAAAACGAAAAAAACATTTTTTCCAGTCCAATTTAGTGCAGTCAAAATGCAGTAAGGCGCAGAAGTAGTAGTACAGCCTTCATTTACAGTTTTATATGCGCTTACATTGAATGTAACTTATAACTAATACGCCCACCTTTGAGCATAGGCCTCCTACTTTCCTCCAGTGATCACGAACTCTTGCATCCCTACCCCAGGCTATTCCTGCAAATTTTATGATTTCGTCTTCCCGTCTAGTCTTTTGTCTACCCGCCCTTCTTCTCCCCTGTAATGGTGTCCATTCCGTTATTATTTTTTCCCATCTATTTTCTCCTCCTTTCGCCTCATGTCCTCCGTAATCCATCTTTAGTTTTTTATCCACGTATCTGCAGTCTCTTGCTTTCGTTTTCCTTCTTACATTTTGGTTTCTTACTCTTTCCTTCCTTTTTACTCCAATTATTGACCGTTCCATTGCTATTTGAGTCTTTGCGATCATGTCCATCTGCCCCTCTGTGGCTGCCCACGTTTGGGCTCCGTATGTAAGGACGGGGATAGAACAACCTTTCAGTATTTTTATTTTTTGTTTAACTGACATTTTACTTTTGTAGATCTCTTCGAGGGACCAGTAGTTTTCCCACGCATTAGTTCTTCTTTTACATATTTATTTCCTTTCCTAGACTGTTTTCGAATGAGATGGTTTGTCCCAGGTATGTGGCATCTTCTGCAATTTCCACTATTTCACCTTCAATTGTGATAATGGGTCTTTCCTGCTAGTTTGAGAGAAGAATCGTTTTGCTTGTATTTATTTTCAAACCTGCTTTTTTGCTCTTCTCGCAGAACTCGACCATTTTTTGCAGTTCTTTTGCTTCTCGGGAGATAAGCACCACATCGTCCGCAAATCTCAAGTTACTGAGCCACTTTCCGTTTATTTTTATTCCTTTTTCTTCCCATCCTAATTCCCGGAAGATTTCCTCCAAAATGCTATTAAAAAGGTTTGGGGACAGTGGATCTCCTTGTTTGACCCCTCTACGCTTTCTAAAATTAATAGAGAATAGAAGGCGCAGAAAGGTATTTCAAACTAATCAGAAGTTGAATAAACCCACAAAACGTGAAAAAATAACGAAAATCCGAATTTTTCCCAAACTCTTCGGACATCATTCAGAAATTCGGGCACTTTTTGTCGAAGGATGAAAAATCCGGAGATTTACCGGAAAATTCGGACACCTGGCAGCACTGATACGAGTGCGTGGGAACTTCTTTCTATGGCCGACAATTCCTTAAACGTGGGCTGCCATTCCTTCAGCGTGGTCCTAATCATTTTGAGCTCCCTCTATCTCCTCCCCTAAAAAGTATGAATAATAATAATGTTTAAGGGGGAAAAAAAAAAAGAATTATCAAGGTTTCGGTAGAATGATCCCTATATTGTTTCTTAGGCATTCATTATTGAACTATATTTTGGTCATCGTCTTTGCTAGTTTGATTTTTGCTTTTTTTTTATTTTGCAGCCCATTTGTACATCTTAATATAGTTTAACTTGAAATAAAATTTCTAGTTTAATGCGCCCATTGACGGGCATAGGCCTCTCTCACTCTTTTCCAGCGGCCCCTTTCCCTGGCGTCTCTTCCCCAGGCGACCCCGGCATGTTGCCTGATTTCATAAGCCCATCGGGTAGTAGGTCTCCCTACATTTCTTTCTGTTCTCCTGAGTACCCATTCCAAAATTTTTCTTTCCCACCTGTTCATCCCCCCTCTTGCAATATGACCCGCGTAATCAAATTTCAGTTTTTTTATGACAAATCTACAGTCCTTGACCTTTGATGTATCCCTTACCCGTCTATTGGTTAGTCTGTCTTTTCTTTTTACTCCGATTATAGCCCTCTCCATTGCAATCTAGGTCCTAGCTAGCTTCAGAGTTTGGCCTTGTGTGGCGGCCCATGTGATTTTTGCTTTTAGGTGTTTATAAATATCATTCAGTGGCCATTCACGCCTTTCCCATGAATATCTCCTCTCCAAATCACCTCTACCTATTTGCTCTATGTGTTATTTCCCTCTCACCATTCCTCATCTTTTACTAGTATGCCCTCTTCTCTCCTCTTTAAGACTCCATGACACCTTAACCACTTCTCTTCGAACATCTCCGCCGCATCGGCTTATTCTCTCTAATTCAAGTATTTTGTAACTTACTCTACCCCTATACCGTACAGCCCCTACATATTACGAAATAAAAGCTGTTTGATTATATATTCAGACCCCGATTCTTCAATTTCAAGACGAAATACGTAATCTTGGCCCTGAAGTCGGATGCGTCATACTTCATAAGATCAAAATCTGTGCTAAAAAATTCACGATCCAACTAATGACCGATATTAGCCCACGTATACGGGTAGACAGTTCATTTCGACGAGGAATTTTTATTATATTATTTCAATTCTGTGCTCGAATACTGTTACAGTCCGGTCCATTAAACGACCCATTTCACTGTCATCCTCGTTTTATTCGAAACAATACAGCCCAATTATTTCGACATTGTAAAATAAAATGAAGGCCGAGCCCGAACCTATTTCGACGAATAAAAGTTAATTATTTCATATACGAGCCGCATTGTACCAGATTTGCATTTATTTAATCCGGACTAATTTTTTTCAATCTGCGTATACGCCTCGGATGAAATACGAATTTGAATGTTTTTAATTAGGCGGAGAATATCCCTGGTTTGGAAACAACGTTTTATCGTACAAAAGCTTCGACGATACCGAATGATACCTCATTATAGTCAAATAAGAGGCTTATGTACGAAACAGTATATCGTATTGCACGTACTCGCAAAGCTGACCGAAATCCTGAACTGAAAACAAAAAAAAAGGTCAAAAAGCTCTCTCGTGCGAAACATCTATTTTGTGTTATCAGTTTCTTTTCGGTGGATTTTCACATCGCTGTGATTAAGCGTCTGGCTGCGGGAGGAAAGTCAACCTGGATCTCAACTCTATCAAAAGAATTTCGCTTTTGACTGGCAGTGCCGAATGCCATCCATTCTACATGGCACTGAGTGGCAAAACGAATTACACCGGACTGAGTCACAAAATACAGAAGAAAATAGAAGCTCTGGGTAGAAGAAGAGCGTACTCGGGAAATGTGAAGTTTGAAATCTTCAGACCTATTGGAACATCCCATAACATCTCATAATGACACCTTCAGACATGATGGGAAAACGAAATCGGAAAACTACTTCAGGAGGTAACCAATTCTTCACCAGAAATGGTGCATGGATCAGCGGATTCTTGGAAGCCCAGGTCAGCATGTATAAACCGTGTGTTGAAGACTCAGGCGACGATGTGCTTTCTCTGCTGATCTCCCGACCTTGAAGCTCTCTCAGGTGTACGCTGAGGAGGGATACTGAGTGTCCCCTGGAGCTCGGGATCCTCAGGACGACTCAGCTCTGAAGGGGCTGCACGGTGTGGAGGGTGAGCGCAGATCCCCACCATTGGTCTGACAGCAGGCTAGTTCGGGGACAGGCAATCCTGGATTCGTCCACCCTCTCTTTTAAATTATGTTAGTGGTACAGGAGGTAGTCAGGAACCTAAATACTCAGCTGTGTCTTCTTCTTCTTCTGAATTACAGGTAAATAGCATCCGCCACGTCAAGCTAGGGTCCACCTACGTCGCAACGTGACCATCCTAGACTAAGTAGCATCTAGAATTATTTAAATATACATCGCTCTGTTTACTCTTAGTGTCATTTCTTCAGGACTAGTCAAAGTTAGCGTCAGATCAGTTTCTCTTCTACATCGTACTCGAAATTATTAAAGTATTTTACAACCCCTCTTCCCCTGGGTTCATTTTTACTTATTACATTTTTAAGGGCCAACATCATGAAATCCGCCTATAGAAGAATTGTGCTACCAGACCTGACCGATCTACTACATTTTAGTTCCATATTCCCTCTAAAGACAACGCTGGTGACAATGAGAGATATTTATAGGGTTACTTATGTAATTTTCATGGAAATGTCAAGTAGATTTGTTATAACTTCTACCTCATGAGGTGTTACAATTTTTGTTCCAATTAACAAATTAATGTCGAAATCGTTGTATCGTGTGTTGCATAGTTTCTTGATTCAGCTACCAATACTTTATCAGATACCCTCACCATTTGTAGAAAAAACAATAAATTTTGTTATTGATTTTTTTCTCAAAAAAATTGATAAAGTAGTCGCGCAGCTAAGATCAAGATCAATGGGCACGTGACTGGAAGAATGTGGGGTGGAGCGTCGAGCATGTCGGGGGGGGGGGGCGTTACAGTTTCCAGTCAAGTATACTCACAGCTGTAGGATGTCAAACTTTTAAGTATTGCAAATTAATCGGCTGCAGACTGCAGCCGCGCAGTAAAGATCAAGCTCAATGAGCACATGGCTAGAAGGAAATAGTTATTTTCGTTACAAGTGGGTAAAGTGAGCAATTTTATCTGCAAGTGCAAAGTTAACAAAACGAGCCGCAGGCGAGTTTCGTTAATTGCACGAGCAGTGTTGGCTCACTTTTCCACGAGTGACGAACGTAGCTTCATCCAACATAATAATGAGGAGTGTAGTTGCGAATTGCGAGTCAATACACAAATTGACATACGTGCACATTCGCATCAAAATAGTAGCTAGACGATAATTTTTATGTTTCAATTTCTGTAATTTGCAACATATATCAATTATAGTCGGTATTCTTATATATTTTACTTAAATTTGAATTGTAACATTAGAACGTATTCTTGTTATAAGGAAATCCACATATAGTGAAATTCATGCTAGGAGCTCCATCTTCCCGAGGCACTACATTCGTGAGCAAAATGTTTTGAAGAGAAGCGTGCGATAAATTCACAGTCAGAGATCCCCAAAATTCTCGAGAAACGTAATCTTCGGGAAGGTGTTGTGTTGGGCAAAGGCTTTGCTACTGCTTTATCATTACATTGAAAATGTGACTAGCTTTCATTAGCTGCATGGCTAAAACGAATGGGTTACCGATATTCTTGACGGATGAAGTTAAATATAACGTCCACATCGATAGAAACATTCATTTTGCGTGACAAGTAGGTAGATAAATTACCTATTAAGATTCAAAAATCTACTCAAAATCAAAAGATTACATCCAGTCTTATCAGATCGAATTTGTTCAGCGATTGTAGCACTCCTACAGGGCATGTAATTCACGAATGCGACTTTTCGTGTTTTCGTCACGTGTTGTAGGCAAGCCGTGAGGTAAAAATTTTTACCACACTCTCCGGTTTTTACCTCACTCTCCATTTCAGTCAGATACAAAAGCCAGTTTACTCATTCGATGCTGTTTGGAAAAATCGTCTTTATCAATTAATTAATATAAGCATTTATTCGGGGTAGAATGTTACATTTAAATTTTCTATGATAGGTTTGTTACAAATCTACAAAATCCCTTATTCTGGGCAAATGCCTCCTTCAACCTCTCCCATTCGGTCCGGTCTGCTGCAACCCTGTGATAGAGACGGTTTCTGATAAAGTTGGTGATATTGTCCGACCACCTAGCCCTCTGCTTCCCCGGCTCTCTCCCTTCTTTTAGAAACCAAAATGTTGTTTTTATAGTCCATCTGTCATCCTTCATTCTGTACACGTGCCCTGCCCAGTCCCATTTTAACCTTCTAACAAAGTGGATGATATTTTTATTGGATTTTAATTTGTTCTTAATTTTTGTCAGATTCACTTTGTCTTTCAGTTTAATGCCAAGCATTGCCCTCTCCATAGAGTTTTGTGCAGTTCGAAGTTTTTTTTCCAAATGTTTGGTTAGAGACCATGTTTGGCAGCCATAAGATAATGCCGGGAGGACGCAACTATTAAATAATTGACTTTTGAAAGAAATAGGATATTTGTTTTGGAATATAAATTTTAAAGACCAAAATTTGCTCCATGCTAATGTAATTCTTCTGTCAATTTCTTTTTCTGTTTGATTTTTGAATGAAATTAATTGTCCAAGATATATTATATCTTCAACTGTATCAATTGTTTTTGTACCAATTTTTATTATATTTGTTTGCCCTGAGTTGTTTAGGATTTTTGTTTTTGCCAAATTTATTACCATCCCTGCGTTTACACTTTCTCTGTTGAGTTCTTCCAGCATTTCCTGGAGCTCGGATGCACTTCCCGCTACTACCACCACGTCATCTGCAAATCTTAAATTGTTCAGAAATACCCCGTTAATTTTTAGCCCTTTTTTATCCCAATCCAGGTTTCTGAAAATTTCTTCTAAGGCGCAGTTGAAGAGTAGCGGTGAAATCGGATCTCCTTGCTTTACTCCCCTTTTAATTTCGAAAATATTTCCCTCTATGTCAGTGACTATTCTTGCTTTTAGCCCCTTGTATATTTCCTGGATTAATTGGATGAAGTCCCTGTTAATCCCCTGGTTTTGAAGAGCTTGAATCATGTAGTTGTGATTGATAAGATCAAAAGCCTTGGTGAAGTCGATGAAGGCTAGGTGGACGGGAATCGATATTCGGATGATTTTTGAATGAGTGTATTTACCGTATGGAGGTGGTCAGTCGTGGAGCACCCCTTTCCGAAGCCTGCCTGGCAAGGCGATTGTATCAGGTCAAGCTTCGCTCTCAAACGATAGTCTAGCATGAAGGAGAAGATTTTGGCTTGGAATTAGGCTTATCGGTCGGAAGTTTTTAATGTCGTCTTTTGATCCCTTTTTAAATAATAAAATGATATTTGATAGTTTCCAATCAGCTGGAATGGTTTTTGTTTTAAGAATAGTGTTGTACATAGCTGTAAGAACTTTTATTAATTTTGGTCCTCCGTGCTTGACATGTTCGTTGTTGATGCCATCATGACCCGCTGCTTTTCCTGGCTTCAGTCTTTCGACTGCCCTCTTCACTTCGCATTCCAAAAAGTCCGGTTCGCAATCGTCACTGCTTGATGTTTTAATACTGAGAGGTACGAAATCGTCTGAGTATAGCTCTGCATAGAAATCGGTAGCAATTTTATTTGTTTGTGTACGATTGTATACTTTTTCGCCTTTTTTGTTTTTTAAACATGTCATAAATGTTTTTCCCAAAATTCTTTCTTTTTTGATTGTTTTTGTACTTTTTGTAGACTCCATAATTTGATGAATCAGATTATCTAATTTATCTTGTTTAAATTTTTGTAAAAGTTTTCTTACCAGTTTGCAAGTTAGGTTAAATTCAATTTTGTTTTTTGTTGTTTTCGGCTGCTTTTTTAGAGATTCCCTTTTTTTAAATTAAATTCAAAATTTTTTGAGGGAGTTTTAGCTCAGACTTCCCTTCCGTGGGAGGTAGCCTTAGATTCGCTGCCACTAGAATCATTTTTTGAATTTGCTCCCAGCTAGGTAGTTCTCCACAGCTCCCCACCTCTGGCAAGTTTCTGTCTAAAGTTAATTGGTAATCTTCTTGGGTTTCTGAGGAGATTCTGGGAGGTAGTTTTTGAGTATTTGGACGGTATCTTTTGTTCTTTATGGCTAGTTTGCAAAATATAGGTCTGTGGTCAGAGTGGAATTGAAAGTGAGCTAGGGTATCACAATTTGGTATATTATTAAAAGTTATTGGGGGGGGGGGCTAGTATATAGTCGATTTGTGATTTGAACGTTTGATTTGGGGCTAACCAAGTCCATCTCTTGCCTTCTCTCTTCTTGAAAAATGTGTTTACTAATTTAAAATTGTTTTCCTGGCAAAAGAGAACCAGTTTAGCTCCCCTTGGATTTCTTTTTCCATAGTTGAATTTTCCTACAGTTTCTTGTTCGTCTGTTTTTTGGAGACCTACTTGGCTATTAAAATCGCCTAGTATTAGCAAGTGGTTTTTAATGTTTTGTTTTTGCTTGTTCAGGATTTCCTTCAATTGTGAATAAAATTCGTCACAAGTTTTTTCTTCAGTAGTGGCTGTTGGTGCATGTATTTGGATTATTGTTAATGATTGTTTTTCAAGTTGGAATTTTATTATGGCTATTCTGTCTGAGATTCCTCTGAATTTAGTGATTTTGTGACTTATATTATTTTTTATTAAGAAGCCTACACCTCTCTGACCACTTTGAGAGCCTATATAGCAAAAAGTATTTTTTTCTTTTGTGAGGTTCATGCTTTCGCCATTCCTCCTGATTTCCGCAAGGCCTATAATATCCAATTTTGAGTTTCGGAAGGCTAATTCTAGTTCGGCTAAATTTTCATCTTTTTTTAAAGTACGAACGTTGAGGGTGGCAATTTGAATTGATTTTGTTTTTTTTTTGGTTGATTTGTTTTATTGGCGATTTTTTGATTTTTTAAAGTTTTGAGTAGAAGTCAGGTTTTGATTGATTTGAATTTTTTGGATCATAGGGTTGCTTTGCTGGAGGGTGTGATTGTGACGAGTGTGTTGAGTGTAGTTGGGGTTGTGATTCATTTGAGGTTGATGAGTGGGGGGTGGTCTTGAAGGCCCTAGATGACCAGACTTACCTGGGCCCGAGCTTTATCAATTACATGTTGGATAAAATAATTTCCATGGAAAGGTAGACCACTGAACTGAATTATGACCATGGAGAGCTAAATCGCACTGATTGGCTTCACGCAATACGCACAACTGAACTGAACTAGAATCAAGTTCAGTGTCTGTCGGAGTTGGTGTCGGTCGGAAATAGGATGGTGGGGCCAGTCACAGACAGATCCATGTCAACTGTAAAATTTGATATGTGAGAGAAAGACGTCCAGCACGTTTCCAGAAAACCTCGAATCGATTTTCTATTTACTAACTCGGAAAGTTAGTTAAATGTTTACTCTTCTGAATAAGACCACTGGCAACACTATACGATTTCGAATCGCCGAGCTATGACAACATGAGGACTTCAATAGAGTTTCCCTCAGAATTATACGTCTGACTATACGCCCTTCTTCCACCCAAACTTTCGCTTGTTCTATTGACCGTGGACTGAGCTTGTATCCGCGTGAATCATTTGAATTTTACTCGTTCATTCATAAGCAACACAGCTCAAGAAATTCAATCGCCCCTTTCACACCACACGCCTACGGTATTTTCGGCATGATTATGAAAATTCGATAATCCCGAGAATGGCGGTCGCACGCGCGCGAATCAAAAAGCTTATTTTACTTACGCTTTTTCGAATCACTTGAATGTAATTTTCGAAAACGTCGCTAAGAATTCGAAAAAAAAAACCCTAAAAACATCGCCAAAAAGGCTCGCCAGCGCATAATTGGACGAAGAAATAGAAATTAATTTCGACTTTACCTTCGTTCTTTCTCCGATTTCACAAAATAATTGCAGAAAGAAACGGGAAAAAAATGTTCGAAATTCGGAAAAAGACGGAGGGGTGGAAAGAAAGAAAAAAAAAAGAAAGAAAAAAGAAAGAAACTGAATCCGAACACAGAGAGTTCCTTTTGGTACGAATTATTCGTACAGCGAATTGTTATTTATTCTTCTGTTTTTAAAAATACCTTCGGTTCGCAGCTCGAGAAAAAAGAAACGGCGAAAAGGAAAAGCAATTTTCAAATTTAAGCACCAAAGTCACTAGTAAAAAGCTGTATCAATTTTTCTCTCCTTTGGCTTTCGAGTCTTTACGAAAATCTGAATTTTAATACGAATTTAGTTTTAGGTTTATCGTCAAACGTTTTCGCAGAAATGGCTTGACTCACGATGCTAGAAAACATTTCCCGTCGAATGTTTATGAAACACTTTTCCGACGTGGCTCAGTTCCAATTTCGTAATATTTTCAAAAAATATAAATAAAATACACGCGAGAAGGTTTGAAAGGTTGAAAAGAACGGAGACTATTGCCATTGACTATGTATTGGAGCTTACAATCATTGCGAGTATTCGGTGATAATTTATGCGCTAATATTTCCATCGATGAGGGGAGGGGGCACAAAGTGGCAGAAGACAATATCAATATCCTCAGTAGATAGTTTTGAAAAGCAAGCGAACTTCCATAGTCCGTGTTTTAGAGTATATAATTTTTCAAAAGAGGGAAGAGGGAAGGGGTTCATGTTCAAAATATCGCACCAGTTCTGAAAAAGTCTCAAAGTGTAATAAATGCGACAGGACTTAAAGAACATAAAGAACCACTAATTTCTGTGCTCCCTTCCAATGTTTGTGTTCAAAATATCCCAGCAATTTTTGAGAAGTCTCGGATTGTATAAATACAACAGGACTTCAAGAACGTAAAGAACCACTAAATTTTGTGCCCCCCCCCCTTGAATAAAGTCATATATTTTGATAAAATGGTCAGTATACTTTCTTACCATTTTCATCTGGAGTAAGGACTGCAGTGGAGCAATTGCGGATTCAATCGAATTATTTTCATTTAGGCGTAGAAAAAAATTGAAATTAAGTATTTATCTATTCATCATCGGCATAAAAATTTTTAAATCCTATTATTTTTGCTAATTACAGTATTAGATATTCAAAGGAGGAAGCTGAGTTAAAAGATGTACAGCACGTACAAGAAAAGTCACCGGACTCGTCATCTACCCATCTACCCTTAATCTGGAAAAAGCTCAGGTGAGATACAAACAGTGGAAAGCGGATACTCGTCTTGCAAGATTACATGACAAGGAACCTCTGATCAAAACATTTTTGAAATGTTAAGCTTTTCCCATGTTTATGTTTTTTACCAACTTATTTTTCTTTTATGCCAACCTATTTAAATGTTAATTCATCTTCATTTTTATGTTGTTCTTTTACAGATTTTTTCCCTCTTTGTTTACACCTTCCTGTGTTCTTGTAATTTTTGTAATTTGTTTTTCTAGTTTCTACTTTTTTTTTTTAAACAAATGTTTATTTACCTTTCACTTCTATTCACAAACTTTTTGAAAAAAAAAAAATAATAAATAAATAAAAAAGTAAGGTATTATTTTATTTTTGAGAAGATCATTATGTTATCAACCTTTCAATGGTTGTATATCCAGTTTCTAAAAGTCGACATTTATTTTACCATTTTTTCTCCATTTAACGGCATTGTTTTTCATTTTTTACAAGATCAATTTTCATTTTATTACTATAATTGTTTCAAGAAAAGTAAAGTATTCGTTTTGTTTTACTTCTTATTTTATTTTTTCAGGTCAAATGGTTTCTTATTCTTTCCTTTTAGAATTATTTCATAATATTTGCATCCTTCTTCAAGAATTCATTATTTTTGTAAAAAGTCTTCTGTTTTTTTATATGACTGTGATTTTTTTTTCTGTGTTTAGTAGTGAATTATTTTGATTTTTTTAACCTCTCCAGCTTTTTCATTTTTGATTCGATTTCATAATTTTCCCATCTATTTGTATTTAATTTGATTTTTTTTTTTTTACTTCTTTAGCTGCTTCTTTCATTTCCAATTTGATTTCAGATTTTTTAAAATTTATTTAATGTGATTACATTATTTTATTTTACATGAGTTACGTACAGAGTACATGATTTTTATTATTTCATTGATTCGTCAGTATATTTTTTACTTAAATGATATGTAGCTCGAGAAGTCGGTTCAGTTTTCGCTATTGCGAAAGCTTTTTTTTTATCATTGCCCATTATTTTGATTGTTGATCATTTCGATTACAGATCACTCTACCTGCTGTTCATTCTAATTTTCAGATATTTTAACTGTCAACAACTTTAGGGTCGATTATTCTCATTCTATTGACTATCAATTATTTTGATTATCGATTATTTTTATCGACGGTCATTTTAATTATTAGTAATTGAGACTATTATGATGATTTTCCATCATTTCAATAGTCGATCATTTCAGTAATTATAAATTACCATATTCATAGATCATTTGAGCCTGTTCATGTTAATTTTCTTATATTTTAACTATCAGACATTTTATGCATCAGTTATTTTGATTGTTGATCATCTTCATGACTGATCATTTCGATTATCGATTATTTTGATTACTAATCTTTTTTACAGGGCTGCTTAGCTAAGCCGAAGCTTTTAGCCGTTAGCTGATCGATTTTGGCCCAAAATTAGCCAGCCATTAGCTAGCTAATGAGACCACGTTAGCTGTTAGCTGTTAGCCAAAGCCAACCCTTTGGAAACGTTAGCTTTTAGCAAAGTTCTTAGCCTTTCCGATTGTCTAAGCAGCCTTGCATTTTTACCAACGATTATTCTTATTATTAGTGAGTTAGATTGTTGAACATGCTTAGTTTTCATCATTTCGATTGTCAATTACTTCAATTATCAAATATTTTGATTGTTGATTTTGATCAGGGTTAGCAAGTAAAATACATTTTACATGCTCATTTTACGTACGAAAAAGACGATGTAAAGTAGCTTTTTGTTAAAATGAGTCAAAATGAGTAGAAAAAACTCAAGTTCAATTGTTCAGTTAAAATTGAAAACTTACACACAATTGGAACTACAGTCAAAAATAGTTGTCTCCTTTAACATTCAATTTCATAATTTATACTCCTCAAATTCACTATCGGTAACTCATAAGAAAGTAGAATGTATTTTGTTTTATACGTGATTGATTTTGTTGTGAAAATAAATTATAAAAAACACGTATAAGACATTTTTTTTTTTTTAAAGTAATTCAGGCCAAAAAAATTTCAATATTTTTCACGAACCTTTTTAAAATTAAAATTTTCAAGAATGGAAAAAAACCCTATTTTTTCCTATTTTAAAATACATTTTATATTTTACATACGTTTTACATTTCATGTTATATTTTACATGCATTTAATGTAAAATGTAAAATAAATCAATTTATGTATAAAATGCCAACCCTAATTTTTATTATTGATTATTTTAATCAGGGTTGGCAGGTAAAATACATTTTACATGTAAAATAGTTGATGTAAAATTACATTTTATATGTAAAATGCATAAAAAAGAGTAGAAAAATTTGAAGTTCCATTTCTCAATTAAAATTTTTAAAACTTGCACAATTGGAACTACGTACAAAAAAGGTCGCCTCCTTCATCATCCAGCTTTATAATTTATACTCCTCAAATTCACAACAGATAACTCATAAGAAAGTAGAATATTTTATGGAAAGTGAATTACAAAGGACAAGTATACAATAATTAAAAAAAATTGAGCAATTCAAGCTAAAACAAATTTTAACACTTTTTCCGCCAAACTTCTTAAAATTTGAACTTCAAATTAAGAATTTTCAAAGAACAAAAGCTACTAAAAAAAAATTAATAAATCTTATAAATTCCATTAAAAAAAATTAAGTTAAAACTCATCGGACTTTATGGTATCAGCAATTTTTACATAAACTATTTTATTTCTTTTATTTTACCATCAAAATTTAATTAATTTCATCTTAATTATTTATTTCATAATTCCTTTTCAATTCGTTATTCTCATTTCCTATCATTCATTATCATCTATCAATCATCAACTATGTTTTTTTTTTCTTTTTCGCATTTTACATCAATTTTACATTTTATGTACATTTTACATTCATTTTACGTAAAATTTAAAATAAATTATTTTACATGTAAAATGCCTACCCTGATTTTAATTACAAAGTTTTTCCCATCCATTATTTTGATTTACAATTATTTTGATAAGTGATTACGTTGATCATAGGATAACGTCAATTATAGATTATTTTGATTGGATTATAGGCTGCTTAGATAATACGTAGTCTTCATTGACGATAATTTTTATTATTGGTCATTTCAATCATGAATCATTTTGACTATCGGTGATGTAGTTATTGATTCTCCTGTATCGATCAATTTAATTATTGATCATTTCAAAAATCAATAAATTAAAATTATTGTGAGTGTATGAATTTCTTATCATTACTTATCTTGGTTATTCAGTTATCAGGGAATCGATTATTTCAACTATCAATTTTTTTGATAGTTAGTCATCTTCATAATAATAATGATTTCAATTATCAATGAATATGATCATTTCAATAATCAGTTTACTTGAGTATCGAGTGTTCTAATTGCCAATTTCTCTTGAAGTCAATGATTTTAAACTATCGATTATTTAATCATCTAGACTACTATCCATTTCATTACTTGGATCATGGGAAGTTGATCATTTCGATTACGTTATTGTCGGTACCCACCAATTATTTCAATTGTCGGTCATTTCTATTATCAATTATTTTGATTATGCCATACTTCGATTTGGAATTTCGGACAAATCAACGACAAAATCTTTACAGGGTGTCACTCACAACATATGATTTTTCTTTACCCGATAATTATGTGACTAATCCTGACCCTATGTAGCTATGTTTGCCTGTTCTGCTATTTGAAGCGGCAAGAATATAGGAACATTTGACGAAATTATGTACACTATTAATGGATTTTTTCTCAATATTGCTAATAGAAAAACTGGTGGAATTTTATGGTAATAATAAAAGACAGATACGACAACTAGAAAACAAAAACAACTATCGGATCGACAACAAAGTGTTTCTTACAAAATTGACTCTAGTTAAAAACAATGCAAAAAATTTTTTACATTTTTTCAATTTCCCATAAAATTTCTGTCCACTGGACTCATGATTTTTTCGTGATAAAACGATTTCTCCCTTCAAATATTCCTTGGTCGCACTTCTACCTGTTTTATATTTTGAGTTTGGAAATATCGATAAATGCAAATTGGATTTACAGTTTAAGAAAAATAGTACTTTAAATAAAAGAAAAAAGGAAACAGCTCCTGTGTTAATATATGGCAAAGTGAATAGTTATTTTCATTCAGTCCCCATTTACGGCGTTTTTAAGGCAGTTGTGAAAAAATTGTAAATAACCACTTTTACAGAGAATCAAGTTTAGAGTATATTTTGTTCCGAAACTACTTCCTGAAAAAGCGATAGGAAGCCAGTTATAACCGAAAAAAAACACATTTTATGGCTCCTCCTCCGCGATACTGGCAACCGGGGTCGAAAGAGCGGGGACTTTTTGCCTTCATCAGGCCAGTGACCCGAACATTTCTGCCAATAATCAGCTTTTTATGATTTTCGTCCTAATTCACTTCTTTGTTGACTGGACTACTGGAAGTAATTCGCGATAGAATTTATCACCGCGCTTACCGGACGGTCGTTATCCGGTTATCCATAAAAACGCGAGTACCAGGCCTACGGAAAATCGCATAAAATATTTTCTTCCGATTACGTAACTTTCAGTTATTTTTAAAGAAAAATTAAACGCCTCCGCCGCTTGTTCGCGAATAAAAAATTTATAGTTTCCCGCTGCAAAATTAAAGCCGGACGGAGGGGCACAAGAGTGCATTGTTTTCAGTTTATATGTTTTAGTACTCGTTGAATTCGCTTTTTATAGACTTCTTTGTTATCCCACACGTGCAATAAAAGTAATAAACACCTGATTCGTACTTTCTTCGCTGCTTCCTTATGTGCACTCCCTCTGCTACTCGAGCTCTCACTATAAATCGATATTAGTTTTTGAGCTGCACGTAAACAACCCGGCGTAATTGTTTTATAGGTCTTGCTCGACGTCTAATTCGCGAGGTTAAGTGATAAATGTATACGAGATGCATTAGACATTAATGAAACGAATACAAAGCTCCTTCATTGGGTTTGAGAGAGAGCGAGAGAGAGAGAGAGAGAGAGAGAGAGAGAAAGCCCGAATGGTTGCCAACTCTCAGGCATAAACAATACGCGTACTTACACGCTAGAAAGGAGCGAAGGTTGCGAAAGCTCGTGAAAATTGATGGTTCACGCTCGTTTAATTTGCCAATGGTGTCGTTTTAACTGCAGGTCCGCTCAACCGAGACAAACAGCGACACTGGTATAAGAGGATAGAACTAGAGAAAAATACTATATAAATAACCTTTGAATGCTGCATAGCTTATTTCGCGGTGCTGTACCGGACCTCGCCGGTCTCGGGTGATCACCCAAGTGCTTTCGGTCTGTCAGAGCAGAGCAGTTTTTTCGGTGCACCGTACCCTGTAGGTAACCAGGCTTCTAGAACATCCCGGATGGGTAACTGCGCGGTGTGTTTAAAAGTACTTCATGCTCGACTGGTGGACCAATTTCAAGTACCCAAGTTCGGATGAGTTATGAGTGCACAACCCACACGCACACACAAACACACTTAGTATACACGATGTAATGCAGAACCGTTGTACCTGCGTGAAAGTTCGCGAATTATTTGTCCTTTTCTCAAATCTTACATGGGTCCAATATATTTAACAGCGTAGAGCTAAGTTTATCATATAGTTGTGTGAACAAACGGCACCTATGTACCTCAGCAGTTCAGAGGTGGATCCGGAAAGTAATCCTGAAAGCGGCCCCATTTTGCAGTTACCCTTTAGTAGAAGATCATTTATATGTCAATTGTTTGCGCAGCGCAGTGTAACATGCCCTATCATTCATCAATTGTGTAATGTGCATCACTCCCTTCTAGAAGCAAAGGGTATCACATTAGAGGGGCATATAGAAACGGAAGACCCCATAGGTTCCAATGATCTCACACTTTACATTTGAATACCTTGAATAACTTTTGCCTCGAAATCAAAACTCTAGAACTGAGTTGAATCAAGATCTTCTTTAGAGTCTTAAACATAGAAATATCAAAGTAAGCTTTTTTTGTCACGTTATCATGGATTTAATGAGGATTTCTAAAAATCCCAAAGCATCTCTGTATTCCTATAAAATTATTCAAGGGCACAGGCAGTAATTACGTTTCTTCTGCCCGCTAGAATGCGTTCAAAGGAGAGGAGGGGAATCTGGAAATAATGATAAAAAATATGCTTCACTTTATTCACTTCAATTTACTTCATTTACTTGATTTACTTCATCTATTTACATTTTCATCATTCACTTCAATTTACTTCACTTCATTTTTTCAGTTTTCTTCATTTAATTCACTTCAATTTACATCAGTTTCCTTCGGGTTATTCCATCTTTTTAGCCTAATTATTCAATTCATTTATTTCATGTTATTCAATTTCATTCAGTTTACTTCATTTACTTCGACATCCTCCAATTTCCCCCAAAACAAGTGCCGAGACGATCGAACCCACCACTTTTCTGTCACAACTTTGTCGTCGCATTTGGTACTTAGTACTTACAAACTCGACTTTGATCAAAGAAGTCAAGTAATCAATTCACTTCATCTATGTGAATTCTTTTCATTCAATTCAATTTATTCACTGCATTCCCTTCAATTTAGGCACTTCACTTCATTCACTTCAAATTACTTCTTTCACTTTAATTTACTTCAGTTTCCTTTGGGATACTTCATTCATGTTGATGTACTCATTTCATTTATTTCAATCCAATTTATTTATTTTCGGTTACTTAATATAATTCAATTTACTTCATATACTTCAATTCGCTTAATTTCTTGTAAAACAAACATCAACAAGATCAAATCTGTCGTTTTTCAATCACAATGTTGTCATTGAATTCAGTACTTACTCAACTTTGATACAAAATGTCAAGTTATGAATTTTCTTCATCTATTTAAATTTTGATCATTAATTTACTTTAGCTTTCTTTGTTTCACTCACTTCAATTTTCTTGAGGTACTTTACTTATTCTAATTTACTTCCATCATTTTTGTATCAAACTACTTCATTTTCATTTTAGTTTAATTTATTCACTTTGATTTACTTCAATTTTGCATAAAACAAAAAATATTGATAGGATCAAATTCGTCACTTTTCTGTCACTATTTTGTCATCAAATTTGGTACTTACTCACCTTTGAAGTAGAAGGTCGCGTAATCAATTTATTTAAATTTACTTCATCTATTTCAATTTTCTTTATTCACTTCAGTTTACTTCACTTCAGTTTTCTCAAGTGGTTTTATAAATTTCATTTACTTTCTTCATTTGTTTCAATTTGATTACTTAATTTTATTCACTTCTATTTACTTCACATCACTCATTTCAGTTCACTTCATTCACTTCAGCTTTCTTCATTGCATTTTACTTTAATTTACTTCAATTTTCTCGAGTTATATTATTTATTTCAATTTACTTACTTAATTTAGTTCAACGTGATTCATATATTAGAAGTTACTGAATTCCATTCAATTTACTTCCGTCGCTTCAATTTGACAAAACAAGAAACAACTTGATCAAACTCCTCATTTTTCTGTCACAACTTTGTCATCAGATTCAGTAATTATTACTCAACTTTGATACCAAAAGTCGAGTTAACAATAAATTTACTTCATCTATTTCAATTCTTTCCCCACTCGATTCAATTTAGTTCATTCACTTCAGCCTTTTTCACTTTATTCCTTTCAATTTCATTAATTCAATTTAATTAACTTCAATTTCCCGATTTAATTTACTAACTTTATTCAAGTTAATGCATCTATTTCAAGTTACTTAATTTCATTCAATTTGCCTCATTTACTTCAATTTGACTAAACAAATGTCAACTTGATCAAATTGGTCGCTTTTCTGTCACAACTTTGTCATCAAATTCAACAGGTACTTCCAATACCAAAAGTTGAGTTGTCAATTTACTTCATCTATTTTAGTTTTTTTCCCATTCGCTTCAATTTACTTAACATTATTATTTAGATTCACTTCACTACATTCACTTCAGCTTCCCTCACTTCATCAACTTCAAATTCATTCAGTTTTAGTTTAATTTACTTCAGTTTCCCAGTGGTTACATTATTTATTTCAATTTACTTATGTACTTCATTTAGTTCAATCTAATTTATTTATTTATTTATTTATTTAAAATTAATTTATTTATTCAATGTTACTTAATTGCAATCTGTTTTCATCATTCACTTCAATCCGGCAGAACAAATATCAACTTGATCAAATCCACCGCTCTTCTGTCACGACTTTGTTATCAAGTTCAGTATTTACAATACCAAAAGTTGAGATATCAATTCACTTCATTTATTTCAACTGTTTTATTCACTTCAATCCATTTCACATAATTCACTTCAACTTACTTCATCTATTTCAATTTTCCCACATTCACTTCATTTCACTGCATTCACTTCAGTTTACTTTGCTCCCTTCACTTCAATTTACATCACTTCATTCACTTCAGCTTTCTTCACTTCATTCCCTTAAATTTCATTAATTTAATTTAGTTTAATTTACTTCAATTTCCAAAGTTACATTATCTACCTATTTCAATCTACTTCATTTAGTTCAATCAATTTGATTCATTTATTTCAAGTTACTTAATTCTATTTAATTTACATCATTCACTTTGATTTGATAGAACAGGTATCAACATAATCAAATCCGCCGCTTTTCTGTCAATACTTTGTTATCAAATTCAGTAGTTATAATACCAAAAGTCGAGATATCAATTTACTTCACCTATTTCTCAATTTTTTTCAATTTACTTTGCTTTATTCACTTCAATTTACTTAAATCTATTGTTCAATTTCTATTTTCATTCTCTTCAATTTACTTATAGCTTCATTCAGTTTAGCTTTTATCACTTCCTTCACTTCAATTTACTTCAATTTTCTCTAGTTACATTATTCATTTCAATCTAATTCATTCATTTCCATTTACTTAAATTTCATTCAGTTCACTTCAATCACTTTGATTTGGCAAAAGAAGCGCCGACTTGATCAAGTCCGTCACCTTTCTGTCACAACTTTGTCATCAAATTCAATACCTAATCAACTTTGCTATTAAAAATCGAGTTATCAACTTACCTCAATTTACTTCATTCCATTAACTTCAGTTTACTTCACTTCATTTACTTCTATTGACTATTTCTCAGATTGTTTTATTCACTTCAATTTCCTTCACATTATGTATTCCAATTTACATAATCCATTTCTTAATTATTTTAATTCACATCAATTTACTTAGCTTTATTCAATTCATCTTTCTTCACTTCATTCACTTCAATTTATTTCAATCTTTTCTCAAATTAAATTATTTATTGATATTTACTTACTTCATTTAATTCAATCTAGTTCTTTTTTCATTTTTTTCAGTCTATTTAATTCATTTCAAGGTACTTAATTTCATTCAAATCACTTAATTCACTTTGGTATCGACTCGATCAAATCCGTCGCTTTTCTGTCACGATTTTGTCATCAAATTCAATACTTACTCAACTTTGACACAAAAATCGAGTAATCAGTTTTTTCCCATCCACTTCAATTTACTTAGCTTCATTCACTTCATTCATTTCATTCACTTTATTCACTTCAGTTTACTGCATTTACTTCAATGTAATTCAATTTTCTCAAGTTACTTCATTTATTTCAGTTCAATTTATTTATGCCACGTTACTTAATTTTATTATTTATACTTTCTGCGGAACAAGTGTTGACACGGTCAAATCCGTCACGTTTTGGTCACGACCTTGCCGTCGAACTGAGTACTTACTCGACCTTGACACAAAAGTCAAATGATCAATTTACTTCATCATTTATTTTAATTTATCTTAATTTACTGCAAGTTACTTCATTTACTTCACTCTTCTACTTCATTCAATTGATATCTACGTATTTTTTTATTGATACGAGACCTATGCCCAACATTAGCAAAAGCTGCAATCGAATTAAAAAGTTGAAATTTTCATCTGTTGTCTGTGATAACGGAAGTAAAATTGAGAGTGTAGGCGAGCCTACCCAGACCATTCTGGGTATGACAGGGGCAAAATACGTGTTCCGGACCATTATCGTTGTCCAACACCCTATAATTGTACGTAATCAACCTAGTAGATTGAAAAATTCTTCACAATGAACTTTCATGATCTTATATGTGAATCGAGTTTGAAGTTACGCCCAATCGGCTTTTGGGCCAGGAGTCAGGGATACTCAAAGTGCCAGAAGTCGATTTTCTTTAGAAAATTCTACCTCGCAAACTGAAACGTCTGATGCTAAAAGTACGTAACATTATTCTTTTGAGATACTCAGATTTGGGAATAATTCCCTCCCCTCCCCGAAAAATCAATGGTTAATGAGATTGCTGCGATCCTCTTCTTACAATTGCACATTCTTATAAGTCGTCTAATTATCCTACCTGGCTGCTTCCTGTGTGGCACAATGCAAACGTCCAACAAATGCCTTTTGTTTCCTGCATACTTGCATTTCCAGCAAAAAGCTATTCTTCTCCTCATTTATATTTTTTTTTTTGCCCTCGATCGGCCAGGCAGGACCATTAGTTTAGTGCAGTTACAGTTTACGACTTTCGTTTCCAGCATACCTGCATTTCCGGTAGGTGATGTCCCCTAAAACGCTGTTCTTCTCCTCACTCAATGTTCTTTTCTTCTTCCCTCGACCGGCCAGGCAAGACCATTCGTTTAGTGCAGTTACAGTTTTGTTGCAGTTCAGTTACAGCTCTGTCACGGTGTACAGCCGTACACGTTCTCGTTCTCGCATTAAGACTTCATCAAGACTTACTTTTGCTATTTGATCTTTTACTACGCGCGCTTTTTCTACAAACTCTCACTTCCTTCGACTTAACACTTATCCCGGAAAGTTCGCAAGGGGGATCGTTAACTCACTCAATATTGGTTCATGAAATACACATCAGACTGCAACAATCTCGGAAAACGCGTTCTCTTCTAATATTTAAGGCACGCAATGCCCATTCTTCACCGATTTGACTCTCACCGGGGAAGGGCGAGCGAGAAAATTCTACTGAGTAACCCCGTTCGGCATTCCTTCGTCCATATTTACGAGCGAGTTACTCGAAATCGTCATTTCCCAGCTCACGCTCGCTCGTATTCGGCGCACAGCGTCGCATTTCCATAGTCTTCAGCCTTCGAAATCTGTTGACTCGACGATTAATCGTTCGGAACATTTTTCAAAAGGCGCGTACCTACGTGTACGTCACGGGAGCAGGAACCGTGCCCGTCGTTAACGTCCCTCAATATTCGAAGCGTACTACATATCATAACACGCCGTGATGTATACAGAGGAAAACACACAAATCTGCTCTTCATTATTCCAGAACATATCTGGCAGATTAGTAATCCTTCCGCGCGGCGTTTTCGCTCGCCCGCGCGTGCTGAACGAACGCCGCCGCCCCGCCGTCCCGCGACGCAACCTCACCGACGGATTATCTGTTTAAAATTTATACCATGCGGAATCACGATTACCATTCGCTCTCTTGTTCGTTCAAATGAACAGATTGTATATACATATTATATATATAGTCTGCTGCGAAAATCACTTCGCTGCTTTTTCGCTAGTAAAATATATATACGAGCCAATATATCTTCGATATTTCCAGAGTTGATTAGAGGGAAGTGCGCAGGTAGAGAGTAATCTTTCCGCAGAAAGGATGACGTTCGCGATGTGGCAAATAAAATTACTTGTCCAGAACCGCACCGTCACTCAAAATCGACACACGACAAGCCAGAGCGCGAGTGGCTGCTCTGCACTCGCAGATGAAGTGTCGCAGCAACGCTCGTGTCAGCGCGGCGGGTCACGTGACTTATTTGTATTGCACGAACGATAACGGATCTCTTTTCGCGCGCGGCGACAGAAAAGGTGTATATATAAGAACCTCCACTCTCGACCCGGTCCAGAGGCTGCTCCATTGTTTGTACCCAGCAATGCGGTGTATTTCAGATAATGGTATTCCGCTATATATTCGCAGCACACGCTGCCACACACGTACCCATACATTTACCGGAATTACACATACGGTTACTCGTAAGACTCGAAGTCAGCCGAATACCGATAAGGAATTCAGCAGTTCGGCACTCACACGTAACGCGCGAAATGCGAAACCTAATCTGACCTAAAATGGAGGCGAGACCGGGACTCCTTGGAGAAGGTTTACTCGCTAGAATATTTATAAAATAAGGACGCGCTCTAAATCGCAAGGTGCGACTCGAATTGGCGTATACAGGTATCGAATATTCGGCGGCTATCCTTCGTACTCGGGTTGACAAATGGTCAATAGCTGGCTTGGAAAGGCGACTGTATATTAGGCAAGCGTGGATTTGGATACCGACAGTGTTCGTTCTTATCTCGGCCGTATAGCTCGGGTTTTATAGAAACACCATTTAGGGCACGGGTTGACCGGTGAGGATATTTGAATCGCCATCTCCGATACTGCTAGTAGTTCAGGTTGAAGGTCAATGTAAATAATAACGACGATATCGAATTTCAAACCAGACTAAATAAACCGGCAAAGACCAGCTCCACGGAATCATTACAACTTTGGGAATTGAGAGTACCCACGGCTCACAGGCTTCGCTACCTCGATATGTGTGGTCGAATATAAAGCGAAGTGAACTAACGCAATCACGCTCAATCGGCTGAATCTTTTAAAATTCCTTTCGTAGGGTGTGCCAATTCACTTTTCCTTCTTCTGTATTCCAGAGCGCTTTCGGCTGTTATGCCATCATCAGTGGAGTACCCTAAATGAGACTTGTCTCTTGTGGTCCTGTAGTTATAGTCGAGGGTAGTACCGTATGGTGAGCCTGTTTAGTCTTGCGTTCCTATTGGTTGTCTGTGAATATGCAGTTTGTCCAATCAGTGGTTATTGTTATTGGTTGTGTGCTCTGATTGGTTGTCTGTGGTTGTGCAGTCTGTCCAATCCGTGGGTGTTATGTTATTAGTTGGAATAAGTTCTCACTTTGGAAGTTAGTTGTTGTATTTATTTATTTATTTATTTATTTTTTAAATTTGTTTATTGTTTATTTTCAACAATAAGGAGATTAACTTAACAAATACTTATTTCTTTACGAGGAGGTAGCCCTTTTACTTTGCGGTTTATCAGAGCTACCTCCATGTGAGTTCGAGTATTACATATTTCTTATGTGCTAGGTTTCGTTTTTAATAATATTGTTACATTCTTAACATAATTTTTAAAATCTTTTTTGTTCAAGGTTGTGAGGTCAGTCATTACTAAGTTCATCTCATGTCTCTGGATTGTGTTTTGAAAGAAGGTGCAGTTTTTTATGTGCATTGGGTTGTCTGTTTCATTTTGGTTGCAGTTTGTGCAAGTACTGTCACTTTTTACTTTAATTTTGTCTGTTAAATATTGGTTGAAGTTGCCGTGTCCAGTCAAAAATTGAGTGAAGTAAAAATTTGTTTCAAAGTAAGTGCATTTTAGCCGGTTGCGAATGTTGGGTAGAAAAAGTTTTGTTATTTGTCCAGTTTCTGCTTCATTATATCTAATCTGCCATTCTTGGGTTATTGTTTCTTTAATTTTGAGTATATTGTCCCTGGTGGTTTGTCTGGAGTGTTTGTTTTTATTGTGTTCGATTTTTACTTTCTTGATCATATTTGTCTGTTTAATTTGCAGATCAACTGGGAGAATTCCAGCGATCACATTTGTAGATGAAAAAGATATAGTTTTATAACCTGAAATTATGCTGATCAAGATGTGTCGTTGTAGGCTTAGTAACCTGCCTGTAGTTATCTGAGTAATATTTTTTGCATAGGATAATGAAGCATATTCAGTTAGTGATCGAAAGATAGCATTATACAGGGTTATTCTGTTTTTGAAATCATATCCATAGGTATTTCCGTAAAGCGCGCGGAAGGTATTAAAGTACTTCTTTGTTTTAACTATTACATTTTCAACATGTTTTGAAAAGTTTAAGTTCTGGTCTATAATAACGCCAAGATATTTTAATTCAGGTTTTATAACTAAGACTTTATTATTGATCTTAATGTGTTGTAGTAAGCTACTTTCAACTTCTAATTTATCATATTTTTGGACAATAGTACTGCTTGGGTTTTTTCTTCATTTATGTTCAATCCTAATTTTTTAATACTATCGTTTATGTTCTTAATGCAATGGTTGATGAGATTGAATTCAGAACCATTTGTTCCAATAATTAACATTAAATCATCAGCATAACTTAAAAGCCGTACATTATTAAAAGAAGGAAAGTTATTATGAACTGAGGACATGGCAACATTAAACAGGAGTGGGCCAAGAACAGAGCCCTGTGGTACGCCGGATTCAAGTTTCTTATTTACGGCGACATTACCTTCAGGAGTGTAATAATTAACTGTTCTGTTCACCAAAAAATTCTTTGTTAGGATAAGAAATTCATTTGGAACGCCGTTTCTTTCTAAAATTTCAAGAATACTAGACCATTTTATTTTATCGAAGGCACCGGAGACGTCAAAACTGACTAGAAGAACATGTCTAGTGCGAGATTGAAATAACTCAATGATTTCGATTAGTGTACTAATTGCATGTTCTGTCGATTTGTTCTTTCTGTATGCGTACTGGTTATCGTTGTATATTGAATTCTTCTCGATTTCGGCCTCTAAGAGAGATTTAATGATCTTTTCGTAGACTTTTCCTATTGCAGGTAATAAAGTGATGGGTCTGTAAGATAATGGATTCGTTGGGTCTTTGCCTGGTTTATTTAGTAATTTAATTTTTCCTGTTTTCCAGGAAACAGGAAAATATAGAAAGTCTAAACATCTTTGAAAGAGCAAATCAAAGAAACCAGGAAGGTGCTTGTGAAAGATTTTAACCATTTTATTTGAAATTTCGTCGTGTCCATTTGCTTTCCTGTTGTTTAGGTTTTTAATTATTTTTGTCAATTCTGTAGAGTTAATTTTGTATTTCTGAGTGCAGTTATTCGGGTAGTCTTGAATTATATCATTGATTTCTGGAAACATGGTGGAAAAAATACATTCGTATTTTTTACACTCTTCGAATATTGTCTTACCGTTGAAATTTAAAGGTGGTATTATTAGTCTTTTGGTTTTGCAAGTTACAATTTTATAAGGGGTTCCCCAGGCTTTAGACGATTTGACCAGTTCTTCCCAGGCCTTTGTTTTTGCAGTCATTATATCATTTTTATAGTTCTTACGTATTAGATTCAATTTTGTTTTGCAAGTTTGGTATGAGATCAAGTTTTGATCTTTTAGTCTGTGAATTTTACGAGTTAAAGTCTTAATTTTACGTTTGGTTTTATCAAGTTCATTGTTCCACCAAGTTTTGGACTTGATTTGAGTATGTTTGGAGCACTCCGTTATTAGCTGTCTGAGCGTTTCATTGAAATTCGAAATTATTTCTTCTAGTTCCTAATGATTGCTACATTCCACAAGGAGTTCAACGTATTTCGCGAAATCACCATGTGTAATTTTTTCGGTTAGTATCTTATTGTTTATGGTTTTAATCTGTCTGGTTGTATTTCGAAGTCTCAGAAAACGCGAAAAGAGAAAAACAACATTTTTTGGTTGAAAAAATCAATTTTGAGATTCTGGTTGATTTCTATAGAAAAAACATTGGAATAATGAAGAGACAAAATTTACGCGCACGAGAGAGAAGAGGGAGAGAGACAAAGAGAATGAGAAAAGAATGCGAATGTCTGCGTTCGCTTCTTCGTGGTTTTTCGGAGCTCACGAATAAATCCGATGTTCTGAATTGTTACCACGCAGAAGAGCGAAAAATTACCTTTCCAACAAGCCGTCGTCGAGCCTGGTAACGTGATTCCGCGGCGAGTTACGGCCGCTTGACGGAGTGGGAGAAAAAAGCGTGTTTAACTTTAAATGCATTTTCCCCCAAAAACGTGTATTCGCGCGTTCTCATTACACTCATCTTTGACCGCTTGTATCTCCGGAACAAAAAACGCTACAAATCTCGCCGATAGCTCGTTGGAATAGGCATTCACTCCTCTGTTAGGTACTGTCTGTAACTCAAAATTCGTCGGATCGACAAAGTTACCCCTTTTTATAGAAACTGCCACATTATTTTGTATTTTGTTATACGTACTTAATTCTATCCAGTTTTTTCGGATGTTGTTGGATTTCCTATGTTTTTCTTCCAGTTTGATTGCATTTTTCAAATTACGCTCCAAAGATGCGTTTGCAAAAACATTATTGTATGAAATTCAAAAAACGGAAGCAAGGAACAATGTCTCCAGTGTTTGTCCACCAGGGTCAATAGATCAGTATGTAAGTTATCTCGAATGCAAGACGATGTTTCAGAGCGAGAAAAGTTTGAGTAAGTTCAATCGTTGTGCATAGTAAATATCAAAAGCTTAAGACGGAACAGTATGAGATCGATGTAAGTGCAAATTGCTCGTGGCTGACGTGCCTGATGTGTGGCGCAGTGTTCAGAGCGAATGATACATTCTGATGCATGTTAACGGGGTTCGTACCTTGACAACGCCAAAAACAAATTTTGAATATATCTTAAGCCCACGGATTTCCGTTTTCTTAATGGGTGTTTTCAAAACTATTTTCTTCTTTTTTACGTATTTCTTCTCAATTTACCAATATTCTATATTCCAAGCAGTGGCCCTAAGCGATTTGACGTTATCAGTATCAGTGTTAACCACAATGGAATCGTGAAATTGTTTCTTTTAAATATATTTTAGACAGTTCCATTTCTAATTAGTATTTTCAGAACTATTGGCTTCTATAAAATTCAACTTTTGTTCGTCTTCTTCTTTTTTTCTTTCAAATTGGCAATATTCCATGTTCCAAGCAGTGGTCTCAAGCGATGTAAATTTTAGGTGTTCCTTTGTCTTAAGGATGTTTATACAGCTATTTTCTTCTTCTTTAAAAATCTGCGTGTTTTTTTTTCTTCTTCATTTTTTTTCTTTCCAAATTATCAATATTCCGTATTCCAAGCAATAGCCCTAAGGGATGTAACGTTATCAGTATCAGTATCACCTACAACGGAATTGTGAAATTCTTTCATGAATATATTTTCGACGGTTCCTACAAAACTATACTCTTCTTCTTTAAAATTCCACGTTTTCCCCCCTTTTTTATTCAAGAGATTAAAGAGATGTAGATGATTATTATACCGCGGCTAGGCATTTTCAATGTGCGAAATTACAATCGTACTACATACAATGATAAGAAGAACATATGGCACGACCTGTGACACAATTACACACTATAAAGTTGTTATAATACTCTTTTCGTTAATGTACCATAGTTCTCGATGAGCTGTTTTTTTTTTCCGTGAGCTCCAAAGTAACGCTCAAAAAGTAACGTTTTTTTTGTTTATGCGCCAAAGCAAAGACATGAAAATGTCAATAAGAAAATTTCCAGACTGAAGGTGAGCACTTTAAACGTTAGTACATTAAAAAATCCTAAAGGACCTAACCTAACTTCCAGAGGTAACTGAATAGTTCGCTATCTTAGTTACAATTTTTTTAATGAGTCCCCTCCCCCCCTCCATAGCCCACGTTAAAGAGGCAACTAAACCGTTACCTATTTTGTGTAAATTTTTAAGATGATGTATGTAATCATGGGTACTGTCAAACTTCATTCCAGGAGGGAGAAAGCAAAGGGAGACGATTCCAGGCTACAGAAAGAGGGGAGGGGGCAAACCTTGTTTTAAGGAAAATATAAAATGCACTTTTCTGAAATGTTAGCTATCATGTTGAAATTACTTTATATAATGCAATTAGCTTCAGAATATTTACGTGAAATTAATCCACGCAAATATGAGTACGTAACTTCCAATGAAGTACACCACCTCTGACAATAATAACCACGCCGACATTTCAACTATCTTGCGCCACCGATTCTCAAGAAATAAGATACAGGCATAGTTCTTTCAGATGGAGTGACGATATGTCGAATAGTTTTGTAATATCTTTTTTCATACCGACGACCGGTTTTTTACGACAGAACCGCGTGAAAAGCATTAACTGGTTTCACAAGCACGAGCATTAAAAAAGAGGTGTACTTACGACTCCGTTTACAAATCCCATCAGCATACACGGTAAAATGGCGGTGGATCCAGTTTGAGCGGTAATAATGGTAAGGTTTTTGGTTACAAAAATCGACGAACCAGAAGAAAGACATTCTTTTGAAGTGATTTTCTTGTGCCGATGTCTTATGTGATTGTCATCACAGCGAAAAGCATACTCATCTCCTTTCAGGAATCGCGGTTTTTCTGCAACATAACGAAGAAATAGGTACGTCAGATACTCGTATTTTGCACTATTCTGACCCCAGTTTGTAAATTATGGTATCTGAGAGGGCTGGAAAGGCGGGTCATATTAATAATATTCATCAGCAGATGCGTTATATGGATATCATTCAGTAGGTTTGATGATTCCTCATTTACATTTCTCAGAGTTTCAGGTGAAAAGTGACCTGGACATAACATGATCATACTGCCCACCTTGAGATTGAAAGAAGTGCGGCCGTGGTGTACAAATATGAAACATATCTTGGTCAAGTCTCATGCCTGTTTTAATGCCTTATTAGTTGTAATATCCGTCATATACCTACACTGTAGTAAAGAGATAAGGCTGATCGTATTTTGTAGTACCGGTTGTTAGCTGAGGAAAAAGGTTTCAGTTTCAGAATAAACCTTGAATCGTAATGATCGTTATTTCAACAATATAATAACTGGCGACGAGGATATGTGATAGTGAACTCGGGCAGTTTCTGACGTGAAAATAGTTTCGTGTCGGCTACAATTATTTTTGCTTCGTTTTTAGCACATATTGTGCAGCAAAATGCAATTTTTTAGCTCGTTTTCGTCAATAACTTTTAAGAAAGTTTTGTGAAATCCTTAACCTTAAGGTAAAAATCAAAATTGTTCTGCTAAAGTAAAGTGAAGCGTTGGTTAGCAGTATGACGCCGCCAACAACAACAACTACATCCACGACTACGTCAACACCAGTATACCAGATTGCATCCTTGGGGCCAATTGGGCACATAAATGAATTCGACATTGGAAATGAAGATTTTGAGACATGGGTAGAAAGGTTGGAACTGCACATGGATGTCAACAGGCTCAAAGATAAAAAGGTATCATTGTTGTTAACCTTGATTGGTAGTAAAGCATACGATGTCTTACGAGCCTTATGTACTCCAAAAAAGCCTAAAGATGTTCCCTATGAAGAATTGGTTTCAAAATTTTGTGATTATATCAAACCTAAACCATCAATTCTGGCGGAGAGATCAAAATTTCGTGCTAGAGTTCAACAACAGAATGAATCTGCTTCTGCTTTCATTGCTGCTCTCCAAAAACTGTCTCAGACCTGTGATTTCAAAGATAACCTACAAGAATCTTTGAGAGACCAGATTACTCACGGTATTGCCAACAATGACTTGAAGAAAAAGTTGTTTGCAGAAAAGGACCTGTCCTATACAAAGTGCAGAGAACTTATCACGGCCTGGGAAGGTATGGAAACCAGCATGGCTGTAGAAGGCAGTTTGGCTTCCAGTTCAAGTTCAGTCAACCAGGTTAGAAAATCTTTTTCCGAGGGCAGAGATACCAGAGATACCAAAGATAATTGTCCTTGTTGTGGTTATAACAATCACACTTCTAAAGATTGTTATTTCAAAGATAAAACGTGTAATAATTGAAAAGGTCATTTAGCTAAAGTTTGTCGTCTGAACAAGGGTAAAAAAGAAGACTCTGGTTTTGCACAAAGTAAAGTAAAAGCTAAAAATGAAAATAGTAACGATAAAAGTAATAACTTTTTAGAGGAGGACTCTGGTGAAGATGATTGTTTATTTTTAAATTCTATTTGCATCGTAAAAGAGGGGAGTTCTCCAAAGGAGCCAATTTTTATTACTGTAAATTTAGAAAATGTAGCTATTAAAATGGAATTAGACACTGGCTCTTATGTATCAGCTATAAATCATGAACTTTACTTAAAATCCTTTAAAAATTTGAAATTGCAACCTATGGCTCATAACCTCATTGGTTATGATGGTACTCCCTTGAAAACTTTAGGCACAATTAACGTAAAAGTAACTTTTAATAAAGTAACTGCAGAAAATTTAAGATTATTTGTAGTTGAAGGTGCCAAAAATACTCTTTTTGATAGAGAATGGTATGAGCTATTAAAAATTAGCGTCAAATACAAACAAAATATAAGTGTCAAAAATATAAATGTAAGTACAATCATTGATACACTTTATGATGAATTTAAGGAAGTTATAACAGATAAACTTGGCACTTACACTCTAAGATTAATAAATGTTGTTTCTAAAGAAAGTGCAAAACCTAAATTTATGTGTCCTTATTCTATACCTTACAAGATTAAAGACAAGATAGGAAATGAGCTTGATAAATTGGTTGCTCAAAATCGTTTGATACCTGTCGAAACATGTGAATATGGTTCACCTATTGTACCAGTGCCTAAAGGTGATGGCAGTTTACGAATTTGTGGTGATTATAAGAACACTGTTAATCCTAATCTTGTAATTGACCGCTACCCTTTACCTCTACCTGAGGATTTATTTCAGAAAATTGCAAATTGTAATTGGTTTAGTAAATTAGACTTGTCACACGCTTATCAACAAATGTTATTGGATGAACACTCTCGTAAGTTGTTAACCTTGTCTACTCACAAAGGGCTTTTTCAGCCTACTCGTCTGATGTATGGAGTGGCTTCAGCTCCGGGTATTTTTCAAAGGGAAATTGAGAAAATCCTTCAGGGTATGCCATTTGTTGCAAGTTATCAAGATGACATACTAATTGGAGGAACGGATTTGGATCACCACGTGGAAATTTTGAGAAAAGTTTTATTAAATTGAAAGAATGTGGACTTACACTAAATCGTAATAAATGCAATTTTTTGAAAAATGAGATTTTTTACTTAGGATATAAAGTAAACAAAGACGGAATTTTTTCAGATGGTAGTAAAACTGAAGCAATTCGCTCAGCTCCTAGACCAAATAACGTAAACTAATTACAGTCCTTTTTGGGTCTAGTTTCTTATCTTTCTAAATTTATACCTAATGCGTCTACACTATTGTATCCTTTAAATCAATTATTACATAGAGGAAAAAAATTGATTTGGTCTAAAGAATGTGAAATATCATTCAGTAGAGTAAAAGACATTTTAACAAGTTTAAATTTTCTAGTACATTTTAATCCAAATCTACCATTAAAGTTAAAATGTGATGCCAGCCCTTATGGTCTTGGTTGTGTTTTAATCCATGAAAAAGATAATGTGGAGTATCCTGTAGCATATGCTTCAAGATCTTTAAATATGGCAGAAAAAAATAATTCTCAACTCGATAAAGAGGCCTTAAGCATAATTTTTGGAATTCAAAAATTTCATAAATATTTATATGGTAACACTTTCTGCCTACAGACGGATCACAAACCGTTAACGTACATATTTAGCAAAAACAAAAATTGTCCACAAGTGGTTGCAAATCGATTACAACGCTATGCGTTCATATTAGCTGATTATGACTGCCAGATTGAATATATTCCTTCAAAAAAAAAAAAAATGCTTTTGCGGACATGCTTTCTCGTTTACCACTTAAAGATAGTAGTAATGTAAAAGAAACATCGTATGTAAATTTTATCACCGATATTTTCACTAATATTAATAGAGATATTATTGCCCAAGAAACCGCGAAAGATCCAATTTTGAGTAAAGTAATTGAATTCTTGAAAATTAGTTGGCCATCTGTTAAAGTAAAACGCATAGATCCCAAGCTTAAACCTTATTTTCTTAAGAAAAATGCTTAATGAATTACATACAACACACTTGGGAGTTGTTAAAATGAAATCTACTGCTAGGTCTTATTTTTGGTGGCCATCACTTGATAATGAAATTGTGCAGTTAATTCGTAAGTGCTCATCATGTTTAAAATTCAGAAATCAACCGGCTAAAGTAAAATTACATCAGTGGTTTTACCCCTGATGCTCCGGGAAAGAGAATACATTGTGATTTTTGTCATTTGGATAACAAGACCATTTTATTAATAACTGACCAGTATTCCAAATGGTTGGAAATTTATCGTGTGTCTCAAAGTTCAAAAGCTAAATCGGTAATTAACTTTTTTAAAGACTATTTTTCACGTTGGGGCATCAGTCAAGTCTTAGTAACTGATAACGGCCCACCATTTTCATCCATAGAATTTCAATCTTTTATGAGACAAAATGGAGTCAATCATATTTTTACACCTCCATATCATCCTCAGAGCAATGGTGCTGCTGAAAATTGTGTTTCTGTTTTTAAAAATATAGATTAAGAAAGCTCTTGATTCAGGTGTCGAAATTTTTGATGCTATTTTTCGTTTTTTATTAGATTTTCGTACTACAATTCATTGTACTACTAATAAAATACCTGCAGAATTACATGTAAATCGTAAATTACGAACTCGTTTTGACATTTTTGTTAACAAAAAACTCGATAATCAAAAATTATTTTTTAAAGGTAAGAAGGATGTTACTGCTGAAGTTGGTGACCAAGTTATGGCTAGAGACTACAAAAACAAGGACAAGAAAGCTGGATTCCTGGAACCATCGTTGGTCAGAAAGGCAATGTCACTTTTGATGTGCAGACTCAGGATGGCAAGGTTCTCAAGCGCCATTCGGATCAGCTAATTCCAAAGGAAGATTCGGGAGTAACATATGAGGAGTGTGAGGAAACTCAACCAGGGAGCTCGGTTGTGCCAGAACTTGTTAAGTCTGAGGTTTCACCTTTTAAGTTGGTTAGTTGTGAACGCCGTTATTCTGAGAGGGATCGTCGTCCTCCAGATCGTCTTCAAATGCATCTTATTAACTAAATTTTTATTTGTAATGATTCAGATGTCTTTTTTTTTTAGAAGATTATAGTTTATTTTTCTTTTTGTAGGGAAAAGTAGTTATCATATTGTTGAAATAACGATCATTACGATTCAAGGTTTATTCTGAAACTGAAACCTTTTTCCTCAGCGAACAACCGGTACTACAAAATACGATCAGCCTTATCTCTTACTACAGTGTAGGTATATGACGGATATTACAACTAGGAGGGAAGGAGAAGCAGCTACCAGAAATATTTATATCGGATACTCTGTAAATCTTATGCCTACCTTACATCTGTCTCTATTTATTTATGCTTTATTAGTAACATACCTAGATCAGCCTCATGCCTAGCCATATGTTTTATCGAAATAACGATGAAAAAAGCTGATCTGCCCTGCAATTTTTCGGATTTTTCAGGTTGGTAACCCGCTTCCCATGGAAGAGTAGGCGAGAATGGAGGCTAAAGCGGATATTGTTCTGCGATGTGCTTAACCTACGTTTGCCAATCAACTCATCACATTTTACAAATGATAAAACTGAAATTCCACGCCTGCGCTAAGTCTTTGTGCACTCCCTACAGACCTCGAATTTCATCCGGCAACAGCACTCGTATTTAACCGGCGTACGGTTCCCTCCCACTCCCCAGAGGTATGAGAAAAACCGGGAAAATCTTTTCAAATAATGCGAGGCATCCTCGTAATGAAGACAAACATCGTGATCAAAACCAAATTAATGGGTCTGGGCGTGCGAACAGCCGCGGCCGCCGAATAAAAAATCTCGCGCAGACACCGGCGACAATCGCAATTTCACGACGCCTCGATTAGCTTGTAATTTCATCCAGCCGAGTTCCTCATGGTCGAGAAAACCTTCGCTTTTTTTCCCCTTCTTCTTCTTCTCTTTTTCGCACTTGGCGCGAATAAATTGCGAATTTAATATCTGGCACCTTATAAAAAGTCATTATGCCGCCAGAAAGGGGGCGAATGCGGCAACCACGAAAAAGGCCTGGTCGCTGCTGCTCGCTGCCTCTCCCAACGTCGACCTAACCCGACCGACGCTGGATGCAGAAGTAATAAAAACCAGATGGGCGTGACGAATTAAAACGCCAGCAAAATGCTAATGACCAGCACGCGCGAGAAGAGCGAAGAGCGCCGCGCTGGCTCGCCGTACTCAGTCGGCGCTCAGGAAGAGAGAGTGAGAGAGTGAGACAGATGCGTCGAGGAGACGGAGAAGGCATTTCGCGGAAATGGCATGATAAATTACCGAGATGCGGTGTGTTTGATTAGTTCGTCAGTTCGAATAATAGGAAAAAGAGTCCCTCAGCACTGGAACCTCCTTTCGCGTTGTCTTTTCGACTCCCTTTTCGGGAATTATGTCAACACGGATACGGGACCCGCGATACTAACCTTAATACACGCCGGTACATTGCGCCCGGCAACCTCATGCATGTTAGACGAAGCGACCGTGTATACAAACGTGTAATTATCGTTAATTTTCACGACCTTCTTAGCCGACGAAATTCCATCGTACCGCGCATTTCCAGACCTCGACCGGCCCCGAATCCGCTTTGTACGCCGAATTTTCTGCTCGCGAAATTGCCGAGACTTCGACGTTATTCGCGGGCGAGGCGACCAGAGCGGCTGCTATGGGCTTCAGTTCGTTAATTGCTTTCTTCGCCGCTTTGCCATCTCGCCCCCCGCCCTCCTCCCTTCAATAATTCGAAATCAAGACGCAGTGCGATACACGTTGATGGTTTAATATACGCCGGGTTTAACGGCCGCTTCGTATACTGAAATTCTCCGGAGCTTTAGCTGGGGTCAACTCGCCAGTATTATTCATGCCATCTCCGTACAATAATTACCATGTGTTTACGGAAGTTGAAGCAGAGACGGATCCGGAAGGGGGCAATTTTGAGAGAGGCTATTCAGGACGTGGAGACGTGTCCCGGATTCTACCGACATGTTCTTGTTCTCGGAGTAGGCGGCCAGAAAAAAACGAACCTGTTACCAATGAGGTATTTGCTGATAAGCACGAAATACGAACTGCACAGCTTTATGAAGTAGCCAGTTATGTCCTCAGCTCTGTGCTTCCATGTCATCTGCAGAGAACTTATAACTGTTTGTGGGAATTCTGGGGCTCCGCTCCATTATTCTCTTTAGAAGTTCACTTAATGGCCTGGAGCGTGGCAAAATCGTAGCCTAATTTTCTCGATTTGAGGTGTCGGACTAGGAGCCAGGGCACTGAGAAATGGAAGTTATCACATTTTGGGAGACGTGTTTTCGGGACTTCTCTTTTTTTTTTAATTTGTTCTCACCCGAGCCCTGGAACCGCCCCTTCAAGCATTACCTCAGGGACATCGGGGTGCCTCTCAGGGCTGCCTTTTTACCGACTTTTCGAAGAAATCGAAAAGAGGTATTGTTTTTGTTCATAGGGTGGGGGTTTGAGGTCAGAGTGAATTTTCTTTACGTTTTGAGGTGTGAGGAGTTCGAAAATATCATTCATTCTATTTCAGGTATCCTTATATATATATAGGTATATATATATGTACAAAATTTTGAAACTGGAATAGCTCGAAGAGTGTAGGATCAAATTTTATGAAAATCAGATATGTTATAGAACAGCACTTGAAGTTGTGCATGTGAAATTTTGGTGAGGATTCGCCGAAAGGGGGCTGTGGGGGAGAGGGTCAAACTTTTCTTTCGATTATTTCTCATCATCTCAGCTTGGGGACGAAAAAATATACTGGAACTCATTTGAAGAAAATTTCATTTTACATATTTTTAGTTATTATCATTTTTCGCAGCACCCCGAAGGGGAGGGAGATAACCGGGGTAGAAAATTGGGATTTAGTGTTAAAAATGTGGTCAATTTTTCTACGTGTCGAAAATGTCGAGATATCGACCTTTCGATATAATGCGTTTATTCAGATTCATTCCCAACAATAGTTGTTAGTCGTCGGTACTGCTATTGTTAGCAAGATAAGCAGTTACTGGTATCAGTTCTTTTATTTGAACTCTGTCCATGTAAATTCGTGTTGCCTGCATTTGAACTACCACGCGTCTAAATTCGTGCTGTGTGTATTTGAACTATTTGTGTTTGTTTTGAAGTGCGTCGCTTGTTTTCCTTTAACGTTATCCCATTTTTGCTGTTTTGTTGAGTTTTTGTTTTATTTTTCGAGATCTCTGTTATGGTTGTTTTTATGGTTAAAAGTTCCTCTTAGTTATTTTTTTCGGTTTTTTCTTCTGTTTCTATTCTGTTGAATTTTTTGCATACAGCTTTCATTTTTCCTAGTCATCGCCTCCTTTTTTCTATTATTATTATTATTATTATTATTATTCCTAATATTATTATTTTGCTGATTTGGAGTTTTTCTTTTATTTTTCAGGATTTCTTTTATGTAAGATACTAAATTTGAAACGTCGGTATTGCTGTCGCTGCTGCGACAGCGTTTTTTTTTTTTTTTTTTTTTTTTTTTTTTTTAAAGTACATGTGTGATTTGTATTGACCCGAGGACTACTTTTACCAATCTTGGTTTTTCCGTAGTCATCGGGTCATCACAGGAACATTATACATATAACCGACAAAACTATTCAACTTAAATTAAAACTTAATGTAATCTATCCTCTA
This sequence comes from Acanthococcus lagerstroemiae, assembly GCA_031841125.1. Taxonomy (NCBI): domain Eukaryota; kingdom Metazoa; phylum Arthropoda; class Insecta; order Hemiptera; family Eriococcidae; genus Acanthococcus; species Acanthococcus lagerstroemiae. The sequence continues at coordinate 46,629,632 of CM063114.1, read as the reverse complement.
AAACTACATGCTTTGTAAATTATAATATGAACATCGAAGGAAGGGTCGGATTAACTGTTGGGTTTTTCTTTATTTTTTATTTTTCATAATTTTGCCTACATAATTTATTGTATTTATTGTTTTTGTTTTGTTTATGAACCATTGGTCATAACTGTTTTTTATTCCAAACTTTTCCCGTATTTCTTTGAATGCTGGACAGCTCAAAAATGTGTGATCTGGCGAGTCGGTTTTTTTTTTTTTTTTTTGCAGTTTAGACATTTATCAATTTCATTAATTTTGAATCTTTTCAGATATTCACCAAAGTTTCCGTGACCTGTTAGAAATTGTGTGAGATAAAAGTTTGGTTTCAGATCTTTGTTTTTAATTCTGTACTCTATATTTGGGATTAATTTGAAGGTTCTCCTACCAGTTTGGTCTGTTTCATATTGTTTTTGCCAAACGTCAATATATCTTTTATTAATATCCCTGATTTTTATTTTTTTCTCCTTTTCACGTATGCCAGACCATTTAATTTTTTTAACGTTGTTGGTTTTTTCAATTTGTAGTTCAATAGGCAGAATTCCTGCAATGACATTAGTTGCCGAATAAGATACTGTTCTATAGGCTGATATGACGTTTAATAATATTTTCCTCTGTTCCTTTTTGATTTTATTTTTGTTGCTTTTGCTCAGTTTAGGGTAGTATATTGTGCTGCCATATTCCACAATAGATCTAAATAGTGCCGTGTATAAGATTTTTCTGTCCGTGAAATTTAGTCCGAAAGTATTGTTATATAAAGCTGTTATCCTGCTATAGTATTTTTTAATTTTTTGTATTATATAATTCACATGACTGGTGAAGTTTAAGTTTTCATCACATATCATACCTAAGTATTTCATTTCCTTCTGAAAGTTTAGATTTGTATTGTTGAGCTTTAACAGTTTTTCGATGTCCTTCTTCATTGTTTCTTTATTGTGTTTCTTAGTTATTAGGATTGCGTTTGTTTTTTCTGGGTTTAGGCTTAATCCAAATTCTTTCAATGTATTATAGATTGTCTCAATTCCCCTGTTTATTGTATTTATATCATTGTTGTTACGCATTCCAGCTATTAGCAGTATGTCGTCAGCATAGCTGATTAATTCCATATTTTTACCAGTGTTGAAATTGTGGTGTACTTTGGCCATCGCAATATTAAAGATGGTGGGTGATAGCGCAGATCCCTGTGGTACACCTGCCTTTAGTTTTTGACTATGTACAATTTCTTTGTTATTATAAAATCGTATCTCTCTGTTTTCTAGGAAGTTTTTGACAATATTTATTATGTTATTCTGTAGTTTATTTTGTTTTAGGCTTTCTAAAATTGACGACCATTTAATTGAATCAAAGGCGCCACTGATGTCAAAACTAATTAGTATTATAATTTTGTAATTTAATTCATTTTTATATTTTTCAATAGTTTCAAGACATTTATGGATTGCTTTTTCTGTGGATTTTTTCTTTATATACCCAAACTGATTGTTTTGAAGGACTTTTTTTGTTACTATCTCTTTTGTAATTTCTTCTCGGATAATTTTTTCATACACTTTACCAAAATTAGGTAAGAGTGAAATAGGTCGATAAGAGTTTGGCAGTTCGGGTTTCTTTCCGATTTTATTCAATAGTTGTATTTTGCTTACCTTCCAAAAGTCCGGAAATTCATTGAGAGCTAGGTATTTATTGTAAATTGTTATTAACAGTTCCGGATGAATTTTGTTTATTATTTTGATCATTTTGTTTGAAATACCATCGTGTCCATTTGCTTTTTTATTATTTAGTTTTTTAATTATGTGATTTAATTCATACGATTCAATAGTTAGTTTTGTGTTGGCTGACAAGTAATTTGTTGTGACATCATTATTGTTGGGGAAAAGTTTTGAGCAGATTAGCTTGTATTTTTCTTTCTCATCTGTTACTTCTTTAGTATCATCATTTATCAAAGGAGGGAAGTTAAGTTTTGTGTTTTTGCTCATAATTATTTTATATGGTTCTGCCTTAGCCCTCTTCTCTTCTTGCCGGGAATCGGCCTAAGTCAACTGCGCTATCTTCCTGTCGAATACCCGTATCACTAGCCCCGTGGTTCATGACGGTGAGTTCAATGAGCACCGGCAGGTAGCGCCTCACCCATTTACAGCTTTCGGGACTTATTTCGAGTACTAATTTCATGGTGACGGTCGGATTGAGAACGCACACTCGATACATGTTTGTCGTGACGTCGGATAGCCCTTCGGGCTCCTGCTGGTTGGTCCGCAGCGTGAGTCCAAGGTCCTGATTGGTAACAAGCCCCCTAATTAGAGATTCTCGGCTTGACAAATGACTTGGCCGAGTCGGATTAATTTGAATAAGTTCATTAGCACTTTAGGTAACACTTGAACTGTACGTTATTGAACGTTTACAACGGATAGCCAGTAGCCACTAGGCCTTTGAGAGCATACAACACAACATATGATTAGGTTTATGTTAATTTTCCAAGTCCCAGATCTGGATGCGAGAGACGTGAACGAAAGTCTCCACCTAACTGTTGAAGAGAGCAAGACCAAGCAAGAACAAGATTTCGGTCCGTGTATTGGGATTATAAGGCTTGAGCTCCAATTCAGGCTCGGCCCACTTAGGAATGGGAGTGCGGTGATCTTCCCTTTGCTAATGTATATTTCTGGATCATATTATGTTATGTATAATATATTCACGAATTTAGCAAAAATCGACATATCGCCACTACATTCTGCTCGACCTGACTTGGCAACCCCGGATTCCTTTTTTTTAAAACTGCATTTTCTAACTTCTACCATTGTAATACTCCCTCAGTCTATTCGCATCGGAAACAGCTTCATTTCTCTTTTTTTTCTCTCTCTCTCTCTCTCTCTTTTTTTTCTCTCTCCCCTCTCTCCCCGCTCGCTCGTTCCTGCATACGAATAAAAAAATGTACATGCGGTCGTTCGAAATTTGCATTTTCTTTGTTTTTCGTGATTTCTGATGGTTGTAGTACGTAACTCGTAGCTCCAAAAATGCTACAGGAGTTCTTCCAGATGAGATGATTTTGAGTATGGTAGGATCGTATACGATGATCTGGGGATCTTGATGATGGGTCGTCGGAGGAGTAGAGGAGACAGGCGAGAATTTGGTAATTGGTTGTCGGGTGTTTCCGCAGTGTGGGAATGGCCAATAGTTTGAGATACGGGAGGAGTGAGACGTATATTGTTTCTTAGGCATTCGTCGTTGAACCATATTTTGGTCATTGTCTTTGCTATTCTGATTTTTGCTTTTAGGTGTCTATAAGTCTCCTTCACCTGGCGGGGTGTAAGCTTAGTATCCATCCTACACATAGAACACAACACAAGAAAAATAAAATTAAAAGAACAACTAGAAATAACAAAGGCAAAAACAAAACAACCTAATAAACACAACAACTAACTTCCAAGGCGAGAACCTATTCAAATTAATAACACAACAATCCCTTATTGGACAGATTACACAACCACAGACAACCAATAGGAACACACACCAATAGGTTTACCATACGGTACTACACATCTACTATATAAACGTTTGTACGATGTTGGCGGGTGAGCCGTAAGAGCTGGGAGGTTCGTACTTTCTGGGTGTGTTCGTATGAACCTGGAATAGGTTTTAGGATATAAAAAATTTCGGTGCCCTCATTAGGAGGGGGCCATAAAATGTTGCCCCTGTGGGCCCCCAATTTTTTTAAAACTTGAACTTTTTGGAATTGTTTTACATTGAACATCTTCACATTATGTTAAGATTTGGCGGCTGTAACTGTCTCCCGACAGAAATTATTAGGGGGTTGAAAATCTGAAATTTCCAAAACGAGCCCAAAATGCCTCATGATTACATGTACATCTGATTTAATGCGACCATAATATATTCAGATATTGTTTCGTACTCATTTATGTGTTACACTGCCCATTTTCAACCACATATAACCTACAAAAGCCCTAAAATTTCAACTTTTGAAAAGTACGTTCAGCATTCCTTGATAGACGCAAATAGGTGGAGGCTTGGGGGGCTTGCCCCCCCCAAACTCTGAAAAATTACCAAAGGAAATTATGCGGGGAGATGGTGTTACTTCATAATAAGGGGGCTTAAGCCCTCCCAGTTCTGGGCCCTATTTGCGCTTCTGCATTCCTTCTAATTATCCGTCTGAATTTTTGAAAACACCAACATTTTCCTCTGACTAACACAAATATGGAGCAGTAAACTGCAAATAGATCAGGACTCTCCAACTGAACGCAATGAGAGTTGAAGCTATTTGCATTTGTAAATTTTCGTAAATTTCTGGAGCGTTTCTCACGGAACCTTTTCGAGCAAAAACCGGCTATAGCCGCTACACGGCGATTCGTTTATCTAACACACACACAAACACACACACACAGAAAGGTAGAGAACGGAAACAACAAAGGACAGTATAATAGGTAGATGCGCCTATTCTTTTACGCCCCCCCCCCCGCAACCATTAGTCAAAGTTCGAGGTTGGACCGCCCCCCCCCAAATATCTAATTACCTACCAGCGCTACTTCTCTATTATGTAGTATCAGTTCCAGCGATGGATTTCCCAATAGGCACATTGGGCAATTGCCTCCGGCGGCAGATTTCGAGGGGCGGCAGATTTTTGTACAAAAAACAGCGGGAAAAAGAGAGGAAATTCAGAAACGGAGAAAAAGAAGAAGTGACAGAGAGAAAAAGGAAACTATTGTAGAAGTTGCAGGAAACACCACTGGGAAATAATTATCCTTTTCCGATCTGTAGCTCATTAGGAAGATATGGAGTGGAGGGGTGAGGGGGACAGTTTGTTGAGTGCCTACAGCGGCTTAGCTTCAAATCCGCATCTGGTGACAAGGAGAGTAAGCAAAAAATGAATCGGTTTGTGTAGAAACAGGTTAAGTCACACTGTTATAATTTTTCAGGAAAGCCAAAACTGTTTTAGTGTATGTGGCAACATTGACACTTCATTATTTTCATGTTGTTATATGGTATTTGGGCTGAGAAAACCAATGCCACTATTCATTTTTATCAGGGTAACCAGAAAAGCGTGAAATTTGAATTCAAAATATGACTTAACCTGTTTCTCTACAAAATTGGGTTGTGATAACACATAAAATTGTTCAGTAATTCACTCCTTTACGTTTCACATACACCGGCATACTCATGCAATTAATTGCGCTTGCTTCATAATAATAAAACACTCAATGATGCTAAGGAGGACTTGGCCTGTTTTACTTCAAAATATGTGACTTATCCAGTTTCTCCAGTTCATTGAAATTTTCAAATCTCTTTTTAGGCATTCAGTATTGACGAATCGAGCTGATTTTTTGCCAGCTGACGCGGCTTGGTCTTACAGTGTTGCCCATGTAAAAAATTCATTATGGTCAAAATGGGGACTTGACCTGTTTCTGCACAAAACGATTCAAGTGGAGTCTATAAGACATTAAAAATGAAGAAGTGAAGGGACCACTCGCTAATCAGTCGCATTTGCAGCCGATACCGGCAGTGGGGGAAGGGTAGAGGGATGAAAACTGCAAAAGTTTTCAGGCAGGAAAACATCAGGGATTTGGATCACAAGGAATCGTTGGAAGGACGGAGAGGAAAGATGGGAAAGCAGTCTGCGGTAACGGGAGGAGGAGAGGGCATACTAATGCGTGCGGAGCTACGTGCGGTTAAATTTTGACATGTATTCGCGTGTTTCCACGCCACAAAGGGAGCCACAAAGTTTCCCCCCCCCCTGACTTCCTTTTTTCAACTGGAACTTTTTGGATCTGATTTACATTGATCTTCTTCACATTATGTTAAAAGTTGGTGGTGGTAAATGTCTCCTTTCAGAAATTATTAGGGAATTGAAAATATGAAATTTCCAAGACGAGCTCAAATTTCCATTCATGTATTTAATTGCATATTAGAAGAAATGTTTAGAAAACTGAAATGGGAAAATATGGGTATACACGTGAATGGTGGAAAAACTGAACCATCTAAAATTCGCGGACGATGTACTGATAAACGAGGATATACAGGGGCTACGGAAATGGGAGAGAAATTGACAGAGGTAAGCGCAGAGGCGGGTTTAGAAATGAATACAAGTAAAACAAAACTATTTCCAGTACGAAATGGTGCCCAAGCGTGGGCCCTAACGAAGAAGCAAATAAAAAGGTTAACTACCACAGTGAGAATAGGGACGATACTAAGGGGAAGGGGTCACCGGAGGGTAGCTCCCTTCAAGCCTCCGCCGGAGTTGAGAAATCTCAGTAGATGGATCAAAAGTTGGGAAAATCCAACCAGTTAAAAGAGATTTCGTATTCTATTAGGTAATACAAAGAAAAAAGAATAAAAAAAGGGAAAAAATGGTACTTGGGAATTTTGAATTGAGTCAGTTGGGAATTCAATAATTTTTGCTCCCCTAGGAAAAACTCTTCGCTACGTTCCGGAGTGAGAAGGATGGAACAAAGTATGCTGGGGTGAAGAATAAAAGACAGAGAACAAAAAAAAAAAATGGTACTTGGGAATTTTGAATTGAGTCAATCGGGAATTCAACAATTTTTGCTCCCCAAGGAAAAACTCTTCACTACGTTCCGGAGTGAGAAGGATGGAACAAAAACAAAGTATGCTAGGGTGAAGAATAAAAGACAGAGAACCAAAGAAAGAAAAAAAAAAGGAAACGGGTACGAAAGAGGTTAGTTGCAGATCGAGAACACGTATCGCACATCAAGAAGGGACACGATAGAACAAAATTAACACCGAGTGGGAAACTTACAACAAAAAAAGAAGGAGAGAAAGCCCAGGTACAAAATGGCGTGATGTTATAACAAAAATTACGGGAATAATGTGGAGCGAAAAAGATGGAAAAAAGCTGGGGAGGTCTATACCCAAAGGGTCTGAGTAGTTCGGTGTACGAAGTGTACTGGCCCGTTGACAGCCATCTGCGGTAGGGGGTGCTGACTGTTTACCAGGGGGGAGACTTGAGGATATACTTGGTGTGTAATGTGAAGATTTCTACGAGGCATTGGTGTAGCCTTGGAGGAAGGGTGAAGGGGCGAATGGCCCCGCCCCCAAGGCAATTGTAATTGAATGTGAAATATGTAAAAATGAGCAATTTCTCGCATTTAAAACAAGTTACTACGAAAAATCTTCGCTTGAACAGTAACTTTACCTTCATTGTCATGAAATAGTCCCCTAATATCGGTGATTTAAAAAAAAATAGTACCAGGCCACGCTGCTGAAAATAGCAATAAGAACATTGAATTTGGTCTCAAAATTCATAATTAAAACTGACGATTCAACTTATCGACAACCCATTGAGAAAAAATTGAATATATCGCGTGAAAGAAGATTAACACTTTTACACCGATCAAATTTTCGAATTTTTGGAAGTAAGGAAATTCTATTTCCGTAGACTTATCAAGTTATCAGTTCTCAAACAGCCACTCAGGCATTCAGCCATCGATATTCAATATGAAGTGGATCGCGAGCCTACCTCTGTGTGAATTATAAAAGAACGACCAACATAGGATTCGTCTATCTTTCAAAGCAAAATCAGTGATGCCAAGTTTATAAACATTAAAATGTAGAGGAAAGAAAAGTTTTGAACAAAACTAGCGAGAAAAATATAAGGAATTTGTTATTATTCACGAAATTTTGCAAGGGAGAGCTCCGGCAAGCGCTAGGGGATGCTCAGCACCTCCTAGCACCCCTCTGGCTACGGGCCTGGAAGTGTGCATCCTCTATTGTACGTATGTATCAAACTGTACAACTACACAAACAAAAGGCTGATATTAATTACTATACCGAAGATTTCAGTTTCTGGAAACCATATTCAGCATTTATATTATTCTAATTACCCAAGTGAATTTTTAAGAATCTTTGTCCGAACAACACAAACATGAAGCGATACACTGCGAATGAATCAGGACACTTCGAATGAACGCAATGTGACTTGAAAAGCAGGTGTCCAGGAGGATAGACCCCCTCTGCAACTTCGTCAAATAGTTTTTTTTCTTTTCTTTTGTTTGTCTTCTCTAATTTTAGCACCATCTAACTCACTTATGCTAACTCATTTTAGCCAGCTCACCTTAGCCAACTCACTTTAGCCCTCGGTCTAGATGAGCCGCGAAGCGGGTGAGCTAGTTACTATATATGTATAAATATTATACAGGACCAACAAAAAGAAATGGTAGGGAACTCCGCTGAAGATGACCTAACAGTTGAAAGCGCTGTGGACAACAGAAACAAAAAGGCGAATTGGCACACTCTAAAAACACAATATCACCACGTTCACTCACCCTCCAACATGGACACTACTCTATCTAGTTACTTGGTAGCAAGACTGTACTTCGAATTCGAATGCAGCAACAGCATAACCCGAGTGTTAATATAAGTGCATAACTGCAACGCCGTAAATAGTCCACAAACGAATTACCACGAGATGTTAATAAAATTGCATACTCAAAACGCCGTAAATCTGTCAGGACGCAGTTGCGGTTCGTTCGACATGTTAATGGGGATTGGAAGGTGATTCAGGATGGGCTACGGATGTCGAACCCCATCGATTTTTATCGTGACCAGGTTCGGGTGCTTCCTTTTTCAGTTTCAAGAGTTTGGATTCTTTTAAGGTTAGTGTCACACGAGCGTTTTTTAAACGCGAGAACGCGTCGGATAAATATACACGCGGTTTGAAAGTACATCCGCATATGAACGCTGTCATATGAAGCGAACAAGTCCGTCGCGTCATTTTATCCGCGACGGATCGAAAACACGCGGGAAAAACAACGCTTGGATTCTCATGCCGCGCGTTCGTGTCCACGCCATGGAGGCGGCTAGATCAGCATGATGCAATATGTTCACTGTCACACGAGCGAAGAAAAAACGCCGTGGCGTTCAAGCGAGAATTGGAGTAGAAAATTGTTTTTCAAGTTCAAGTACTATACCCTAGTTTCCATTATTTTATTTAAAAAAAAAAAAAAATTAAAAAAATTTATTCAAGAAATAAGACTGTGATACAGCGAAGTAAGTTACAATACCTAAGTTCAGGGGCGGAAATAGAGCAAAAACTTTGGGGGAGGGGGGCCTGAAGCCCCAGCGCCTAAAATCTTCTCCCTACATGTTAGTGGTCTCAAGTGTATCGATACTATCGATAAAATATCGATATAAAAAATTATTGAAAATATCGATAGGTTTTCTAATGTATCGATATTTTTGATAATGTTGTTATCAGTTTGCTTTAGAAGAAAGAAACGAGAAACGAAAAGGACGCGAGCACGCGTCTCTTCGACAAGATTTTCAAGGGATCTTCGGGGGAAACTCCAATGGCTTCTGAAGAATTTTATCAACAATCTTCAGGAAGAGTTTTTTCATTGGAAATCTTCGAAAAAATCTCCTATTCAAGATAAATTTGCGATAATTATCGAAGAATTTCATCGGACATCGTTGAGAAATATCTACAATGATTTCAGGCGAATTTTGTCAGACATTTTAGTAAAAATCTCCAATGATTCCAAACAATTTTATCAAAAATCATCATGAAGTATCTCTGATGTTTTTGGAAGGATATCTTTAGAAAAATTCTGATGCTTTTCAGAGATTTTCGTCAAAAATGTTTGAGAAAAATCTCCAATGATTTCTAAGGAATTAATCAGAAATCTTGAAGAAAAAATGTGATTTCCGGAGAATTTCATCGGAGATATTCAGAAAAAAGTCCAGTGTTTCCAATGAATTTTCTTAAAAATCTTCAGGAAAATTTTCCGATAATTTTTAAGATCCTCCGAAAACAGCTCCGATGATTTCCGAAGAATCTCATCGAGAATTTTTAGAAAAAATTTCTAATAATTTCCGTAAAATCGCATCAGAAATTTTTAGAGAAAATCTCCATTTTTTCCCCAAAAAGTTTCATGAAAATTCTTTGAGAGAATTTCCTGATAACTTTTGGAGAATTTTATCGAGAATTTTTAGAAAAAATTTCTAATAATTTCCGTAAAATCGCATCGGAAATTTTTAGAGAAAATCTCCATTTTTTCCCCAAAAAGTTTCATGAAAATTCTTTGAGAGAATTTCCTGATAATTTTTGGAGAATTTTATCGAAAGCACTCGTGGAATAATACCAAGAATTGTACCGAAAATCTTCAGAAAAAACCTTCGATTATTTCCAAGGAATTTCATGAAAAATATTCGGGACGATTCCTTTGATTTTCGAAGACTATTTCCGACGAACTTCATCGAAAATATTAAGGATAAATTTCCGAGCATTTTCAATGAATTTTATCGGACATCATTGAAAAACATTATCCGATGATTTCAGAAGAAATTTATGGAAAATTTTAGGAAAACTCGGTAACTATCTCAAAGTATTTTATCGGAAATCATTGAGAAGTACCTTCTATGATTCTTGAAGGTTTTCTTCAGAAAGAACATTCTTTGGAAACATTGAAAATTTTTTCTAAAATTTTTCGATTAGATTCTTCGGACATCATCAGAGTTGTTTACTGAAAATTTCTGATGCAATTTTCTAAAAATTGATGGAAAAATTTCCCGAAGATTTTCGATGGAATTCTTTAGAAAACACTGAAATTTTTTCTGAATATCTCCGATGAAATTCTTCGGAAATCGCATTTTTTCTCCAAGATTTCTGATCAATTCCTTAGAAATCATTGGAGATTTTTCTCAAACATTTTTGACGAAAATCTCTGAAGAACATCAAAATTTTTTCTAAGGATATCCTTAGATTATTATCAGAGATACTTCTCGATGATTCTTGATAAAATTGTTTGGAATGATTGGAGATTTTTGCTAAAATTTCTGACAAAATTCGCCTGATAGAATTCATTGAAAATGATCGGAAATTTACCTTTAATATTTTGGATAAAGTTCGTCGGAAATAATCTTTGAAAATCAAAGGAATCGTCCCGAATATTTTCCATGAAATCCCTTGGAAATAATCGAAGGTTTTTTCTAAAGGTTTTCGGTGCAATTCTTCAAAACTCTTGGTGTTATTCCCCGAGTGTGCTTTCGATAAAATTCTCCAAAAATTATCAGGAAATTTTCTCGAAGAATTTTAATGAAATTTTTTGGGGAAAAAAATAGAGATTTTTTCTAAAGATTTCCGAAAATTTACAATGAAATTGCTTAAAACTCATCCGAGATTTTTTCCGAAGATTTACGATGAATATTTTCGATGAAATTCTTCAAAAATTGTCAGGAAATTTTCTCGAAGAATGCTGATGAACTTTCTTGGAAAATATTGGAAAATATTTCTAGAAATTTTCGATGAGAGTCTTCCAAAATCATCGCAAATTTTTCCTGAACAAAGATTTTTCTCGAAGATTTCCGATGAAATTTTTCGGAGACTTAGATAGTTTTTCCGGAAGATCTTTCATAAAATTCTTCAAAAGCCATCAGAGTTTTCCCCGAATATTTCCCATGAAATTCTTGTCAAAGAGACCGGTCGCCTGGCGAAACAACGTGCACCTGGTTTCGCGAAAAACTAGTTTTCCTATGGCGGAATTTCCGTCTGTCTGTCTATGTCCTTCATATTTCCATGGAAATTTCTATTAACAACACAGCTGCAGACTTTACTACACTGTTTACCCAAAGGATAGGAATAAAGAAGAAATTCCACTCATTTCAAACACAGATAGAATCTTTCAGGGTATTCTTCTAATTCCGGATGTTTTGTATGTCCTAATTTCAAATGATTTTGCAAAATTGGATGCACCCAGTATCTTCGTTTTTTCTTCTAAAGAAATAGATAGAAATCACAACAAGTATGTACAACTTTACACCCAAGTAAAAAGCTAAAAACGCGAGTCGAAGTGAAAATCATCCGCTCAGTGTTGTACTCAGTTTTAATCGCGCGTGTTTTTTACGCTGCGTTAAAAAAAACGCTCGTGTGACACTAGCCTACAGAGTTTCGGGTGTATACGGTTCGACTGCACTTGGGTTTTGGAAGATCGAGCTACAATAACGTGACATGCATTTTTCGAAGTAGGCCAGCGATAAGACACATCCGTGTCAAGCATTTTCATCTGAACTGCTAGGAATCTATAATAAACTATTAATATTCGCAATCAATAAGGTAAATCAGGAGCCGTCTAGAAGTTCCACAGTTTCTATCCGTATCGCCCCTCTCACTCGAGGAACTCAATATAAGGGACCCGCAAATTAGTCAATTCCTCGAATTTTCAAAAGCCATTCGCGCCCCAATCAGGCGCCAAAACCCATTTAATTATTTGCTTCCTTATTTTCGCTATTTTTCGGTGTTATTTGGGAAAGCTTCGCCGAGATACCGCAAAATGTTCGACACTCGCACATCAAAGAAATTACATCGATCTGCGGAAGACATCCCCGGGCGTTTCGTACGACAGACGCGGTTATATGTCGAAAAATAGTGTACAGAATTGTCAACTAAATACGTGTCAGATACGTTCGTACCTGTGTCGAGGAAATACGGCGACGAGCATCGTCGAGGATTCTCTACCTACGTCTGTCCTCGAGCGAGGAAATTTCGAGTGGAAACGCGGTATAACGAAATTATTCCTTCTCGTCTTGGCTGAAGTTTTCCGAACTTAATCCGATGTACCGAATTCTCTACACTGGGCACGAGTCTGAATTAAATTACAGAGCTGCTCGATATTTCTGTAATTCGTGGTCCTTTCACATTATACTCATTACAATCGACAAAGCGGAGGCGAATATTTACCAACCGGTACAAGCGAATACTAATTAGAAACCCAAGACGGAAAAATAACTCGGTTAGTTACCACCGGTTAGTTGCCACCGTCTTCAAACAAACTACCCAGTTTATAAACTTGGTCCCACTCGAAAGGGTCGGTCAAATGTCCCCACGCACAATAGGCTCGGCATAATTTTTTCTTGTTTATTGTTCGAGCCGAGACGCGGGCTTTTTGGTGTCAACCCTTCTGCGAGGATCGTGGGTTTTTATGTTCCGGGCCCAAAAGGTGCTGTATCTGTTTGCTATGCAAATGCCAACTTTCAGTTTTGATTTCTTCGAAAGATATTCGTTAGTTCTAGTCATTTGAGAGATGCAGTAATTCTCTCAGCTTTGGAATGTGATGTTAGTATCTACTAAAGAGGAAGCTTTCAGTGGTCTGCACGAAGCTCGTTGGACAAGGGTGCTGGCCTAAAATCTGGGAAATCCTCTCATCTCGAAGGGGCCGAACCAAGATCAAAACTTAGATTTTATAATCTCATGAAGACCATCAAGAAAGTAGTTGTCTTCTACTTTTTTTGATCAGCAAGGGAAGCATCACCATAGCACTCCAAGCCACGTGTCAAATTTTGAAATTCTTAACTTTTGGTCAAATCTTGTCGTGTTGTGTACTCATAATAACCTCCAATGGCTCTTTGCGTTATTTCAATAATGTAGAATTGACGTGTGATCCAAGGTATTAATTGATAGAATTTATTCAAATTTAACTGACTCGGTCACGTTATTGTCAGCCCAAGTCAAGGGCTACTACGTCTGCCTCTCTGGGTCCACGCTGTGTACCCCGATCGGTGCTATCCCACAGCACCTGTTTTGCAGCTCTCATCGCAAAAGGCAATCCCACGACACGACAGGTCCTGAATCCGTTTATTTCCTAGGATGTACCGGGTTTAGCTGCTCGTATCGCCTAATGGATGCGCTGATACCGGTAACAAGTTTAAACGTGAAGTATTAAAACAATATGCAGTCTCAGAGGATATAGGAAAGAGATCAGAAATCTACAAAGGAAAATGGACCAAATGGAGGAGTATACCAGGAGGGAAAATATTATAATCAGAGGGATCGAATACACCGAACACGAATCACTAGAAGATCTCGTAGGAAAGGTGAAAAAAGTGGCCGACCAATTGAACACGGAGCTAAATGAAAACCATATCAGCACCTTGCACCGTCTCCCGACCCGGGGCAGGGGCCCTCCTCCAGTCATAGTTAGACTAACCAACAGGTGGAAAAAGGACCAACTGGTCAAAGCATCAAAACAACTTCGTATTCGCGGGATTTTCGTGTCAAACCACTTAACGCCCTACAAACGCGGTCTTTTCCAACGGGCTATGGAGTTGAAGAGAACGGGGATAGTGAAGTACGTGTGGACAACGGGCGACAAAGTGTTGGTTCGCAAAAAAGAAGACGAGGAGGCGATCGTCATTACGAACGTTCACAGTCTGATACGCCTAGGATGAAAAGAAAAGGAGAAACCTTTAGTCAACATACGGTCCAAGAGGAAGAAAGTGATAAGGACAGCGTCGCATCAAGCACTCGATCGAAAACGCTCCTACAGCCTACCATCGGATCGGCATTCGCGAAAATTACGACAACCGGAAATGCAACACAAACGAAACAACCGACTGCCATCAAAGGAGCCAAAAATAAAAGAAAATAGGTAAGCTACGACTCACTTTGCCCAGGTACGCATGGCAAACAAGGCCTTTCCTCAACAACCTGTGTGTAAGAAAGCAGAAAAATTTCGAAAAACTAAATAAAATGAAGAAAGAATCTAACTCTAGCGGAAAAAATACTCGTAACGAAAACAAAAAATGGAACCTAAAAGTTGCTACACTCAAAACGACGACTACAAATTCTTACTGCTAGAAGAGGAATTTTTGAAACATAATATCGATATCATCGGTTTGGCTGAAGTTAAAAGGAGAAGCGAAAATATTATATGTACAAAAAAAGAGAATGTATGGTTCCATACCGATTCGGACGGATACAAAGGAGTCGGATTCCTTGTGAACAAAAGAATCAAAAAGTACATTGCTAAATTTATAGGAATTAATGATAGAATAGCCGCAATCCAGTTGGAATTCGACCACAAAAATAAATTGGCAATTATCCAGGCCCATGGTCCCACGCTAAATTCAGAAACGGAATAGTAGAAAAATTATATGAAAATTTAAACATCTTGATAAATGACCTCGAGTCAAAAAGAGACACCAAAATCCTAGTAATCGGAGACTTTAATAGCCAAATTGGAAAGAGAGAACATGGGGAAGATAAAATAATTGGACCTTACAGTTATGGGAAAAGAAACCTTCACGGAGAAATATTTATAGACTTCTGCAGTGAAAACGAGTTTAAAATTGTCAACACGTGGTTCAAAAAGAAAAGCTGCAGACGATGGACCTGAATTTCTCCAAATATGGAGACAAGAAACCAAATTGATTTCATATTATCTAAATGGGATCGTCACGACATAACGACACTGTGGGGTCATCCAATCATTCAACTCAGGATTTTGATGTGTAGATTGGTGATGGAGTCAAAGAAAAGATATAATACCAAATCAGATAATGGTAGGAACATAGAAATAAAGAAAAACAGACTAACTGATGAAAATGAGATTTCTCATAATATAACCAAAATAAATTGGCAAAACGAAGACAATAGCGAAGTATATGATCAAATTATAAGTATGATGCAGAATGCAGCCTAAATAACAAATGGTAAGCAACCCAAATTAAACATAAATAATTATGAGTACAATAATCTGAAGGAACTATATAAAAAACGCCAAAAAATCTTGAATAAACCTACAATCTCGCCCAAAGAAAAAATAAAAATTACTCAAATTAGTGAAATAATAAAAACAAAAGGAAGAGAATATAACATTCTAAAAAAAAAGAGATGATGGAAAAAATATTAGAAGAAACAATGGGTACAAAACAAATTAATTAAAATCTAACGCTAGGTAGTAAATGGACAGAAAAAGGCGTTAAAGTTACGATAGGAAAGGAATCAATAAGTAGCAACAAAATTTTACCAAACACACTATACTCTGATAAAACCACAACCGAAAAAATGGACAAAAAGAAACAAAAGACAGGAAAAGAACCAGACTTCACAACTGAAGAAGTAACTAACATAATCCAAAAACTAAAAAAACAAAAAGGCACCAGGGCCTGATGGAATCCAAAATGAACAAACAAAATACGCAGGAGAACTACTATACCAAAAGCTAACAGAATTCTTTAGCAAAATACTAACGAGTAAACAAATTCCACAAATATGGAAAATCTCAAAAATTATTCTCATTTTAAAAAAGGAGACAAACACATGATTGAAAACATCAGGCCTATTAGCTTAATATCAAATATAGCAAAAATCTTTTCAAAACTAATCAATAATAGACTAAAATCCCACTATAGCCTTACCCAACCAGAAGAACAAGCAGGCTTTAGGACAGGATTCTCAACCATCACTAACCTACACATTATAAATAAACTGATTGAAAAAAGCATCGAATATAACTTCGAGTTACATATTGGGTTTGTGGACTGCAAAAAGGCTTTTGACACAATAAAACACTCCTTTTTATTTAAAGCGATGAAGAATCAAGGGTATCCCCTAGATATAATAAATATTATACAAGAAATCTACAATGAAACAAAATCATATGTTAGTACAGACATAGAAGGAAGTAAATTTTATACAAAAAGAGGGGAAAAACAGGGAGACCCATTGTCCCCTACATTGTTCAATATAGCATTAGAAGAAGTTTTTAAAGCCTTAGCATGGGACAAAAAAGGAGTGCTAATAAACGGAAAATATCTTAATAACTTGAAGTTTGCTGATGATGTAATTACCATAGCAAACACTCAACAGGAACTCGAAGTTATGATGCAAGAATTACATAGTAATAGCATGAAAGCAGGTTTGGAGATAAAAGTCGCAAAAACATATGTAATCGCAAATGTAGAGTACCAGGGAGAAATATTAATACAAGAGAAAGCAATACACAAAGTAGAAGATGTCATATACTTGGGACAGTTAATCAGTTTCAAAA
The DNA here is from genome assembly GCA_031841125.1 of Acanthococcus lagerstroemiae. NCBI lineage: Eukaryota > Metazoa > Arthropoda > Insecta > Hemiptera > Eriococcidae > Acanthococcus > Acanthococcus lagerstroemiae. Next base: position 46,612,833 of record CM063114.1, on the reverse strand, counting down.
ATTGATTCGAAAAAGAAATAAAAAGAAGAATCAAAATTGGCTGGACAAAATTTTGGAGTCTGAAAATAATTTTTAAAAGCTCGCTGAACAATAACATCAAATTGAAAGTCTTCAACACCTGCGTTGTTCCTGCCATGTCGTATGGCTCTCAAACGTGAGCGCTTAGACAATTCGAGAAAAATAAATTACAAGTAATGCAAAATAAAAAGAAAAAGCCATGCTAAGAAGAAACCCGATAACTAGGATACAAACTCCAAAAGTTAAAAAGATGCTGCCCAACAACAAAAACATAATAGAGGAATGTTTACTGAAAAATGGGATTGGGAGGCCATGTAGCAAGACGGGGCGGAGAAAAACTGGGTGGAGAGGATAACTCACTGGTACCTCGGACACAAAAAACGAAAACCAGGAAGAAAGAGGCTAAGATGGTTGGATGACTTCACTAAACTTCTTACACACAGAAGATATCACCAAGTGGCCATGTGTAGACCAGAATGGCACAGGTTGAGGCTAGCTTTCGCCCGTTTGGGAAATAAATACTTTGCTGGCAGTCGGTAATTAGTAATTGTGTATCTAGACTTAAACTAATGCGAACCTATAAAACTAAAATTAACCCAAATTTCTCTGGCAATACTTTTATAAATTAATAATGATGATAAATACCTTAAGTAGGTTCTATTTGTGTATACGAAAGCTAAATAAATAAAATAAATAAAAATATTTTTGTGATACACCGGCTTTCCTCCAATTTTCAATTTATACTCTTCAGGGAACTTTTTGAAACGAAGCTCCTTTACGCAGGTTCACGAAAGAAACGAACGCGAACGTGAAAACATTCAACGGAAGTACCGTAGTAACGCTCAGCCCACATTTAGTGGGAAGGGGGCGAGGGGGCGAGAGAGTGAGAGAGTGTGAGTGAGTGAGAGTGAGTGACGGTGAGTGAGACAGCGAGTGAGAGAGTGAGTGAGACAGCGAGTGAGTAAGTGAGTGAGATAATCCAACAATCGTGAGTGAGTGACAGTGAGTGAGAGCGAGTGACGGTGAGTGAGAGAGCGAGTGAGAAAGTGAATGACAGCGAGTGAGTGAGTGAGATAATCCGACAATCGTGAGTGAGTGTGAGTGAGTGAGTGAGATAATCCGACTAAATAGGAAGGGCAAGCGCGGATCCAGACGATCAGTTGGTAGGGAGGGCAGAAGGGAAAGTGCCCCCTCTCCCACAGATTTTCCTTATTTGGATATTTGGAGCAATTCCCCGAGGATGGAACAATTAGCGTCGAGTTGATGAATCTCAAACAAAGATGAAAAAGTCTTAACGAGTGCAACGCGGCTTAGAATAGTCTCGATGGACTCAGGAGTCGTGTTAAAGAGTCTTAAAGATTGCTGCAAGAATTTCGAAGAATTTTGAACAACTGTAGGAACTATGCACGACAGTCAAGTAGTCATTTAAACTTACAGTATCCGGCGAAATTTAAATATTGGTCTTAAAATTTTATGGAAATTATTAGTGCACTAAAAACAAAAGAAAGTTTCAAGTGGATTATCGTAAAATTGGAAACTTCTGTTTTATTTTTATCCAATGAATTATCAGGCCTGTTTAATAAATTAGGAGTACTTAAACTACCACGTATCACCGCACCACAAAAAATTTTGTAACCCCTGTCTATTTCTGGATTTTGTCATTTGAAATCATCCCCCTTTCTGCAAAAATAACGTGAACGGCCTGTGGTACAAGGGGTGCAATCAAAACTACACTCACTACCCGCCTAGACATCTACTTTTGCTTCGTCCCATACTTTTATGAAAATATTAATTTATGTATACCGAAGACTTGCACGTTGACATTTTTTATACCGTAAATAATGAAAATAAAGAACTCGACACGTTTAATTTCAAAGCGAAAGGCCGCGATGATATAAAATATTTATCCGCACATTTATTTATATATTTATATCTTTTTCGCCAGCTTTGAACGTTTTATTAGCACATTTGATATATTATCGTCTGCTTTTTTTTTTCTTTTTATTATTATTACACCCTACTGAATGCCGCTATCATTTATTTCGCAAATTTATTACTTCGAGTGATGAAATGTTACAATTTGTACGTTTTCACCCGTATTATTAGTTTCGATGAGAGCGAGAGAAAGAGAGAGCGAGAGAGGGAAATAAACCTTTTTAACAATAATAAATGAATATTATAGCATCGAGATCTGATGATGGTCGTCCCTTTCCCTCGGAATCATGACTACCTTTTTGTACACCGAGAAATGAGCAAAACATTATGCAGATACGTACGTAAAATTATCGGATTATTGCGATATTATCAAATCGCCGACTACATTATTTGCGGGTCGTGGATCGAACTCGCCATTAATGGAAATTTTTTACGCGCAGCACAAAAACTAATACAAACCATAAATCCAGCCGTTTGTTTTTATGAATGAAAGAAAACGAGGTCCGAGCACTGGGGTACGAGTGTTAATAAAAAAACGAACTAGATTCGTACCCAGTTTTTCGCTGTTACTTTGTTACGATGATAGCGGGCTCCATTATGCGGGATTTTTAGTAAATTTTTCGTTAAGAAATGAGGTAATGCGATTGGGCAAGATTTAGATATTCGACTCCAGCACACAAGACAATAAGTATGCACTCTCTCTAATCTTCAAGGGACAAGTGTTCGGCAAATCAAGAAATTGAGATCCAGGAGACACGTCAGCGGCGTGCAAGACTAAGGTCGTAGTGACTGGGTGTATGAGAGGGGTCACCTCCTCCCCTGTCCGAAGTCGACATTCGGAAATTCGAATAATTAGCCAGTTGACAAAATCGAAAAAGCAAGGCCACTTTAGGGGGCCGGTTACCCGACGGAGAAACGGGGCAGTTCATAGCTCGAGGAAGTCTTACAACTCAAGTATTTAAAAAAACAGGACATATGTAATTGTAGATGAGAAAACTGACCTTACGTAAGAAAATGATATTTCGAGAAAAACGCATTCAAAGATATCGTGCTACATTCCAGCACACGTTCTGCCTGTACATACTCTGATCCCAGAGCTATCTAGCGTCACTTTTACGAAGTAATAATGGTCTTATATGAAAGAGTAATGCAGTCCTAACAAACCCAAAATTGCATTTTCTGACGTAAGGTCGGGTTTCTCATTCCACATCGCATATAGTTTTTGGATCATTCAAGAAGAGCAATAATTAAGTTTCAGGGGGAAACAGGGTGTTAATGCACAAGGATGTGGAGAGGGCAGGGCCGAAGCTACGTTTCTGTTACCTTGTTTACAATCAGTTAAAATAAATAATTTCATTAAAATGCTCACTACTTTCTGGCTCCTGATTCCTGCCCCTACACGAAGTAATTGACTAAAAACACTGGAAGTCTTTAATTTTTGTCGGTTTACACAACAATAATTCAAAGTTTCAGTCTAGCTGCTCTAAAAGAACGCCTTCCAAGGGCTGTGAATTATGAGAAACTAGTACTTTTCATTATTTTTGGTCTCTGTATGATTCTCTTTGAAGTCGACAGAACGGAAAATTCAGCCCGTTGTTTCTGCTGGCCTACAGATCAGCCGTCCATGAAAGTACGCAGAACACTCCCGCAAAGGTCGTCTTTGGCCGGGAGTTACAGTTACCGTGCGATCTGGAGTTTGGAACTCCACCTCAACAGCCGCAACCGGTGGACGAGTTTGTTAACTAACTGAGAGAAAAGCTCGACTCTACTCATCGCATGGTCCGAAATCACTAGCAAATTGCCAGCGACCGGATGAAGACTCGCTACGACATCAAAGCCAACGACGTCGGCTTCCAGGCTGGGGACCGTGTCTGGTTTTACAATCCGCCACAAAAGATAGGACGGAACCCTAAGCTACAGAGTCATTGGGCAGGTCCGTACATTGTACTCAAGCGGATCACGTATGCCGATTCGGAAGCTTGGTGGTGAACAAGCCAAAGTCGCGCACCTTGATCGTCTAGCAGTCTGGCATGGTCTGGAGCCTGGTCGGGACGTCCAGGCTTAAGGAGGGAGGCTGTGTGGCGAATAATCCCGAACGTTCGAGATAAGCGAAGGAAGATCGACACGTTTTGAGCAGCAGAATCAAAGTTTGATAACGAAAGCGATAAGGAGTTTTTGCCGATAACGCCGGGATATTGTATAAAGGCCGCTGGCCGTCGCCGTATAGTCTGGATTTTGTATGCGAAACTGTGCGTTCTCAAAGCGATCTAGCTACTGTGTTTTGTGCGTTTATATTAGTGTGATATTAAAAGTTCTTAGTACATGTTTTCGTACGTTTTTCGGTGCGAATCTCGTTACACATGTTTACAAAAAAAAAAAATTATGCCTCCCCCTCCTAGGGGGTTTAAGACCGCAATATGTGTAGGAACATGTCGGTTTTGACTCCAAAGCTATTTTTAAGGTAAATAATTCGAGTAGAAGCGCCGAATATCACTGACTGTGTAACTGACGCTTACTGAAATTGATGTTGTTTTGAAATAATCCTTCATCCCTTCATTTTGGCTAAAACTGATGAAAAATTCATAAGAAATACGCGCTCAGAATACGTTTGAAAAATCATCAGAACAACTACCAAGACATTCGTTTATCATTCCAACAACGTGAATTGAGAATCTTTTACACAATGCAACTTCAATTTTATCAACCAGCCTGCCCAAAACGTGATAACGCAGCTTAATCCTCAAAATTAACATAAGGCCCATTTTACACTGAACAACGTGAAGTTTGGAACCATCTTTACACCATTCGATTCGGCTTGAAATTTTCTACCCAGTATCATGTTTAACTCATTTTTGAGAAATTTGGAACATGTCTCGTTTGCACCTAGATCCCTCGTATGCTGCCAACACTTTATAAAAACTTTCGTAACCTGAATACAATGAATTTGTGAAAATACGGATCTTGAATGATACAGGAAGAGTGCTAATCGAGAGCGATTACAGAAATTTTGGTCTTCATGGCCAAAAAGGCTCGTCACGGTTCTGAATCATTTTTTTTAGTAACCTGTACTTACATTCTCATACAATGCATTCAATGAAATTTCTGTACTGACCATGTCGAAAGCAAGTATTAATAAATTTCGGTGTTGCAGATTTCTGCCCCCCTTCAATCATAAACGCAAATGACTACACAACTTATTTCCTGAGATATCACGATACCAGATTCGGCTTCGAAGTGAATTTAACGAAGTAATGATTTTCTCGATACCGAGACGATGCATATAATACTTCAGCACTACCGATACACGAAGTGCCCGATTGGTCAGCAATTTGCTACTTAGGTCTGAAAAGGGGTCGAATAAAAAATGGCTTAATTTAAAGAACTCTCCCCGTCGATGTTAATGCAGATATCCGATACCGCTCATCCACTAAGCCGATTAAAATGAAAATTTGGAAATTGCGATGAAGACGAGAGAAAAGGGAAAAAGAAAAGGAGAACCGATGAAAAAACAACCATCCTGTTTTGAATTACACGTAATCGACTCGGGCTATTTATTTCTCTCGGATCGAGGAGGCGGCAGCAGCAGCGGAGAATGGATTCGCCGTGTATAGAGCTAATCTGGTAGGAGCAAAAAAAAAAAAAAATTACGAATATTTATTTTCGTTTCTTCGTTGATAAATTTCAAAGGAAAAAGTAGGCAGCTGGACCGTGTGGTTTGCGTACATCCTATGTGCAGACCAAACGACCCTCTATAATTCTTATTTAACGGCTTTTCGCTGCGAACTCTCGAAATTGAAAATAAAGCACAAGGTCATTTGAGTGCGAAAATATTAAAGCTGCTCGCGTACACAAGAGATTTTTTCCCGGGAAACGTCTCTGATTTTCATTTTTCCGGAATCGCGTTTTCATTTAGCAGGCGCCGGACTATAATCAGCTGTTGAGTACGTAAGCACCTTATTTGAAATTTCAACTTCCTTCCACATCGAAGGTAGAACGTCTCGATGTTGCCAACCTGAAGAATCCGAAAATTTTCTGAGGTAGATCGGGCATCCCAGAGATCCAGTTAGAAAGACGGTCAATCAGGTCGAAACTAAGCCATCGAGTCAGAAATATAGAGAGACAAACGAACAGACAGAGACATGCATTTATCATATTGCTGGAGAGCTCCGTTCAGACACTGAGGGGACATTGACTCTCGACTCAGTCTTTCTGCCCAGAGAATCTCCCATGTCCACACCCACGCACATTGTAAAACACGAAGCCTGCAAATAATATCGAGAAATAAGTGTATCTAAAGTGGAAGCAGAATAATCAAAAGGGTATTTCTGAGTCGTAAATTGTGATAAAGTTGTGGCAACGCCAAAGAGAAATTTATTATTTACATCTCAAATATTTGCGAAAGCAGTAACACGAAAATATTAAAACGCAAACTTATCACACTTTTGTATTTACCTACGCTACCTATATTTTATCGTGAAAATGGGTGAAAGAGGTGAAAATGGTTACATGCTGAAGATGGAAATGTGGGTATTTGATTTTATTACTGCGACTTTCAAATCATATTAATATCATGATATTACATATTTTGGTTTGCCATATTTCCCCTCTTTACATGCACATACGAGGTGTGGCAATTGAGTTCCGGAAATTTTTCAATAGAACACAAACAAATTTATTTATGATGAAAAATGTATTATCTACCCTCACAATAGTCCCCCCCCCCACACTCTAGGCACCGCTTCCAACGTCCAACGCCGCTCCCATCCCTGGAAGCACGCAGCGTAATCTTCTCAAGTAAACCCGTTAGGTATACTGACGTCACAGTTTCCGTGCCCTTCTCCACACCGCCGTAATGCGTTCCTTTCAGTTGTGATTTAATTTTGGGGAATCGAAAGAAGTCACATGCGGCTAAATCTGGACTGTAGAGTGGGTGTGGTGACGGTGGGATGTTTGTTACTAAAAACTTGCGAATCACAAGTGATGAATGGGGGGGGGGGATTATTGTGACGGATGATCAAGCCATTTTTGGCGGGATCGAGCTTTGTGTAACATTTGCCGCACCACTTCCTTGTTGATGTTCAATTCTCCACGAATACTTAGCCGACGATCTGCTGTTACCAGCGCGCACAGACGTTCGAGATTTGAGTTAGTAGAGTACCCGAAAAAACCGGTTCTCCTTCGCTCGGATCGTCATCCACCGAAACTCGCCCTCCTTGATTCGCCTAGCACATTCAATCACGCGCATTCTCGATGTACAGTCGTGTGAGTACGCTACCTGCTATTTTTAGAGGATTATCGCGGGTTTCCCGCCAGATTTTACCCAAAATTTGATCACAACACGTTGTTCATGATTCGAATCGTTTATGTTCACGACATTACTTTAAAAAAATCGCTCTTGAAAAACTCTCGTCATTTTGTGTCTGTTATGGTACCTGCCAGTATGTTGCAGATTCCCTATTTTGACGCTTTCTCGATCTTGAACTTTATCCCCTCTTTAATGTAAATTGCAACCCCGCTAGACTTTTGATACCCCTGCCTTCCCTCAACGTGCAGTTTGTACCCAGCAATTTTGTACAGCCCCGCCAAGTCCTCTTTGATCCAGGTTTCTGAGAGCATCATTACATCATAGTTACCTCCTTACTGCCCCAGTAATAGTTCTAGTTCCCCATGATAAGCTTGAGATCTTACTATGTTCATTATAAGTACTTTGATCTTAGCCATTATGGTGCTTGCCGAATTCCTGGGTCCAGGGGCCGAGGGTGATAGCACTATTGAGTACATTATACAGAGGTGGTAGCTGCTGTGATTTGCGGAGAAGTTGTTGATGGGAGGACAGAGACTTACAATTAAAAACTATATGATATACTGTTGGATATAATGATTGAGTGCAGGGCGATGACGTATTCCAGGAGGCTTTGAACAAGCAATGAACACAGATACAGATGGGTGGGTGTGCTGGTGTGGGTGACCAAGAGGTGGTAACTAGAGCTGTGATAGAGGCGGGGACTGCTACATTTGGGAAATTCTTAAGCTTAATGGTCATACATGAAAGTACATGTGTGCATTTAGTTATGGTAGGTGTTTGCTTACTGGGTACTAGACCCATCCTGGGTTACTTCCATGCAAGCCTCCTCCTGGCTATTTGATGCTGCGCTGAGTCTTTGCCTCTGTGCCGGATTTACCTCTGTCTTCATCTCCTTTCCAGCTATTTCTGGTATCTGCTCAACTCTCGGAGTGAGTGTAGTGACTCCATGTTGATTATGCCTTCTTGACCTCGTCCAGGGCGCGTATAGCGGGGCGCCTTTTCGAAGCTTCATTAAGTCCTCTGTGCTGCTCACTCTCTTTGGTCTGGTTCCTATCTGTTGGTCTCCTTAATGAAAACTACCTCATCACGCATCCAGGTTCCAATTATGTAACCATCATTCCTCAACTGTCTGGCTTCATATGCTAGGTGCGCAGTCCTTTTAGTGAGGTGATCATCCACAATGATTGGAGTGTTCTGTCTGAAGCCCAGGTCAGATGCACTGACCTTCTCGCTTTTGACAGCCTGTATAAATTCTGCCTTCTTCATACACCTGATGAATTTGCAAACAATGGGCTTCACTCCACTTTTTGCAGGAAGTCGATGGCAGGCTGAGATATCATCCTCCACAACTTTTACTCCTGCAACGCGGGCTGTTCTACACACCAACTCCGTAACATTTTCTCCATTGGATTCTGGGATCCCACTGAGGATGGTGTTGGACTGCCTGCTGTATTGCGCAGCTTCCCCTTCTTTGACCTCTAAGCTCGCAATTCTGACCTCAAGGTTGGTGTTCCTGGCGTTTAGTTCATTGTTCTCCTATTCAACGGCGGTGATGCGAGCCTCATACCCATTGAGTTTTGCCTTCAGTTAACTGCCGTTCTCACTCCTAATAGCGGCGCTAGCTTCATATCTTGAACCTTGATAAGGGCACTCATTGTGACAGTTTCCCCGTTGGTGCCTGGAGGTGAGGTCGCCCTTTTTTTATTAGTACGGTCCAGACTATTCATTCTCGTACGACATCTTGCACATTTTCATTCTTTCTGCCTCTTTTCTGATTTAGTAGAGTGAGTTGCCAACGATACTCCACAGCATTCGCCTGGGCAGTATTCAGAGCCACAGTTGTGGCAGGGAATATATGTATACTCCGTCTGTGGGCACTAGCCCACAGTGGCCGCACACCATTGTCCGTCCCTGTGATGCGATTCACACCAACTTCAATGGAATCTGCACTGCAAGGTGGCAGCGTACTCTCGACTTTAGCGCTCCGTATGGTCGGTCGAGTAACTGTGCTGCGCGCCCTCTCGGCGGTTGTGCAGCTATCAGCCACGCAGCGTGCAGATTTTCTTATCACTGTCTTATGATAACAATCAAAATTTCCTCGGCAGATGAACAAGAATCGCTAATAATAATAAAATTAGGCTGACTCACGTGAAACCCATACCCAGAATCGGAGCAGCACTCGTCTGTGATGGCAATTGCACAAAAAAATCGAATATAATCCTTAACAATGAACTTTTTTTCACAAGGTTTTCAAAATCACTTCTCTGGAAGCGTACATACCTACTGGACTACAATAAGACTTAAGTAAAATAAGGTTTAAATCAGTATGGTCTTTTTCGCCAGCGCTGGTAGACCTCTCTCTTGCGTTTCTGACTGAAAAGGACAGTCTTTGTAGCCACGGGTACCACCATCTTTTTCTGCCATATTTCAACGCTCAAGAGTACTTGCAGACAGTCATATACTGAGTACCTAATGAACACTTGTTCTTCGTACTAAAGCCCTATGGATACGAGTGAAGACATCACGCCATTTTGGCTCACACCGCGCCCGTTGATGCCGAATTGACTACGCGGTACGCTCCGCATAGTCGGATTTGGCATCCACGGGCACGGTGTGAGCCAAAATAGCGTGTCCTCATTTGTATTTATAGGACTCTACTAGTACGTACCCTGGTACTTAGATTTACCCTTTCAAACACGTCAAATTATGGTCGGCTGTTTGTAGTTTTATCGCGTTAGAATATTACATTTCTTGTCGAAACCTGCTATAAAAAAGTCGTGTATGGGTCATCGCATGAATAACATATAAAAGTCGTTATCTTCAATTTTTTCTGTGCTTCTTTCGCGTGTTAACATTTTTCTTTCGCGTGCGATTATATATTCCCCTAACTCATTAGCTTGTGCAATGCGATGATTTAGAAGGATACACATAATTTCCTGGTATTGTAAACCTACATACGTCCTTCCGATTCACCCTGTAGCCTGTATCATTTGAGGAAAGTTTGGAACAAACGAAAAAACCGTATGTCCAGTTTTCCATATGGAATTATCCACGTGCGAAGCACGTTGCAATCGCTCTCAAAGAAGAAAGATAAATAGCGCGGTTTCTGCGGGGGAAAAGTTTTAAAAGAATAAAATACGATGTAAGGAGTTCAAGTAGGTACCCGCTGCCACAATGAACAAATATAATATGTACTTTTTATCTTACAATGCGCCAACTTCTGTTTTACAAAGTAAATTGAATGGAACGGGTTGTACCCTTATTGCGAATGAAAAAAAAAAAAATTCAATTTAGCCTGTCTATTGTAGAAGAATGTACGAGACAAATTTTCTGTCTCGTGTTTGACTGGGAGCATAAAAACTCGCTCAAAAATTCTCGATTAAACAGATTTAACGAAATAAATTAGAACCTCTTCAATAAATGTTCATAATCGCTCGAATTGTTTGCGATTCAAATTTGTTCGAGCGACGCACGGTTGTCGGTCTACGAATATTTCCCTATCGCGCCGCCGAGTCGGAAATGAATAAAAATTACCATCCGATTCGGACTTTTCTTTCAGATGTAATATTATTTACGTAGCTTTGCTCCAAGTACGGTAAATTCTAACTTTCTTCTCGTTATTCCGTCGGTCCCGTTTTCGAAGACGTCTTTTGCATTTAGGTTTATACTCGTACTTAAACTCGGGTGTATACTTTTAAGCGAAAAAGTATATTTTTGTTTTGTAAACTTCGTGTTATTTCAGTATATTCTTCGTAAAGTTTAATCATTCTCGAGTTGAGCTGCAGTGGGAAATGTACGAGCACACAAGTACCTATCTACTCCCGATGATAGTTTTCTGTACCGTGTTTTCATAATTTGTCGAAATAAATTAGCATCGCCGCGCGCGAAGCAGGTGAACAAAAATGAAACTCCAGTTCCGTACACATCCTAACTACGATAAAAGCCTTTGAATACATTTTACTTGTTCGATAGAAGCTATTCGCGAACTAAGTTGACTTTTTGCTTCGAGTGCAAACAGTTGGGAATCCGCAGACACCAGGATACCGCACGTACAATTCATTTTGAATTTTCCAATTGTAATACATGTGATACGTATGTCACGTACCCTGAACAAATTCTTCAATTTTTGAGAGTAAAAGTCGAATGTTTTATGATTACTACGTTACATCGGGCTGGGGAAGAAGGTGTAAGAAGAATTTATGGATAATTAAAATTTAGCATCTTGAAAAAGCAAGTTTTATGGGCAATAAGAAAATAAGTATCAATAATTTTGTGCTAGATGAAATTTATTTTATGAAAATCATGTTCAATCACTTTCCGTGATCATTTTTTTTTCTGCGTGGTTACCACAACGGTCATCTTGCAGCTCCTTCCTATTGGTATGCGCCACAGTTCGGGGAATATGGCCAAAATGTTATCAAAACCGAATTTAGCAACCTCTTTGGAACCATTTGTGGCAGTTTCTATAAAAAGGAGTCACTTTGTCGATCGTTTGAAGTCTCAGAAAACGCGAAAAAAGAAAAACAAAATTTTTTGGTCGAAGAAATCAATTTTGAGATTTTGGTTGATTTCTATGGAAAAAACATCGCAATAACGAAGAGACAAAGTTTACGCGCATGCGAGAGAAGAGGGTGAAAGAGAAAGAGAATTACAAAAGAATAAGAAAAGAATGCGAATGTCTGCGTTTGCTTCTTCGTGGTTTTTCGGAGCTCACGAATAAATCCGATGTTCTGAATTGTTACCACGAAGAAGAGCGAAAAATTACTTTTCCAACAAGCCCTCGTCGAGGCTGGTAACGTGATTCCACGGCGAGTTACGGCCACTTGACGGAGTGGGAGAAAAAGGTGTGTCTAACTTTAAAAGCGTTTTCCCCGAAAACGTGTTTTTGCGCGTTCTCCTTACACTCATCTTTGACCCCTTGTATCTCCGGAACGAAAAACGCTACAAATCTCGCCAATAGCTCGTTGGAATGGGCATTCATTCTTCTATTACATACTGCCCGTAACTCAAAATTTGTCGGATCTACAAAGTTACCCATTTTTATAGAAACTGCCACATTTATTGGATACCCATATTAAACTTTATAAAACACTAGGATCCCCTCCCCTCATAGCACGGGCTTCAATTTCAATGGGGTAAATAGATGAAAGAAGAGAGGTGAATAAGTCCCATAAACGATATAACTCTGTGAAGTAGTAAAGTACATCGCTGAAGAAGATGATCATTATCTTCATAAGGTCTGTGCATCTGTGTTAAAAATGGGTTAGTGTCAATTCGGCGCGGCCGATTAGACACAGACAATTGGACGATAAGAGGGAGAGGGTGTCAAGTAGGCAAGAAGATGATTGGGCGCCATAACAAAATTAGGCGCCTAACATAAAGAACGAAGTAATCGGTATATTAAATCTATAAAATATCAAATGAGTACAGACAAATAAATTTAGAATATAACATGAATACAAACGGGAAAATGAGACATGTAGAACGTAGTTCAGTATATCACAGATTATGCGCAATGGCACGAAGAAATTCGAGTGCGGCACGTGAATCATATTCCTGCACGATTGTACGGATACGTTATGTGAAGTTCAAAACATCCTATGTATCAATGACAGAAGTTTACAGGAGAAGCAAAAAAACAGTTTCAGCTGAGGTGAACGGGGTGGAGTGGGCCAAATAGGTGCTCAGCCAATTGTTTGAAGCTTCATACACATGTCCATGTACAAATTTTGGTGCTCAGTTATGCCTAAGCTGAGAAAATGAGGATTGACGTTGCGCACATCCTAAGTCCATGAGAAAGACAAAGCAAAACATCCTAAACAGATTCTTATCAAACGCTTCCTGCCACTTCGGAGTTAGGATGTTTTGCATGGATCGCTCGCCGGCACATTTGCGTGCTGCGATCCTAGGGTTGAAATTAGAAGTACTTGGAGGCCCTATGAGCACTTAATGGAACAGACAACCACCGACTGATGTAGTGGGAAATGCAGATAAGAATTCAAAAAAGAAAATCAATAATGAAACCAGCTTTAGCGCCTAGTCGTCTCTCTTGCGCCTGAATGTCCATCGCGTTCAGTTGGTTCGCGCCTCATTCTCTGCGGCCAGTTGGCCGCGACCAATCGTCCACGCCTAATTGTCCGGATCCCGTTAAAAAGTAATAATTCTCAACGGGGATATCTTGAATTATAGCTAAAGGAATTGAAAAAATGACTTTTTTAATAGGGTGGGATCTTTTCGTTGTCCATAACAACGGGTCAGAAAACTAAAGAAATTTTGGACCTGATGCGCTTTGGACCGTAGTTCTCTTGCTTTGAATTCTCCAGCAAATTCAAGAAAAATAATTACCGTAACACAGACATTTTCCCTCCGAAAAGGAAGGACAGGAGGTATATCTCCTGGATTTAAGATTTCGTTTCCTGGTCCTGAAATTCCATTTACTGGCCCTAGTCATTGTATTTGATTAAGGGTCTGCAAAGTATCCGAATGGTATAATTATTAGGGTCGTCCTCATTTATTCTTGATAAAAAAAATTCATGTTTCGGTTATGCCTCCCCTCCAAATAATTTTCATATTTATATAAAAAACGTTTCGCAAAGTTTGAGTGAAATTGGTGAAACGTAATCAGAGTTTCGGAAGGGTTAAAGTTCTTGAGAATAAACATTATTTTTGAGAATTTGTGATTTTCTTGCATTTATAGACCCCGCCCCTCGTGCATTTAAGAACAATTTTCTTTTTATATTAGAGGTTTTTAAGTTTGCTGAATCCATTCTTGGGGGTTTTACATTCTCATGCCACAATCCTTCTGGTTCTGCAAGGAGGTAATTTTTAATTATTCCAATTTTTAAGAAGATTTAAAATGATAGGTCATTATATGACATCTAGGGATATTGTTATTACTGCTGGAAGGAATAGTTAATGGAAGGAACTGGAAAGGAAGGCAAAGAATGAGCAATGAAAAGGAGATAATGAAGGATACAAAGTGTAAATCTTTCTCAGAAATTGAAATATTAGCGCAGGAGAAAGAAAAGTCGTGAGACGGAACCTACTAGTTCAGAGACTAAAAAAGAAATATATCATCAATAAAAGTAATTTTTTTTTTGTGGGTGAAATAATCATAAATTCAGGGGGACAATTACCCAATTTGCTACCCCTCTCTTGGAGCCCATATTAATAATCATATGTCTCGCAACCAAACGTGAGAAGGTGATTGACATGTTAGCCAGCCTTTCGAAATTCTTTCGGAATACAGTTAAATTTTGGATCGTATCTTTTTCTGGTCCCTACAACCCATTTTATACAGCATATAGGATAAGAAGCCACTATTTGTTGAATGGGTATGTTCACAGATGAAGACAGCGAGGAAGTCTGGGTATCGAAAATTTTACACATTCGTCAGAATACGGCGAAAATTTAAAAATAGGCTCAAGAAACTAAAACATAAGAAAAGGGAAAAGAACGAGTTCTTTTTTTATTTCTTAATTCAGTAATGTTAATAGGGCATCTTACAAGAGAGCAATGTCAAATTCAAGACTCGAACCGGGGTTCGATCAAAAATCAGATTGAATTTTCGAAATGAGCGACCCGAAAATCCCTATTCCGATACTTTGTCCGTATTTTTCGATGAAGTAAATAGGGTTTCTCGGATGGGGAGAAAAGGCAAATTTGGTTCCTAAATCGGAGTTAGATCAAAAATCTGATTGAATTTTCGAAATCAGCGACTCGAAACACCCTAATTCCGATAGGTAATTGGTTCAATTTCCTTCGGAAGATTCAGGAGAGTTCCATAAGAGGTGAGAGAAGTTAAATTTGGGGCCTGAGTCGAGAGATTTAAAATTTAACTGAATTTACGAAATCAGCGTCTTAAAGAACCCCTGTTTCGATACCCTGGGCACCTCGAATGGAGAAAAAGTCGAATTAGGGACCTAAATTGGGATTGGAATCTAACGCGATATTTGTAATCAGTCACACCCTGACCCAAAATATCTCTATTTTCAAACCTTTTTCGATATGTTTCCATCAACATTCTAAGATTAGGGACATGCTCCAGCTCCCCTAATTGGGGGGAAAATTACTTTCACGATAGAATATGTGGGACCTTACGAAACGAAGAACCTCTTTTGCTGCGCACCAACCCGCCACTTTGTTCCGAAAAAATTCAAAGGGAGAGTTTCACTGGGCATCCGGTACAGGCCCGGCAGAGATATCAGAAACAACGGTTTCGTTTCCCAGATAGTTAGCAAAAAAATAAAAATAAAAAACTCAATCGATATTGAAGAAACGATATAGAAAAGTTCGCACGAGCGAAGAAATGCTGACGTTTCTTGTAATCACTCGGGTGAATAAGGCTGATGGTACTACGTTGATATTCAATGCCCAAGGATCGTCTTAATTTGTTGTTTCTTTTTCTGTTACCGCTCAAAGTAATAACGTCTTTTATTGACTCCCCCCCCCAACTGTGTTCGTTTATAATTCAAAGAGGCAAGATAAATAAAAAAAATCAGCCGTCGATGTATAGCGCGATTTATTTTCATTCCAGATTTTATCATTCTCGAAATTGTTGCCTGTTCACGTTTCACAGCTCCGTAATATAATCACTGTTAGTTTTTCATTTTTTTCGTTATTTTTTTTTTCTTTGGCGAAGTTGAAAAGTCTGTATCAAGATGTCAAAAAAAGTTTCTTTTCTTTCTCGAAAAATGTAACTTCCAAAGGCGCACGGGTCAAATTTATTCACGCTGATGTAAAACCAGCAGCTAAATTTTTGTGAGATCAACGGTTTGTGCCCTGAGGGGAGGGAGGGCGACCGCAAAATGGGATTTCTGGTCCTTGGCCCCTTTGATTTTGACCAAACTGGCAGAACATGTCATAACGTCTAAAAGCAACAAATCCAAGACTATAAAACCAACTCCAGTTCTATAGCAAAAATTATTACGTAAGAAATCGAGAAATTCGTCGACCTTAGTGAGACCTAACTGAATTGTTTACAGCAAAGAGTATGTTACAAGTATGAAGTACTATCGGAGTTTGACCAGCAGTGTTGCCGCTGCTGACTGCACAGATTCAAAGTTCGTGAAATGAACATTTCCGAGGAATTCGTCCACTATGAACCATTTTACAGCTTCATCCAGCGAACAGAATGACTCCCGTTCACTTCAGCAATTTTTTAGTGACAAACACCTAATACCACGATACGAATTCAGGGAGACCAGAATTCGAGCCTGAAAGCAAAACGCAGAACTCCTATATTCAAAACAGCTGAACTATCTATAAAAATCACACAAGTTAGAAAGCGTTAAGATTTTGGTGAAACTTGGAAGAAACATTGGTGAAAGTGGTTAGAAATTCTACCACTTCCTACTTTTCCCAGAGCTGCCAACGTAGTGTGTCGCAGCAGTAGAATCATTTTGGTGGTAGCCTTAGTGGATGCAGAAGGCTGAAATTATACCTGAGATACGTAGGGGAGACCGGGGCTAATTGGCATATATGAGGTAGGTTGAAGAGGTAGCCATAACTTCTTTCGCTAGTGACTATTAACAACACTGTGTTTGGCCGAAACATGCGCATACCTTGTATGCAACTACTATGGTTTTCATTTTTACAAAAGAGCGAGTTGTTTAACGTGAAAGTCAAAAAAAGTGATTTTCAACTTTCTTGCTGTACTTTGGGAGTGTGACGGAGTTTTTTATTGACGAAAATCAAGTGTTTTTCTTATTTTTATTTATTTATTTATTTTTTGAAAGTTTAAACTGTTTAGAGATGTGGTAAGCAATAACTAGTATTTTAGCTCATAAACGGAACAATGGACGCAGTGGTTCGCCGTAAAGTTTAATTTATTTTTGGAATGAACCTTCGGGGTAAGTTAACAATTGAAAATGGGGCAAATTGCCATACATTTTTCATTTGCTTGAATTTTGATGTTAATTTTTGACTCAAGACATTTTATTTCAAGTATGGTGAGAAATTATAAAAGATCATCGTATAGAGTGAAGTATACCTCCGAATAGGTCCCTTTAGCCATTCTAAAGAAGTACGGCTTCAGCAGGGGCGTTGCTCCGGGATGGGGGTTTGGGGGGCTTGGCATCGGCCGACAATGTGAAAAAATTAAAATTTATTCTGGTAATAGTAAGTATTACACCTGTAATGTTATAAAAAGGAAACGAACCTCCCCCCCTTCATACCAAGTCTGGCCAGTGTGTTGTCTACCTTCACGGGACACATGAGTAGTGCCCAGATAGAAATAACGTTTATGTATGCCACAATTGGAAATTAATTTATAATACGTATATACGTGTTTAATTCATTGAGTAACAAATTAAAACTGCAATGGCAACTTACCCCACCTCATTTGTCAACTTATCCCAAGTTCGGGCAGGGTGGCAAAAAGGGGGTATCTTTGACAGTAATTTTTTTCATACTAGAATGTTTTAAATGAGTGATCTTAATAAACCAAAAGATATCGATCAATGAAGGGTTGTGGCACCATAGTCGTTTAAAAAAAAATTAAGCATCTAAAAAAATTTCCAAAAAAAAAGTTGGCCAACTAGCCCCGGTCTCCCCTAATGATCTGAAAAAGTAATTCCGCCAAGCATTGTGAAAACCATTATTTTTTCCAATTCCTATAAAACATTTTTCGATACAAGCTTTTTATGATCTGTTCAAAGTTTTATTTTGCTGAAAATACTTTCTTAGGGGCGATTTTAAGACCCAGAAATATTTTTCATAGCGTAAAACAGGTTTTTTCAGTGCCAAAAATACTCTTTCAAACTCGAGAAATTCTAAAAGCAGCTTTTTTCATCCAAATATTGAAAATTTTCGAGCTGGCTGTAGTACTGCTTAAAATTTTTGAAACAATTGAATACGTTCACATAAAAAAGACCTAACCCTGTTGACAATTATTCCGGATTTATGTCAGATTTATTCGGATTCTAAATCGACGTCGAGATTAAATCGATATCGTTTCCAGCTCGAATATTGCTAATTGATCTCGACAAATGACGATATAGAATGTCGACATTGTACGGATATATACTCGATATCGACATTGCTATATCGTATCTATATCGACAGTGCTATATCGTACCTATATCGACAGGGCTATATCGTACCTATATCGACATTGCTATATCGTATCTATATCGACAGTGCTATATCGTACCTAATCGACAGGGCTATATCGTACCTATATCGACAGGGCTATATCGTATCTATATCGACATTGCTATATCGTACCTATATCGCTTCTGAAGTCAAATTTCTATATAGCTTTTTCGATATAGAATTTTTCGATCTCATTTCTGGGTTGTTTCTATATAGCTACTTTCGATGCTCACGCACACATTCACTATACTGTTCGTTTTCAATAGAATTATGTTTTAAATGCTATACTGATATGGGCGTCGCCGGGTGGGGGGAGGGCGAATAATATTAACCCCATTTTTTTTGGGGGGGGAGTAAGGAAATAATCAAAATCCCCCCCCCAAATTCAAATGCAAATTATATTTATACTCTTAGTTATAAAAACTTTGTAAACGAATTAGTATTATGTGATACAGCAATTACCCCTTCCCCAAAAATCCAACAATGCCGAGACAAATGTAGGTCAACACGACTGAAAAAATTACGACCCAAAAAATTTTCCAGTAACGCCTCTGTATACTGACACAGTGACAGGGCAGGAATATTGAATTTTTTTGGTTCTCAATTTCTTCTACCATTTTGCTGGTATTACATTGAAAAATGGTACACTGAAAAGAACCAAAGTACAAATTTAAGCGATAATAAACCTCCATACTGAACAGGGCAAGATCAACATCTAAAAATGTAAACATAACAACATTCGCAAGTTTTTAAAGTTGTGTATGAAGTATTACAGCAAACAATAATAACAATAACAATAATAATAATAACAATAAAAAGTTATTCAATTCAATTCAATTCAATATTAACAATAATAATAATAATAATAATGTCGTCTTCATCCTCGCTTATTTCGACGTCTTCACCATCGTCACTACCGTCCAGGTTCGGCTCCGAAACATCGTTAAACGTGGCATCCAATTCGTTTCGTAACTAACAAAAATAATATCAAAATTAGCCCTGTGGTAAAGATAGATTCTAAATTCTCACAAAATATCCCAAGTTTTCAGTTTTCATTATCAACTTGAATTTTTCCTTCCATAATGTAAATCGACCACTATTCAATTGCGTAATTATACGGTATGTGTTTTCAAAATAGCTACTATCGTAAACAATAAAATCGTCGTACTAGAAGCAATGCCACTTGACCCATAAAACTGCAATTCTTAGGTGTTGAATGTTTCGGATAGACTATGAAATAACGGATCGTATGGAAAGGGTCCCGTATGTCACAAAGTTAGATTCTCAGAATGGGGGTGCCTCAAAATTCTAATAATTGTAATAAACTCTGTAATCAGGATTACCCACTGAACCACCACCAACATCAGAATCATGAGTAGGAGCGTAGCAAAGAGTTTTCATTAGGGTGGGTGGGGGAGGGTAAAAATTGTGAAAGTTCCAACTACTCAACTCAAAATTCCTAACTGTAGTGCCAAAACAAGCTTTTGACTTTCCGGAATTTTGTAACTTCTTAACTCAAAATTCCCCTCTGTGAGCTGGTCAAATAAACTGTCAAAGCCAAAAAAAGTTTTGACTTGTCGATTTTCCCAACTTGTCGGTGGGACTCTGCTGGCTAAATAAAAAATGTCGAGTGTCCAGATCGTTCGATTTGCCAATTGGCAAGAATTTGGCCAATTTTTCCAATTCCACTGATTGGGGGACAGCCCCCCCCCTCATTCGTTACACCTCCGATTGCAAGAATCAATTCGATAGTGCCTCGCAGAATTCTCATGTAAACTGTCGATCATCCTCACAGAGATATAACCTGGAAAACTTCTTATGAATAGTAAGAAAAGAAATAGTTAATGTACAAATTTATTGATACTCACTGTGGTTGATACTCGTGATGATCGCTTACGAGGAGCCAATTCCAGCTCCCACAACCTCACTGCAAGGCAACTTGAATTTCTTCAGACGGCCTTCCAATTTGCACAGCAAAAGTGATTGGGGAGAATACCGGTGACATCTGCCCCTCGGCATTCAAAATTCTAGTCGGTGTCGATGAGTATGCCACTTCGAACAAGATAAACTCGAATCGAAATAGTTTTAATTACGAAACCGATATTCTACCGCACTGAAATAATTCTACACTAACAACTCGTACGCATTCAAAAATAAACGATACGTCGCACTTCGAAAACCTAATACAAACTGCCCTATATCTCTTCCAGCCGGTTTTCAACGTTATTTTTAAATCGAGACTGTGGTTGCAGAAGGACGATCAATTTCTCTTTTTTAGGAATGTATCCTTTGTTCCTTATAGCGTATATTGTGTTTGGGAACATATCACAGAGGCAAGAGGCAACATTCCCGGATCAGGGCAATAAAACTCGGACCAGATGTTTCTTCGTTGATTCTCATCAAAGAATGAGTCGCTCTCACTCTGGTCATCGGCCTTTGTACACTACACACTGACACTTGTTCATATACGAGTATACGTGGAAAACAAAAGCGAAAATGCGAACCGCAAGCTCCGGTCCCTGGATTGCGCGAATTGCGCATAATTGTTACATAATTACATACTCTAGCACCTAGTAAAGCGAGTCGCTAATGGCTTTCTGGATGGAGGACCATAAGTTTTAAGGAAGAAATACGCTTAACGAAAACTTTATACATATTATGTAAATCTACCATAGACCAGTTAGAATGCAAACAATGTTTTTATTGATCATTATCAGTAGCATAGCCAAAGAGAGGTCAAGGGTGTGGTTAGTCAAGAATTGGTTTTCCTAATTTTAGCACCCCGTTTAATACCCTTCCTTCTTGGTCAAAACAGATCCCCCCCCCCAGACATTAGGTTGACTATGCAAAATTGACTCAACAATATTTGCAGTTAGTAGCGGAAAAAGCGATCAAAAACCAACTTCTCATACCTACCACGAACTCTACTCTAATTTGAATTCGTAGCTGTCACCTATTTACGCTCTCACACACATGCACATCATAAATGTATTACAGCGATGAAATATTCGAAAATTTTCTACTTCCAAATTGAGACACAGTAACACGTTTTTGTTACCGTGTTACGAAAATAAAGTGTTACAATGTAACAATTGTAGCTGATTTGCTTCACTCTTTCCTGTCGCAGTTTGACTCCAGCGCCATCTGTCCGTCCCCATTTAGCAAATTTATAAACTATAGTTTTTGTGACAGTGTAACAGACTTGCGGCAATGTAGCAAAAATTTTTGTTACAAGATTTCGGTTTTGCACATCGGGACCCGTACGCCTGTGTCACAGTATAACTCGCGAAAATGAAAGTATTTAGAGAATTAAGTTAACAGTTATTATAGAATTTCCATTTCACATGAGTTGATGTGATAATTTTAATCCGACTAAAATGTTCCCGAAAGTGATGACTTTTTCAGCACTTTATTCATTCATTTATTTATTCTTGCACGATTCTATCGCGTGAACAATACAGATTGGAGCTCCTTATGTCAACTCGAATAGTCAGTTTGTTAGGCAAATTAGGGAGTTACCATAACACAGAATGATACTTATTTTGATTCGCGGTTTCTAGAATAAGTATAAACTATAGAATCCTCGAGCTTCATCATGATGCATCAATAGTGAATAATGTAGGTAAGAAAGTAAACCATCGCAAAAGTAAAATGCATTGGTACAAGTCTTAAGGAAATAAAAACATTTAAATATTAAAATTATTCCGAAAAGATTGTCGGCAGGCAGAATTTTATTGGACTCTCGTAGATCTCGACTCTTGCGTTTTAAAATCGATATCGAAAAATCACGACTCCGTCCATATAGAAAATGTCGAGATTGTATCTATATAGAAAAATCACATCTCTACCTATATAGAAAATGTCGAGATTGCATCTATATAGAAAAATCACATCTCTACCTATATAGAAAATGTCGAGATTGTATCTATATAGAAAAATCACGTCAAATGACTATATCGAAAATGTCGATATTTAAACGGGGATTTATTCGGGATGTCGATATAGAATCTGGCATAATTCGACATATCTAGATTAAATCCGGTATATATAGAGATACAATTGTCAATAGGGAAGTGAAGTTAGGCTCTTTTTCAATAAATGGTGTAGTTCAATTCAGCAGGTCAAGAACACTATAGAATACATCACATTACAGCGCTATCTGGCACCTAACAGCCGCAACAGGGGATCAAACATAACTGGTTTGAAAAATAATAGGTTCTATGACTTCCTTATGAGCTCCGTGATATCTGCGATTACAGTTCAGTGATTCACCAGTGATTCTCCAAGTTGCGCATTGACTTATTGATTGTGCGTTGCCGGTATTTTATGTTATTTGAACGTTAAAGGTAAAAAAATGTGGCGAAAACCAGAGTTTATCCCCTTGAAAAAGAATGAAAAATGTTGCAAAAAGAACTGCTTTTCGAATTTCGTGTCACTTTCTCGATCGAGGTTCGATAAATTTTCGACGATCTCAAAATGAAGCCAGGATGCGTTTCTCAGCGGTAATATTTTCGAAGAAAAAGCGGTTCGAGTGGAAAAGAAAATCCGAAAAGCGGGAAGTATTATTCTTCGACCCAAGCACTCTGTGAAGACATTATCTTTATTTTTCGTGAATATTTTGACCTCCTTATGTCCATTTTTCATAAAGAATATTGATTTCAGAGTCTGTATGTGTATTTATTCTTTTTTCGGCGTTCGTTTTCTATTGAAGAAGTGTCACACTTCTCAATACATATCTCCGCCTAAATTTGACCTTAGCTCTTCATACATACTTTAGTATTGCATAATGAGACTTCCAACTTCATAGCATGATATCAATTATTACCCAAATAATCATTACTAGATTACTAGTTATAAGCTCTCGCACTTCTAAGCGCTTGTTTCTAAAAACGTCATTTTCGTACAGGCCCTTTTGGACGCATTCCATGATACACAAATATCTGTACAATCAAACCAAGAATATGTTATATTCCAACCAGCACGGCTTTAGAAAAGGCTATTCAGTGCGAAAATATTTGATGAACTTCACATATGATATCCATATAACCTTCTCTAATGGAGGGCAGTTATATGCAATTTACACAGATTTTCAAATGCTTTTGATACAGTTAATCATAACATTTTATTAGTCAAGTTTATAGGTAATGTTAGTTTTTCAGGAAACCGGATTAGTCCATTTCACTCATATTTAGACAACAGAATGCAATTTGCTGAGTACAGGGAAGTGATTTTTACATACCACAAGAGTATATCAGGCGTTCCCCAGGGATCTGTCTTGGGACCATTTCTATTTTTAATATTTGTCAATGACATAGCAGAAAAGATTCAATATACTCGAATGTATTACTATTTGAAGATTATAATATGCAATTGTATAAAATGACAGCTTCTGAAGACGACTGTACCAAGGTACCAAGCTACAGCATGACCTTGACTTGATAAACTCAGTGGAGCGACAATAACTTATTACCTTTCAATATTGGTAAATGTGAAAAGATAAGTTTTAGAAGAATAAGAAGGCCTAAATCATCAGGGGCGAAACTATAGGGGGTGGGGTGGGGGGTTTAAACCCAGCCCCCACCAATCATTTGGCAGTCGAAAAATTTTGAAACTGTTCATTTGAATTTTTTTATTTTTTATGAATGTTTGTTTCTTATTATTTTATCATTATTTTTTTCAATTAAAAAATATTTCGATAAAAAAACCGGCAAATTTTCAATTTAAAAAAAATTTTAATCAGCGAATTTTTAGTTTTGAAAATATATTTGTCGGCAAATTTTCCTTCTCCACCTCTACAAACTGAAAGAAAAATTTCGTTTCTGAAAATGGAGCCCCTGGATTCCTGTCAGAGACTAGTCAGTCAAAAGCCGAAGGTTTCAAGCTGACTATCGAACGTTATCTGAAAGGTTGAAACGCTAAAGCGGACATGCGGAAGACATTTCGAAAATTTGACAGCCGGTAGCAAATGTTGAATTTGGAATTTCAATGACTATTCTGTTTTCACTAGATTTTCTGTTTGACCTAGAGCCTGAAATTTGAGAAAGTTGAAAGCAAAAGACTTATTTTCTAATGTCACAAGCTGAATCCGATAGCAAATGTTCTATTGTTTGCTTTAAGGACTTTGGTCTTGGTGAATATAGGAGGGAAATTTAGTCTGGAAAAAAAGTCAAAACTTCATGTGTTTTTCCCATAAGAACGAAAGGGAGCTTGTGGCACGGATTCCCATGATCCGATCGACCTGGAACTTTGTAGGTTTTTTTCTATTGATTTTATTGGAACCCATTCAGGAGTCGAATCAGAAGAAATTCAGGGGGGAAAAAATCACCGAGAGTAAATAACGACCACCTTAATGTGTAAAGAAAGTTGTGTGTTCCTCTCGAGTATTCCAAACACTCTCCAGCTTACCTCCCAGACTAAGGTATGCTCATGTGCGCAAATGTGAGTGTTTGGAGGATAAGGTTCCAATCTGCATTTGCAAGGACGGAACTATGAGGGAACACCCCCAATAATTTGGCAGTCGGCTAATTTTGAAACTATTCATCTGAATTTTTCATTTTCTAAAAACATTTTTTTTCTTTTTTTTTTTAAATTAAAAAATATATAGGTTAAAAGAAATCGGTTCAAATTAAAAAAAATGTGGGCGAATTTTTATTCTTCAAAAAATATTTGTCAGCAAATCTTCCTGCTTCTCCCCCACCCCCACAGAAAGTCAAGTTTCGTCTCTGTGTACCATTCAACTATAAAATAAAAAATGTGCCACTACGAAGCGTGAGTTGTGTGAAGGATTTGGGAATTACTTTGAATTCAAAACTATATTGTTCAACATGCATATCGAGCACATATCCTTGAAATGTAAAAGAATAGTTGGTTTCATGAAAAGAAATGGAAAACATTACAAAAATTTCGTAACTGTGAAAATATTGGGTAATACATTTGTTAGACTCTTTATCAACGGACCATTCAACTGTTTCCATGTTTACAAGGGCAAAACGTACACGTTTTTGAGCATTCAAATCAAATTCATCGTAGTGGCAAAACTGGTGGATACATAAAAATGAAATTCGATACCATCTATCTGCTGATAGGGTAAGGTGTCCTAATATGGTTATCAGCCGAGGCATGAACCCATCACTTTCAACAGGTATGATGAGTAAGTTGTTCACGTATAACCATAAGTGCAGTCAGATTTTGGGGGGGGGATCAGATCCCGGCAACTAACTGAGGGCCATGTTAGGAACCTTATCTTACTATAAGCTACTTCTATATATGTATTATAGTTTTCTCAAGATAGCCGTTGACTTTTCAACCTATGTATGTATTTAACTGATTTTGAGCCATTTTTGAACCCCCAGTGGCATGGGTTAAAATTTTTCGACTATAAACTTTTACTAGATTCTTTTCAAATTATACAGAACGACTTGGACGGATATATTATGTACCTATTAATAAAATAATTTAAAATATAAACCATCTCGATGCACAGTGAGGGCTGAAGTAATACTTAGAAAAAAACAAAACAACAAAAAAAGTGTTTTTACGCCATTTTAAAAACGATTTACAGGTGCTTTCCTTGGCAGCCTCAACATCCGACGATTGTCATAAATTCTTTTATGCTCACTTACATTTATAATTTACATCCATCTTTTATTATCTCTCATGCATAATTAATCATTTGTTGCTTCTTCGTTATCGTAGAATAAAAACGATAATGGAGTCCGCGACACTCTCTGGGGAAAGTTTTGTTAATTTGAATGTAATTTTTGGAGAACGAGCAACATTTCGAAGGAGATTTGAATTCTTTACGTAAGAAAAACGCATTACAGCAGTAAACTGTGCAAACTGAAAGGCTTAACGGCGTCCATTTCGGATTAATCTACGAAAAACCTTGATTATTTCCTTCATTCCGATGGATATGCAAGATAATTTCACGCGGATTAAGAATTATTACGATTTTCGCCGTACAAAATCCGCACTGGCATTTCTGTCAGCCGAAGATAGCGTTCTCCTTTTTTACATGAATTGAGTGAAGGATAAATTCAACTTCATCTTGGCCAGCCTCGGATTAGCCAGGTGGGCTGGTCAGCTTCCGCCAAGTGAAGCTCATTAGCAAATTAAAAGAAAGGCAAATTGCTCGAATGTAAATGTAATGAACTCTGTCATCTTCAGGTAACACGTACAGACATTGTGATTAAAACTCGTTACATTTACATTGGAGCAATTTGCCTTTCTTTAAGTTTGTTCACGAATCCTTCTCCTCTGCTTTAGTAAAGCTCATTAGATTGTCTGCCGACTAATGCTCAAAATTCAAAATCCCGACTAAACAGGTTTAAATTAAACGCCGGAAAATGCCGACCACATTTTCATCCACGCAAAAGTAAAGTAAATACAAACAAAAAAGTTGAAGATTTAACGATTTTTGTTTGTTTTGGTAACTAATGATCCGAAACGTCAACTAAATGGTCGAACTGTCCGAATAATCCCGACTCTGTTAATTCATGGGGGTGTTACAGCCCACCCCTCCGGAAACGCCACAGAGTGAGCCTAATAATTCCTACGACTGCTTGCCAGATTCCGTCCTACTTTCTCAGTCTTGCGACCTCTGATCTCAACCGAGTGTTATCTACTCAATGACCATCCCCTTCGTTTTCTAAATATGTACATAAATAATCGGACTCGATTATTGCCCAAAATAAATTCTTTTTGAGACCATTTCTTGTAATCGATTTCTTTGGTCTTCGATTCTTCCAGTTCGAATAATCGATTCATTTCGCACAAGTTCATCGTCACTATCTGTCACCCCGAGATCCAGCCAGCCAAAGAGGCAGCCGCGAATAATTTGAAATCTGTACACAATGATAAAATTCAGTTTGCCAAAAAAGGGCTTCTGTCAAGTTTGTTCTCAATTCATGGAAAGTTTAGTTCAGTATCTGATAGTGAAACACCCTACAAGTCCCAACTCAAAATAAGGCATAATTTAGTTTCATGGGGGGGGGGGGAGAAAGAAAATGAAAAAATTAATAGAAATACTTCCATCGATTTTTAAGGAAACCAAGTTGGCCTTATAGGATACAGGCGATGTTTTTTTTGTTTTTTTTGTTTTTTATTTTGATTTCTTTTTTGGTTTGAGCCCAGCGTTGCCCAACAACTGTGAGCGCAGTATTAAGAGAAGATGAATTTTTAATATGTTGTGGCTCATGTTGCAAAGGCTACCGAGTTTTGTTACGAGGATGATCCCATCAGTAGAGATAGAACTAGTACAAGGTCAAAATGTGGTCAAATAATTCCAGTTTGGAATTGATGCACTAACTTGAGAGACAGCAACTGAAGATTTTTCTTAGACATAAAATATAAGGAACTACCTCCGCAAAAAGGAAGAAAAAAATAGTATAATTTAGAACTTTTACATAAATCGTATTTCAGTTCCGGATATCCTCTCTTCCAGGAGCCACCATTTTGATTTGCGAGAGTAAAAAAAAACAGCGAAAATGAGTTCAGCGACCCTAAGAACCTACTATTTGATATCTATGTTGCATTTCTTAACAAAGCCATTTACCAACTCCTTTTCCGCCAGAGGTCCCACAATTCGGAAGTGAGGAGAAAAGTAATGTCGGAATTGATGTCAGCCACCCTGAAAACCTACTCTTTGATATCCACGTTGTATTTCTGACAAAGTCTTTTCAAGTCCTCCCCCCTCCAGGGGCCGCAATTTTGATTTGATAGTAAAATTAGAATTGAAAATTTATTCGCTAACCCTGAAAACCTAAGCATAGACTACATTGTATTGCATTCGATCATTTTGACCGTCGCCCCTCTCTTAGTTTCCACAAGTTTCAAATGAATCTGTTAGAACCAAAAGAGGTTAAGTCCACTTTTGTCGTTTTTGCTTTTTTCACGGATTACGGGGTTTCAAAGTTTCGCGGATCAGCTGGTGTGGTCGAAATTTCGTGAAACAGCTAGGAAAGTGCTTTTTGGCCACATCGCTTTCTATGATTCTGTAAAATTTTTGTAATAACATTTTTTCAAAAAATAGATTTTTTCCAGAAATTGTTTGAAAATGGTGTATTTTAGTGGAGGAAATATAAATAAGTAAAAAACTCCAGTTCATCCTCCCCCTCTTTTTGCATTTTTATATTTGAAAAGTGCTATTTTCAAAAACGAAATCGCAATTTTCCAATACAGCTTCAGAACTTTTTTTCTTACAAGCAGGGATTTTGCTCGATTGGAAAGGGACCAAGACTAAAACGACCCCTTTATATCTGGCTACAAAAGGGAGCAATTTCAAGCCGTACAACTGCAAAAAAATCGTTCAGAACCAAAAGGGGTTAAGTCCTAAAACTTTAAGCCCCCCAGCTCCGGCCTATCAAAATTTTACTCGACTGGGCCGGGCTTAAAAGTTGTCTCTTGTGACCCTCTACCACCACCCTGAAAAACGTATTCCACGATAAACAGTGTTTTTTGCTTCCTGAAAAATGCGATGTTTGGACTTGACCCCGTTTGGTTCTAACCGATTCGAAGGAGAAACTGATATTCGAATTCAGCGACACTGAAAACCTACTATTTAACATCCATGTTGTATTTCTTGACAAAGCCATTTCCCAGTCCCTTCCTCTCAGAGCTCCCACAGTTTTGAATCGGAATTGCACTCATCCACCCTGGAAACCTACTCATTAACATCCACGTTGTATTTTTCGACAATTTTTTTTTGAGCTCCCCCCACCCAAACAAGGGCCACAATTTTGATTTGATAGTAAAACTAGAATCCAAAAAATATTCGACGCCCCAGAAAATCTAAGAATAGACATACGTATTGCATTTAACCTCATTCTGACCCTCGCCCCCTCGTCGAGATGCCATAGGTTTCAAGTAAAGGGGAAACTGATGTCGGATTTGAATTCAGCGATCCTGAAAACTTACTATTTGATATCCATGTTGCATTTCTCGACAAAGTCATTTTTCCACCCTTCTCCCGCCCCCAGGGGCCACAATTTTGGTGGATAGTAAAACTAGTATTGAAACCTGAAAACCTAAGAGTAGACATATAAAATATTGCATCTGAACTTAGTGGGACTACCGCCTCCTTTCCTAGGTGCCATAAGTCTCAAGTGAGGGGGAAACTGATGTCGGATTTGAATTTAGCGATCCTCAAAACCTACTATTTGACATTCATGTTACATTTCTTGACAAAGCCATTTCTCAGTGCCTTCTTCACCAGAGGTCCCACAATTTTGAAGTGATCCAGCGACTCTGAGAACCTACTCTTTGATATCCATATGTTGCATTTCTGAACTAAATCTCTCTTAGTTCCCACCCCCTAGGCCACAGTTTTCATTTGATAGTACAACTAGAACCGAAAATGAATTTGACGACCCTGAAAACCTAAAAATAGATCAACATATTGCATTTGACCTCATTTTGACCATCAACCTCGCTTCCAGGTCCTACAGTTATGAAATAAGGAGAAAAGTAATGTTGGAATTTGATTCAGCAATCTTGAAAATCTTCTATTTGATATCCATGTTGCATTTCTCTACAAAGTCATTTTTCAGCCTCCCTCCTCCCATAAGTTTTTTTTTTTTTTTTTTTTTAATTTTCGCTCTCAACTTGAGCCCTGGAATTAGACGCCGGGGAGACTGTTAGGGTTGTCTTAGCCCCTTTCTCTTCTTGTCAAAAAACCGGCCTAGGTCGAAATGTAGCGAGTTGCTACGTGGGCTCGAACCCGGGACCTCCGGATCCGAGACCAGCGCATTATCCCCTCGGCCAACCAGATCCCATTCCCACAGGGGTTAAAGTTTTGATTTGATAGTTAGACTAGCCATTCACATCGCATCTGACCTTATTAGGACTATCGCCTCTCTCCCAGGTGCCACAAGTTTCATGTGAACGGAAACTGATGTTGAATTTAAATTCAGCGACCCTGAATACCTACTTTTTGATATCCAAGTAGCATTTCTCTACGAGGTCATTTCTCAGTCCCCCTCCCCCAATAGAGGTTACAGTTTTGATTTGATAGCAACACTAGGATCGAAAATGAATTCGACGGCCCTGAAGACCTACAAATAGACATACATACTGCATTCGACCTTATCGGGACTATCGCCCCTTCTCCCAGATGGCTCAAGTTTCAAGTGAGAGGAAGACGGATGTCAGATTTGAATTTAACGACTTTGAAACCCTACTACTTGATATCCATCTTGCATTCCTCGTCGAAGTCATTTTCCATCCCCCTCCTCCACTTTCTGAGACTACAGTTTTGATTCCAGTGTAAAAATAGCATCAAAAATGAATTCCACAACACTGCAAATTCTAAGAATAGACAAAGACATTGCATTTGACTTCATTTTGACTCTCGAGCTTTCCCCCGGTGCTACAATTTCGAAGTGAGAGCAAAAATTAAATTTAATTCAACAGCCCCAAATATCTTACCCTTGGTGTTTCGATTTTAAACCTAATTTCCTTTCAAATTAGAAAAAGGTCAAAAAAAAATTAATAAATCAGGAAAACACTTAAAAATGCAAAACTAGTTTCGGTGGTACCTGGGGGGAGGGGAATGGGAACTGAAAAATTGTCAGGAATATAAAGATTGTATGGTAGGAATCGACTCCAATGAAAACTAAGGTGTTCACTATTCAATGAACTTGCTCGTGTTCCTTTCTATTTTTAGTGAACTAGTTCTTGTTCTTGTTCACTTGGTCTTCCGACTGATCTAGTTTATGGTTTGTTCATTAAAAAGAACCTTTGCTCTCGGTCTTGCTTATTTAAAAGTAGGGTTTTTGTACAAAAAAATTGCGAGCAAAAACTTTTTCTGGGTAAAAGCCCACAACTGAAAAATAGGCTATTACCCAAACTATTTTTTTAAATCCCTATTGAAATCCTATGAGATTGTTGATTTAAATTTAAACATCAAATAAAAATTCAATAATGTTATAATTAATCGTAATTATAACTCTGAAACCATTATGAAAGTTGAAACTAAAGTCTGGAAAGTGGAAATATACCAGAAAATACAAAAAAAAAATAAATAAATAAATATATGAACACAGAATGAACAAGTTGATCACGTTCAAAAATCGTAAGCTAGTTCTTGTTCTTCTTTTGGAGAGATGAACTAGTTCAAAACAAAGTTCACTAAATAGTGAACAAGAGCAAGTGAACAGCTTGCTCTTCAAGAGCAACGCCCTTCTCTGGGTTGAATCTATTTCTACCCCGTAAGTGATGAAATAGGTCAAAAAATGATTTTTTCTCATAAGGGCTGTGTTAAAGTGCAGCTTGAAAACTGGCCAATTTCAACCTCTGCTTGTGCAGGTCAGGGGGCAGATACAAAGTATACGACCATATGTTTTAGGTAATCCGGTTTAGGAGCAATTTTGTTCAAAACATTTTCAAAATCGATGATGGTTTTTGAAATGTCTCAAAAAATCCATTTTGGGTGCTTTAACCCTGACCAAAAATTTAGCACAACACGAGATTTGTAGAACGTTATTCAAGAGACCTCTGATTACAGGTTCCAGAAAAATCCCGTCTGTTATCAAAAAATGTTTTTTTATTCGTTAGTTCGCCTGTACTACGAGTATATTAGATGGTCGCAGCCTAGGCCGCATTTTGTGCTGGCCTATTCTCAATGTTCTGATTTCCTCTACTCAAACGATCACTTCCGACTACATTTTCGGTCTCTACACCCGCTCGCAGTGTTGCCAGATCAGAAGTTGAAAAATATACCAGCAAGAAAATTTTCAAGACTGTATCATATTATCAAACAAAATGTACCAAATAAAACGTGTGATGTTTGAAGTCATATACGAAAATGCAGAAGAAATATTCAAAACCATTAAAATGTACGAAGACAAACTAACGACAAAACGTACCAGAAAATGTACCGGATCTTACCGACAATAATGAAAATGTGCCAACGTGCCAGAACTATTGTAATCACAAGACATTGTACCAAAAACGTTGAAATGTACCAGATCTGATATAGCAAGTGTACTAAATTTGGCACAGACGTACCAAATGTAACAACACAGCCCGATCGACTGACTGCCACCACGTATTCCTATTCCGGAGCAACCTACTAATCGCGTCAATTTTCTTTTTACCCAGCATTGCCATTTTCTACTGCTTGATTTTCTGTCTCATGATAGGCTATGGCATTGGCCACAGTGTTGCCAAGTCAAGATTTTTTCGATGCCAGATGGCGCTAGGCCAAAACTCCAAAAAAAATTAAACTAAATTCGATTTTTTCAATTTTTAAAACCATCTTTACCAGTCTATACCTAAAAGTCGGTGATCTGATGAAAAAGCAAAGACTTTTTCCAATTTTTCCCGCCAATTCCAATATGCCAAAATATGCTAAAAGGTGCGAGCCCAGAACGAAGATACAATTTTTTCCATATATTTGGCTGGGTAATCCTGTAATCTTGATCAGCATTCCGCAGTGAACCATAGAAATGCAAAATTTGGATTTCTCACAGTATTCAGTCGTGATTTTGACATTGGAGTAATATACAACTTGACCACTTGGGAGGTTGTTGTATATTTTGAATTTGTGAAGAATTTACTAACATTTCAACATAAATGCTAAAAATAAATTTTTTTAATGCTAGCAAAAATGCTAAAAATGAATATTCTGAAAAGCTAAAGGCCCTTGCACATTGCTAAATTTAGCATAAAATATGCTGAATTGGCAACTTGGCCACTTGGTGAATGACATTATGACTCACAACGACATCTAACTAAGCTGCATTATTCCCAGAGTTGGGCAGAATAATATTCGAATAATGAATAACGCAACCTTTATTCGTTATTCATAAGCGCGTGAATAACGAATAACGAATAGTTTATTTGTTAGTCGTAAGTATGAATAACGCGTAGTCATTCATTATTCAGTAATCAATATTCAAATCACGCGAATAATGAAATCAGACTCGTAGCCAAAGTGGGGCCAGGGGGGCGTTGCTCTCCCCTGGCGCAGTTATTTGCCCCTTCCCTCCGAGAAAATCGGAAAAACTTCATTTACTTTCCAACTATCCCAGTAAGATTATGGAGAAAAAAATATTTTCCCGCCAAAAAATATTATTACTCCCCCCAAAAAAAATTCCCAAGAAATACATATTTCTACCCCCTCCCAACAAAAAATACTTAAACCCCCACCCCCAAAAAATTACCCAAAAAATATATTTTGACACCACTTTCCCAACAAAAATATTTTATCCCTCTCCCAAAAAATTTCCTTCGCGAAAAAATACCTCCAAACAATTTTTACCCCCCCCCCCCAAAGAGAGATTTCTCTCAAGAAAAAAAAAACACAAAAATATTTACACCCCTCCTCCTCACACACACACACACACAAAATCCCTCCTCCCAATATTTTTACATAGTCATCTAATATTACCGATTTTTAAAAAATATTTCAATTTTCGACTTTTTCTCCCTTGAAAATCTTATTTTGCTCCCCGGCACCCTTTGGAAAAATCCTGGCTACGCCATTGATTCTCGTTAAATTTTTTGTTTTGTTACAGCGTCGGCAGTGAATAACGATGATTGACAAATATTATTCACATCTTCATTTTACTGAATAATGATTGATGAATAATTTTACGTGTTTACGAATAATGAATACCAAATAATAAATAATGAATAATGAATAACGAATAATGATTGAACTTTTTTATTCATGATTATTATTCGAACAACGTCTTATTCGAATAACGCCCAACTCTGATTATTCCCACCAAATAACCCCGGGCTTGTAGCCTAGAGCTGAAACCATCTCACGGCCTTCGGCTTCAGCTACCTCGATTCTAAATGGCGCGACGAGTTCGGCGTTCTCGTTATTGGACATGGCGACGGTTTAATTTTACTAACCAAATTTTACGTTAATTGTTGTCCACGACACTGACAACACACGAATCGAAAAATAAGATAAAATGTCAGTTCATTTACCTGCAGCTAGAGGTTAATCCGCCCAGACAAATGACGTGACCACGTTGTTCGTTGCACTTATCGGTCGCACATTGAAATTCGCGAAAAGAACGTGTAAAACTTAACCGGTTGGACAGCACGATATACAATGCGAGTCGATCTAGCTTCCAGCGCGTGCCTGAGCCGAGCAACTGGTGCAATGGCGGAATGAAAAGGATAAACGTGACTCATAATCGGGGGGTGTGTTTGTGTTCTGTGTTGCCACCACCACCACCACCGCCTTTCGACTATCGCTTTATCTTCTCTTCGAGCGGATGTGTCTCAGGTTTTTCCCTCTTTCAGGGCGAAGATGTGCATTCATGAACGTGACTAACGTAGCCGCCATCTTTGCTCGTGCATGTATAGACTTGACCGAGCGGTTACCTGTTACGTACACCGTACACCATACAGTGACTCATGAAAGATCCAGATGTTTCCTTTTTTTCTTCGAGATTTTCTCGCAGTATTAAACGCGGAAATGGACGGAAAAAATTTGAAAAAAATTGTATGTGACACGAGACAGTGTAAATAGTCATGGAGCACAAATTTATTGAGATATTGAGAAGAACCGAAGACCAAGCGCAAAAAAAGAAAAACACGAAATATGTGCGTCACATTCGTATTCGGACACTGTGTATTTTCCCCATAAGGAATCCGACTTGATCTTACATTTTAGTGAAGTCTCTTCTCTGTATGTGCTACACTGACGTAATGCGTGGGATTAAAAAAAAACTAAAAGCCCATACGAAAAGGAAAACTCCGACAGATAAACCTCGATGAAAGCAAGGGGAAACTACATGTACATATGTACATACGTATCTGTAGCTATGTACATGCTACATAGTACATATATACATACACCAGCTCTCCACCGTCACAATTACGATGACAACTCACAAAGTAAATACATGTATGTAATAATTCCGGACGTAAAAAGTTTCCAGGGGCGAAACTATATGAGGGTGTAGGGGGTTGAAACTCCACCCCCAATCATTTGGAAGTCGGCAAATTCTAAAACTGTTCATTTGAATTTTCCATTTTTTACGAACGTTTATTTTTTTTGTCAATTAAAACATTTTTCGATTAAAAAATCGGCAAATCTTTAGTGTAAAAAAATATTTGTTGGCAACTTTTTCTTCTCCATCTCCCCAAACAGAAAGTCGAATTTCGTTTCTGAAAATTTCGTTTTCTACGGAGGGGGAGGGGGGTTTAGGAAGACGGGAAAGGTCTAGGACATTTTCGTCATGTGTGCCCTTCTCCATCAGTGTATCTGAAAAGCAAAAACTTCATTTGTTCGCGGATTTAAAAAATTTTTGAATTTCCAATAGCTGAGAAGACCGAGTCCAGAATTGGCGCGATTTGAAGAGTAAAAACTCTTGGTCAAGGCTAACATTTTGTTTTTGGAATTAGGATACCTTTCCCAACAAAGTATTTTTGGTGCATCTCTGTCAAGGAGCTTTTCAGTGGCTTGATTAAGTTCGGAAGAGCGTTTTGCGGAGAAAAATGTTAAACCAAGCTTAAAGCGGCCCATAGACGTTCAATATTATTGTGCAAATTGGTTGAACAAAAAACCAATACCGCACAATATACCCCACACACGATACAAAATATTCTCATGTTTGCGCAATTATATCCAACTTTTTTGGTATCGCGCAATATATAGCACAATCTTTCAATATCATCCACACACCATCAATATTATTGCACAACCCGAAATATTGCACAATTATATTGAACGTCTATGGGCCGCTTAAATCACACTGTCATGATCAGAGTTGGGTGCATTTCAAAATAACTCTAGGAGGACTTTAGTATATGATAGCCTGAGTTTACGGAGCATGTTAATGATATATATCAAATCTTGATTAGTGATCTCTTCCCCCGCCATCGCAACCCTTCGAGATTACTCCAGTACATATCCATACCGTTTCCATACCAGTTATAGTCAATCAGCTATTCCATCAGACAAACAGACTAGCAGGCAGGTAGACTTTCATCATTTCTTTCACTTTCATAATTTACATCATTTAGGTCGTTTTGGTCATTTTTGTATTTTCTATCTTGCGGAATGTTCACTATCATAACCATATTCTATAATTTTCAATGTTTTTTTCGGTGAAAGGAGAGGAAGCGGATTAAAACTACTTGATTCTTATTCTCACATTACAAATCGTCTCTCCTGGAACTATCTCTTTGATCTGTCGTGAATTTGATAAGTTTGAACGCAGCTAAGAAAGTCTCAGCGAAGTCTGAATGAACCTTAAACAGGGTAGCCATTTTCGCAAAAGTCAAGGAATTTTTTCAGTCAGGGAAAAGACAAGGAAAAGTCATGGAATTTTCAAAAAATAAATTCTTAATAAAATTGCGTGGTTTGAAAATATCATGGTTCTACTTTCTTTGTAACTTGAATCAACTACAAACAGTTATCTATAAAAAACTAAATAAAAAGATTTTTTTCCTGATATTTGGTAACTATGTTCAGTTCTATATAAGATTTGTGTTAACTGCCTATTGGTAGAAAATTACGACACTAGAAGGAAACTGCAAAACAAAAGATTATGTGTGAACACTCATTAAACATCCAACCAGGCTTACTCGTTGAGACAAAATTGAGAAGTGGACATGGAAAAATCAGGAAAAAGTCAGGGAAATTCGTAATTGAAGAAAAGTAGCCACCCTGTTAAAGAGCTCTACACGGGGTCAAAATTAGGGGGAGTTGACCCCCCCCCCCAATAATTTATGGCAGTCGGCAAATTTTGAAACTATTCATTTTTATGAATGCTTGTTTGTATAATATTTGTTACCGTGAAAGACGATAATTAGGTATTATCGATAATCACTGGTCGTTATCGATAATACCTATGAGAGGCAGTTAAGGTTGATAATTTAAATATTTGTATGAACATTAACCAGGTATTGTGTACATTAACTAGTGATTATCGATAATAGTGAATGTTGATGATTATCAGACAATATCAGATTCACGAGTTTCCCAGGTGTCAATACATTGTAGTAGTAGTAGTGACATGACGAAGAATCTGCGAATCTTATGAGAAATTTTCAGCTTTTCTAACTCATTCATAACAAAGGGTGGCCAAAAATGGATTACACTGTACCCATATTTGAACAGGTTGCTGACCAAAGATGGTAAAATCATCAAATTCGAGACTCTCACTTGGCCATGACTCTTAATTAATGAAAAACAGAGTAAAAACCAATTTTTTAAATCAAAATCCGTTACTAATACTATGAATGATTAGAAAAATACATTGCCTAGTGCAATTACCGCCTGGAAGTGTTCGTATGACGATCTTTCCAATTGCTGGATTCTTAAGAGTTTTGATAAGAAATCACTGAAGTTTTGAAGTCCGCCACAGATCAATCTTTTTAAAAATAATAATGGGTAACGTAAACTTGAAAATACAACACATCATACACACGGCAGTTTTCACTGATTTCATAGTGCAAAAATCATATTACCAGTGTTATCCAGTCCTTATTTGCTATCAAATTTGAAAGAAACCTGGCCAAAGATGGTACCCAGGCCAAAAGTGGACGATTTACCCTATACAAATAATGGCCAAATCTTTCTTACCATTTCGACGACGCGAGAAATATTTTTTCAACAATAACTAGTTAATGTGAATAAAATGTTTCTATCTACTTTCCCTAAAACAGCCCGTCATTATCGACATTCCCTGAATTATCGACTTTCCCTGTGACATTTATATATTTTTTTTCTCAATTAAAAAATATTTCTATGAAAAAATTGGCAAATTTTTACTTTTTTAAAAATTTTGTAGACGAATTTTTAGTTTTCAAAAAATATTTGGTTGCAAATTTTTCTTCTCCACCTCCCCAAACTGAAAGTCAAATTTCTTTTCTGAAAATGGAGTACCCTGAACTCCTGTCAGAGGCTAGTCAGTCAAAAACCGGAGGTTTCAAGCTGAGTATTGAACGTTATCTGGAAGGATGAAAAAAATGGAAATATGGATGACATTTCGAAAATCTGAAAGTCGGTAGGAAACATTGAATTTCAAATTTCAGTGACTATTCTGTTTTTCCTAGATTCTCTGTTTGACCTAGAGCCTGAAATTTGAGAAAGTTGAACATTTTATTAAAATTTAAAAGTTGAAAGCAAAACACTTATTTTTCAATGTCACAAGCTGAATCCGATACCAAATGTTCTATTATTTAATTGACGAGCTTCGGTCCTGGTGAAGATAGAAGGGAAATTTAGTCTGGAACAAAAGTCAAACCTCCATGGGGTTTTCCCATAAGAACGAAAAGAAGCTTGTGGTACGGGTTCCCCTAATACGATCGATCTAAAACTGTAGGTTTTTCAGGGATCAGTACTCGGACCTACCCTGTGGAACGCCGCCTTCAACGGATTGCTGAAGCTGGCACTACCACCAGGCGTGAAGTTGATCTGCTACGCTGATGACACGCTGGTGGTGTGCCAGGCAGAAACGACAGCAGAGGTCACGCGACGGGTTAACCAGGCGTTGGAGACGCTGACCCGCTGGATCGAGTCGGCGGGGTTGTGCTTGGCGGTGCAGAAGACGGAAGCTGTTTTGTTTACAACGCGCCGCAAGTACAGCCCACCCACCTTCGTCCTAAAAGGTGTGGAGATTGCGCCTGTACAGCCCTGAAGTACCTGGGGCTGTGGTTCGACGGGAAGCTGTCGTTCCGAGAACACTTCCGACGGGCAGCTGAGAAGGCGGATCGAGTAGCCGGCCAGCTGTCCCGTCTGATGTCGAACCTAGGGGGACCGAAAGAGCAGAGAAGAAGACTGTACGTCAACGTAGTGATGTCGGCCCTCCTATACGGGGCGCCGGTATTCGCCGACGCCATCAAGATTCCGTATAGAAGAGTGGAGATGGAGAAGATCCAGCGAAAAGCCGCGATGAGGTGTGTCAGTGCATACCGCACTGTTTCTTCGGAGGCAGTAGGCGTGTTAGCGCGTATACCGCCGATCGAACTCAAGGTCGGCGAAATAGCGGAGGTATACGGTGCGAAGAAGAAAGCGAAGACGAGAAGAGAAGCACTTCGGGTCAAGCGAGTCATCCAGCAGGACACGCTTCGGAAGTGGAAGGACGCGCTCGCCCATTCGTCCAAGGGCGAGTGGACCCGAGCGCTGATACGCGACCTCGATGGATGGGTAGGAAGAGTGCACGGAGCGCTGAACTTCCACCTTACCCAAGTCCTGAGCAGCCACGGGTGCTTCGGCACGTACCTACACCGGATGGCGATAGCGCCGAGCCCCGTGTGCACGCACTGTGATCGAGGGGCGGAAGACACACCCTGGCACACCCTGTTCGAGTGTGAGGCCTGGAAGCATGAGAGGCGCGGGACGGTTTCAACACCACGCGATGAGCGGATGAAGAAGACGACGAAGAAAAGGAAGAAGACGACGACATCAGCCGTCTCGCGCCGGACACCTGGTTCTGGAGATGATGAAGAGCGGCAGCAGTTGGAACCGGGTGTCGGCCTTTGTCTCGGCCATCATGAAGAGGAAGATGCAGGCAGAGTGGTCGAGGCAGAGGGCCGACGGAGAAAGCTCGGCCACACCATCGATCTGTACCATCCTGAAGAAGAGAAGCTCACCGCCGTCACCACCTTCCTGCGTCGACACACGCACCCAGACGAGGAGGTGAAGGGTTGGAGCAACGGCAGCGCGTCCGTCTGCGGTGCACCCGAATTCCAGGTCGTCGTCGCGACAATGGCGGTTCCCTCGGTCAGTAGGGTGCGCCGTAGTGGCCCTTGAGGACAGCGCGCACCGACACGGTCGACGAAATGGGGGCTCGGGCCAGCCTCAATACGTCCGCATCAGCAACCCGACGATATGCTAGAGATGGTAGTTTCCGGGTTGCGAATGGCGAGGGGCGGTGTCTGGGGAGCCAATTGGGCATGCGTGCATCGCCTTACGCTCCACCATATGAAAAAAAAAGGTTTTCTGGTTTTTTATTTTATTTTATTTATTTATTTTTTTCTTTGATTTTATTGGAACCAGTTTAGGAGCCGAGTCAACGGCCATCTTAATGTGTAAAAGAAGTTGTGTGTTCTTTTCAAGTATTCCTAACATCTTTCCATCTAACCCTTCCAGACTAGGGTATGCTCATGTGCGCGAGTGCTTGGGGAATAAGGTTCCAATCTGCGTTTGCAGGGACGAAACTCTCAATAATTTGGCAGTCGGCAAATTTTGAAACGGTTCACTTGAATTGTTCATTTTCTATGAACGATTGTGTGTTTTTTTTTTCAATTAAAAAATTTCTTGATTAAAAAATCGGCAAATTTTCCCAAAAAAAATTCGGCGAATTTTTAGTTTTCAGAAAATATTTGTCGACAAATTTTCCTTCTTCACCCCCCCCCCTCAACCAAAAGTCACGTTTCGTCTCTGAAAGTTTCCCATTCGGATGTCCGGGCGGAGACTACTCAGTGAGAATCGGAGAAACTATCAAAATTGAGAATAGGGACACAAGGCATGTAAGGACATCGAATGAAATGGGCAAATTAGAAAACTTTTAGAAAGAGATGAATCACGTTATTCGGCATTTGAATCATTGCTGTGACAACACTGGCGAATGTAAATAGACAAAATTATGCATGCATAATTTAATAACTCTGGACAACACCTCCCCCGAGATTCATGAGAATCGGTACGAGAGGGATCCCTCTATCGATCTTCTCGACCCAAAAGGGGGGAGAGGCTTCGATTACTCCAGGCACTAAAATCCTACATATAAACGTTCCAGGGAACGAACAGGGGCGAGGTGAAGCTAGGACTGGGCGAATGAGGGCTTCGTGCGCTGCAGATAGTGGACACACGGATGAATCAGGTTGGATGCAGGAATGTGTATGTAATTGGATGTATGAATGGTTGGGTGTGTGCGTGGGGGGGGTTATTGACGGTGGGTGTATCTTGGGATTGTATGTGTGTTTGTGTATGGGTATGTTCATAGGGGTGCGTTGCCGGAGTGCTTGCGTAAATGAAAGTGAGTGTGAGCGAATAAGTGCATATGTGTGCAGAGGTGGTGGATTTTTTTTAATCATTTCAGATTATTTTTCTTCTTTTGTTATTGTCATTTTTATTTGTATTTTTTGTTTATTATTATTTTTTTCTTGTTTCACTTAAGTCTTAAAAATATTATATTATATATTGTATAACCATATTGTGGTCCTCTTCCAGTAATTGGCCGAC
The DNA here is from genome assembly GCA_031841125.1 of Acanthococcus lagerstroemiae. NCBI lineage: Eukaryota > Metazoa > Arthropoda > Insecta > Hemiptera > Eriococcidae > Acanthococcus > Acanthococcus lagerstroemiae. Next base: position 46,571,323 of record CM063114.1, on the reverse strand, counting down.
TCCGGCTGTTGGAACGGGAGAATAAAATATTTATTATTACTATTATTATTATTATTATTTTTCACTTGTAGGCATTTCTTTACTCAAATGAGCAATTTTGACTGAAAAAGCTGAGCTTTGCTCGCGAGGCAATGGTTCATGTTCTTCGATAGATAGATACGTATACATACTTCATCAAGGTCGAAACTTCTTCGTACTTTCCTGTCAAAATATTTCATTGAGCAGAATGGTATTGTACCGTACTCACCTAGAAACACAAAAGAAACAAAATACATCAATACATTCCACAGGTAAAGCGCAATAAAACTATCTTAAGACATCGTTACTCATAAAGTTTCGGGTAGTTCGCATTCCCTTTCTGATGAGAGGAACTGTTGGAGATATATAGGTACTTATGTAATTAAATAGGCACTTGGAATTTCAGTGTAATTAATTAGAAAAGTCATGTTCTAGGGACAGCCGGATATAATTTCTCGAATAAGGGAGGGAAAGATCCTTCCTCTTCCACCCTTGCAGGCCCGTAGCCAGACTATGATTCATGAGGAAGCAAATGATATAGTTGAGAGGGCAAATTATGTTTTTAAGATCTGTAAAAATCAAGCACATAAATATATGTATATACATAATGTAGGTTTTTTTGACCAAGGTGAGATCCAGATAAAAAGTGGACAACCTGAGATTCGCTTTAAAATACTCGTATTTTAGAGTATATTTTTAACTGACATCCAAATGTACGTGACGAGGATACTTCACAAACTGACGGCTTAAGTGTCCCAATAGAGTCATGAAAATTGGAAAAGGCGGTGGAATCAGTGTATGGCTATCCAAGGGGAGTGTGGGTTTTTCGAGAATTTGCACGAGAGAAGGCTGTAGTTCGAACCGCGGCAAAGGCATTCGAAATCAAAAAAACGAGACGGTATCGAGAAGGTGCGTGTATTGATGACAGTTAAAGTAAATCTTATGAGGGTTAGCATAAGCTGTGACTGAACTGTAACTGGACTGGTCTAATGTCCTGTCAGACCGACCAATGGAAGAGAAAAGATGATGAGTGAGAAGAAGAAAAAGAATGGGTTTCTTGAACAAATGAACCGGATGAGCAGGTATGCAGAGACAAAAGACGTTTGTTAAATGCATGCATCGTGTTAAGCAGAAACTGACCAAGTAAACAGTTGTACCCTGTTATCACGGTATGTAAAGTAAGTGAAGGTTATAGCCGCACGGAGTACGGGCCTACAAAGAAATGTTCGATTTGCGGTCATTGCGTTGAATGAATGAATGAAAACTTTATTTGCGTCTTATTTTTCTTGCACTCACTGAGCGGAGCTCGTTTTGAGGCTGTATTATAATATTTATTGAATTTTTTGAATAATTACGCGGATTAAAAAAATATAAAATGAGAAGAAAAAACTACTAGATAGAACAATTTGGAAAAGGAAAATCGGAAATCAAAAATACAAAAACAAAATAAAAAGGAATAAAAAAACAAAAGAAAAGTAGAAAAGGAAACTAGAAAAAAAAACCTAGAAAAAAATACAACAAAAAAACCAAGCCATGAAAAAAAAACTACCGATCCCCGCCCCCATCCGCCATTTACAAATTAATGAATTGGGAACTAGGGAAACGAAAAGGAATTTTGTTATATTTATCCTCAACCATGAAATTTACTGTTTATTTATTTATTTTCATTTATTTTTTAATGGTATTTATTTATTAGTTGTTGTTTATTTATTTATTTAATGCGTGTTTATGCTATAGTAGGCTATTTATAAGTTTTTTTTATTTTATTAGTATTTTTTGCTGGGGTACACATGATTTCTGCTTTATGGGATGGACTAAGGTTATTGAAAAATGAGATGCCCTGATACCTATAGTTTTGTTGTCCCCTTGTTGTACTTTTTTTGGCACTCTAATGTTACAAAGGTTATGCCTAGTTGTTATACTATGATTTTTCTGAATGCGTAATAAATTATTAGAGTTTTCATGTATGTTAAAGTGTTTTTAATATGCAATTTTCGTACGTTTAATAAGTTGGTTATTTTATAGATCTGAGTCGTAGACGTCCTTGGGTGGAAATTAAATATGATTTTTATGATCTTATTTTGCACTATTTGTAAGGGCTTTATTATTGTTGGATAAGCACTACCCCATGCTATTATGCCATAGTTTAATATGGATTGTACTAGCGCATAGTAGACATCATATTTTATTTTAGTGTTTGTTATGTTTCTGATACTTAACATGAAATACGTGAGTTTTCTCAGTCTTGATGCCAGACAATTTATTTGGCTTTTCCACGTTAAATTTTTATCTATAATTATGCCCAGATATCGAACTTCATTTACCTTTTTTATTTGTGGGCAGCTGCAAGTCTGGTGGTAATTTACTTTACAAGATTGTATGTGTTGTACCAAATGTGAAGTGGGTTCATTTTCCGATTTGTAGGGGTGAATGCTATGAATTTTGTTTTTTCAGGGTGTAGGTACAAGGAATTTAAGGTGAACGACTGTTTAATTTTGTTCATTTTGTAATTTGCCATTTCATACACTTGTTCCCAACTCTTTTCTTCTACTATGAGGGCTGTGTCATCCGCAAATGATATGAGGGAGCATTTTTGGTTTTGCTCTTTTATTAAGTCATTTATATAGATCAGAAATATGATCGGAGATAGAATTGTTCCTTGCGGGCATCCATCAGTGATTTCCATTTTATCACTTATGTTGTTGCCTAGTTGTACTATTTGTATTCTATTTTTTAGGTAGGACTCAAACCATATCTTTACTGTTTCAGTAATACCGCAACATTCTAAATATTTCGTGCTGTATGGTATCAAACGCCTTTTGAATGTCCATGAATATAATTCCGCATTTCGTTCCACGATCAAAACTATTTGTAACTCGATCAGTTAAATATGCAATGGCATTTATGGTACTTTTTCTCGTTCTGAAACCGAATTGATTGTCTGCCAATATATTTGAATTTTCGAGGTAGTTGTATATTCTGTTTTTTACAATTTTTTCTAGTATCTTAGCTATGTTAGATATTAACGATATTGGTCTGTAGTTGTAGGGGTTATCTTTATCTCCCGATTTGTAGATTGGGTGAATTACAGAGATTTTAAAATGTTGCGGAACTACACCTGTAGTAAGACTTTTATTAAATATTTTTGTTAGTACTCCGGAAATTTGGTTTATATTTCTTTCAGTGTCTCCACTTGTATTTCATCTAGACCAGGGGCAGTTTTATTTTTCATATTGGATATTATTTCTGCTATTTCTTTTTTTGTTATAGGAATGAACTGTGTCATTTTGACGTCCCTTTCCAATTTTCCTATACATTTTGTCCCTTGTTCTACTTTTTTTATTTTACTTAGTACAGAAGAGCTTTTTGCATTCTGTCACGTTGGCCACAGGAATCGTTTTTTGTTTTACAGACGAAAGATTAATTTCTAAGTTTGACATCCTCTCTAACCCCCTCCCCCTTTGGTCAAAAACAGACCCCTGAACACTAGGCTGGCTACGCTATCTGCATTTTATAAATTCTAGCCCCCGCCAAAAACGAAGTTCTGGTTACGCCCCTGTACCTAGCTATTTATCTGATATCTGGCTGCCTGTCTATCAAGATATTTATTTTTCCATTGTGTGTCTGTCTTAAGACCAAGGATCCTCCTAGCGGAACATGCGGTAAAGAGAAAGATTAAATTTCTGACGGAACATGTTATCAAATTAGCTTATGACTTTCACAACTCATGAAGACTGGTGAGGCTAGTTATAAGACTAGTCGAATTTTCCATAAGGAATCGGACTTGATTACATTTTTCTGAATATGATTTGCTCAAATATTCCTTTGATGATCAAAAGTTGATACCTGAATAATTGAATAATTACAGAATTATAATGAGTCCTATTGCGACATTGTAGCATGATTGAATGCGAAGTTAGTTATGTGTTTGAAAAATTTGAAACATAAAAACTCCAGCGTCTATTGCAAATAATTGGCATCTGCGAGTACCAAAAAAGAAGCACAGTAGTTGCGACCATCCGATCTGTCTCTAATTCACTAGTACATAAAGCTATGATAATGATGTGGGTGAAAATCTCGTCTATAATGCTTCTAGTTTACAAAAATCAACTTATGATCATTAAAACTACATTTTCCCAATTTCTGTTAAAATAATGTAAGATCAAGTCGGATTTCTTATAGAAAAATACATGTAGTCCAAATACTAATGTGACGTACATGTTTCGTACTTTTCTTTCTTCTGCGCTTACACATACGTTTCCTTCTGTCTCCGAAAAATTAATGCTCTATGACTCCTTACTCTGTCGCCTTCACGCACAATTTTTGCAATTTTTTCCCGCCCATTTCCTCTTTGAATATTGCGAAAAAACTACGAAAAAAAAAAGTGTTCGGATCATTATTTTATGTCACAGCAGGTACATACTACATAGGACGTATGTACCCCGCACATTTTGCAGCAACTTGTCCTTAATGCACCCTCATCTCTAATTTCCTTACTTTCCTCATTCATGACTACCGTGAAATGGAAAAATAATCAGGCGTAGAGTTTTTTCTGGGGGGGGGGGGCATAAGTAGTGAAAGTCTCAGTTGACTCAACCAACCCTGTCGAGAGAGGGGGAAGAAAGGGGGAATAAATACCCCGGACCCGGACTTTCAATATGGCCCGATATTTTTTAAAGGCCTGAGCTTCAATCATACACTGTACATATCAAATCAGCATATCACTCCTTACACCATGAAAGAAACCTCTTATCCCGTAATTTATAATTTTTTCTTATCTAACAAAAGAACAAATTGAACTGGAAGGAGAGGGGGCCCGTGGAAATTCCTCCTGACCTTATTTTTCTCTCTACGGGACTGGACTCAACTCACAATTTTCAAGTATCGAAGTTAAAAAAAAAAAAAAAAAAACTTTTTTGATTTGGTAGATTTTCCCAGCTGACTCAACTCAAAATTTTCAACTATCAAAGCAAAAAAAAAACCTTCTGACTTGTTGGATTTTCCTCACTTCTCAACTCAATTCTCAAAAATCAAAGTCAAGAAAAAAAAAAGAAAAAAAATTTTTGGACTTTGATTTTTTCAACCGACTAAAATTACGGTAAATCTTCCCAATATTTCTGAATGAAAAATTCATACAGGGGGGTAAATTGCCCCCCCACCCATCGGTACGTCCCTGAAAATAATCAAGAAATTCAAAAACAAAATCAGACTTAGCCCGTGAAGGACAAGTAAACGACGTTCACGCTGTTTCTGGATTAAGTTGCACCGAAACACGGATCGCGTAGCGTTCGGTTGACATAGCGTGACGTCATCGCTACAGGGTGCACATCGAGGTACCGTTTTTCGTGCAGCGCAACTTGCATGCGTTATTTCTTCTTTTCTATGGATTTTTTCAAAATTCTGCTTCGGCAGTAGCTTTTTCTATGCTTCGTACTGAGCGTCTACACAGTATAATGCGATTCTCGAATTTTGTTTGGGACCCTATTATTGGAGTCCCCTGGTTCGTACGAAATGACACGCTGCATCACGACCTATCAATGGAAACCGTAGTCGCGGTGGTACGGAGACTTAGCAGTCGCTACGAGACTCGGCTACACAATCACCCAAATAGCGAAGCCCTCCAACTTCTTGAAGAACCGCGGACCAGCCAGCTGAAGCGGCGACCCTTTCTCTTCGTATAATTGAATATTACTCATCTAAATTGTACTAGATTTAACATAAGCTGAGGAGCCTATGCTAAGACTGTCACGTTAATCACGCGTATTGTAGCCATAACTACAGGTGAATGCCAAAATAAGCAGTTCTTGTAGCCCCTGGTGAAAAAAAAATTTGCATCTGACATTACCATACAGGGGTCAGGTTTTCAAATAGGGGCTTACACGATGTCCTGTATTTAAGTTATCTGTATGGGTGGGCAGGCTTGCTGTATGCTTATTGCTTAACTCTACAGCTGTATTTTGTCTTTTTCTCTATGTTCAAGTCACTCGTAGCGGTGAGGCACTTACAGAAATAAAATAAGGCTGGAGATGTCGCCTCGATCCCGCCATCACTTCAGCGCCATCGATTCACTAGAAGCTTCTTTTTTTTTCGCGGTAAAGTTCAACGGGATATAAAAAAGGATTGCGAAGGTTGAGCGTGTTTTCCCGCAATATCGAAATGAATTTCAACGCGGCGGCGGCTTCGAGCATTTCTGATCCGGAGTTGTTGGGGTTGTGCCGCGCGCGCGGGAGGTGACGCGGCAAAAGCCGAAGCGGGGGAGGGGGAAAAAGTCCCAAGATTTGATGGCAGAAATGTATTTCGGAAATTGATTACGCTGTTAACAATTAGTAACAACTCAACAAAGAGATGATTAATGATTGCTACGAGGGCCGATCTTGATACAGCTTTGTGCCCCAGAATTTCGCTTTATTAAAGCCGCGTAATTTGCTGCCATACACCGTATATTGGTTCGAAACATTAAAGGCATCCGTTTCGCGCGCGCAATTAATATTTAAATGCGCGGTCGGATTCGCACACCGCGATAGATGATTCGTAAACTTTTGCTGACAGTTCGGGGGCCCGCGAATCTTCTAATTGTTCTCGTCACGTTTTTAACGCGCCTTCATTTTCCGGCTCGTTTCAGTCGGCGAGCCCGCGCGCCGCTTTTCGTTTTCAAAGATGCAAAATATTATTATTGTATAAGAATAAGGTCGGCGGCGAAAATTGCTGATCTAGAGCGGCGAACGTCGGCTCGACGCTTTTCTATGCAGCGCAGGGAATAACCGCAGTCGCGAGAGGAATTTCGTAAGACGCCGCCGCGCATATACACACTTCGCGGTGTGAAATTACTTCAAGGTACAGATGCTCCGGCGGGCAACATTTTCCCCCGAACAACCTGGTTTTCATTGTAATTTATAACGCATTAGGGGGATCGTTGTTGGACAGAAAATGAGAAAAAACTACCCAACTACAGGATGCAACGTGCTCGGCGTGGTCGTAGATAAACAAGGCGTAGAACGTGGACGGCGAAAATCAACCAATAGTCTATGAATTTATGACCGTCGTAGTCTCCTGCAAGTAGCTAATAAGTATCGTATCTCGCCGTTTGTTTGCCCACGACTGGCGGAAATAGCCTATGAATGAATGTTAGGAAACCATCTTGAGCTACATCTCTGTCCGTGTGAAAGTGTTCGCAGGGGCGGAAATAGAGGAAGCTAGGGGGGCTAACCCCCCCCCCCAGTTTCAAAATTAGCCTCACTAAATGAAAAATGTAAAACTATACGAGTACCACTGTAACACCGAAATCGGTATATTTCTGTGTACATTTCTGACCTATTAAAAATTAATACGTACATGAATTCAGGAACGCTAAATTATGGCGAGTCAGCGAAATTTCCCTACGACGATGTTGAAGCTAATAGCACCGACAGGCCGAAGGCTCGGTCGGTTGTCACGGAGTTTCGGTGTCGGTGTTGCCTCGGTAACCCGAGCTTGTAACCCAGAATTGCAGTAGATCTTTTAGTAACCAGGTTTTTGTGGTTTATTTGATTCTTTTTGAAAACACTTTTTTCCCTGGGTATCGCGCTGTGATACTTTTCCGCGCGATACAATTGGCGCCCGAAAAAAAATTGTAAGATCCGCTGCCTGCAACGAAAATTTCGGTTTGGAATTTCAGTGGAGCTGCCCGAACGAGTTTTCTTTATGAAAAATAAGAAAAGCTGCACGGCTCGACATCTCAGTAGCTGACATTGTGAGTTCTCAACACCACCGATCAAGAGAACCACTGCGAACGGCACCGAATTTTGTTCTCGCCAGCATCGGCATATTTCGAAAACAAAAACAAAAAAAAAACAAAAAAAAAACAGTTCGTGGAAAAACAACCAACATAACCAAAATCTGCTTCATGGAATTACGAAATCAACCGGAGAAAATCAACAACCATCTTCGTTCGTGGAAATACGTCAACTTCGTAGCCGTAACAACCAACCAACCGACCAGCTAACATCAGGAGCAAATCATCCTCTCAGAAATCAACAATGCATCCGTCAGAAATACGAGTAGCATCGCTGCATTCATCTCATCCAACCAGCAGCAAGACACCTCAACAAACTACAAAGTAGAAAACGAACGATTTTTTTTCTTTTTCTTTTTCTGTTTTCCTCTTCTATGTTACTGTATTTGTGTTGTTTTAATTTTCTCTTACTGTTGATATTTTGACGCGATCTTTTCCGGTATACATATCTGCGAGTTCCCTTTCGCTTGGTATCTTCCCTGTTTCCACTATTTTGTTAGTTAAATCTCAAATTAGTCCCATTTCCCCCATCTTAATATATTCGTTATCGTGCCCCAGGCTCTTCTTGGTGTTTTTTTTTTTTTTTTTTTTTTTTTTTTTTTTTTTAAATCTCTAACTACTTTTTCAGTTGAGAATTTCACTTCAATTTTTTGTAAGTTCTCTATACTTCTATTATGTTTTTAAAGGGTTTTGTAAAAGTTGGAATTCTTATATCTGTGACGCACACGGTAGATATCTTTTCTTATCCACGTTTTTTTTTCTTAGCGTTTTCGTGTCCTGGTCTGTCAACGTAAGGGCTATTAATCATAAATTTCGTTTTAATACAGTTTAATAAGTGAAATGTTGCGTCATTTTATTTCACAACCGTGAAACACAAAAGATTTATCTGAAATACTAGGGGGCTTGGCCCCCTAGCCGCTTCGCGTCCCAACCCCCCGCCGTCACTCGCTTCGCGCCTCGTCCAACCGCCACAGTCCTCAGTGTTTGGTCTGAAACTTTTGTTCATGAGTTGAGATTTGCTTTGTGCTTCTTTTGCTCTCCCACTATCAGCGGTCCTTAATCTTCCACCATGAACCCTCTTCCATCCTTTCTTAATCACGATCCTCCTCCTCCTCCACCACAACCCCGTCGTTGACCATGGTTGCTCTCCGCCTCCACGGTCACACCTCAACAGTCGCAACCCTCCTCAGCCACAAACTCCTCCCCCACAATGGTCATAGTCCTCCACCTAGTCTCCCCTGATCACCCTCTTCCACCACGAGTGCCCTCCATTAGGACCACGTCCTTCGACCACCCCACACCACTGTGGCCTTCATTTTCGTTCACATACCACACCCCCCACCAAGACCTCTTCACCCATTACTACGACCTTCCCAATGGCGGCCTTAGTCCCTCTCTACAGCCTTCCCCTTCTGCGGCTCTATTGCCCTACGGCCTCCTCGCTCAACCACCACGAAGATCCCCTGGTCCTCCAACCAGGAGCCTCCACCACCATGACCAACCCTCCCCCACGAGAACCCTTCCCTTCAAGACCACCTGCCCGGGACCAGAACCTTCTGCACACCATGGCCTTCATTCGCCTTCCCGGCCGCCTCTCTCACCAAGGACTTCCTCCTCCACCAGGACCTCTTACTCACCATTATCGCCCTCCCCACTCGAGACCTTTACCTCTCTGTACAGTCCCCGCCACCACCGTGGTTTTCCTCCCGTTTAGGAGCTCCCTCCTCTACCATGAGTACCTCTTACACCCCCGGGCCTTTATCTACCAAAATTTTACTGCCTATCTAAGATCCTCACCCACCACTACCTCCTCCTTCCTCAATGGCCACCCTCTCCTACCAAGGATTTCCTCCGCCACAAGGACCTCTCACCTACCACTACCCCCTGGGCTTCACCTCCCATCAGAGCCACTGTCCTCACTATAGCCCTCCAACCCCCTTGAAGTTCCCTGACCATCCACCCAGGAGCTCTCACAACCATGACCACCCCTCCCCCGAGCGCCCTTCCCTCTCAAGACCCCACCCCGCCACCAGCCCCTCCTGCACCACGGCCATTTCTCTCCAAGGTCCCCTCTCTCACCAAGGACTTTCTCCTCCACCAGGTCCTCTTACTCCCGCCCCACCCAGGGAGTTAATCTTCGTCCACAGCCCACGCCCCCACAGGGGCCCTTCTCCCCCTTCAGGAGCTCCCTTCTCAACCGTGAACCCCCTCCTGAGGGTAGGCTACCCCTGAAATATTGAGCAATTAAGGGGCTGGGTAGGCAACCTGCAACGACTTGTGATCTTGAAAATTATGGGTAATTATGTAATTTTATGTCTTTTTATGTCTTATTATGTCAGTTATGTCTTAAAACTTTGAGATCTTATATGTTAGAACAGATTATGTCCTTGAAAGTAGTGGATCTGCCCCTGCAATTTTCCAGGGGCTCTCCTCCCCCTTCAGGAGCTTCCTCCACAACCGCTATCCCTGGAAAATTGAGTAATTATGGGGCCGGGTAGGCAACCTGCAGCGACTTGTGATCTTGAAGATGATGGGTAATTATGTCATTTTACGTCTTCTTATGTCGGTTATGTCTTAAAACTTGGAGATCTTTTATATTAGAACAGATTATGTCCTTGAAAGTAGCTGATCTGCCCCTGCAATTTTCGGATTTTTAGACAGGCAACCCGTAGTGCGTTTTTTCTTCTCCCGAAGGCGGGGGCGGTGGCGGCGGCGGCGGATATTACTTTTTTAGTATATAGAGAGACTGAAATATTATATAATGTCTTGTAGTATTTAGATATTAATAGTTCATATCACTTCTATGATGCTAATCTTTCCTCCTTTCCTGTCTTCAGAATACTTCATCCATTCTGATCCCAGTCTCAAACTCTTCTTAATTTTTTAAAATATTTTTGTAGCTTTCTATGATTTTCCTAACAATTTCAGTTTGCGAATTTTTCTTTTAATATTACCAGCCAATCCCTTACTAGTTTCGTTTATTTTTAATTTAGAAGGTCCACCCTGTTCATTTAACTCATCCACTACTTCTTTTTAACTCTTCCTCTCGTATCAGACCGACAAGCACCTTGTGAAATCTAAGATTAAGACCCTACTCTAATAACATGCCAATCAAACCATTCGCTTAAAAACAAAAATTATTTGACGAATTTGATACAAAAATGAAAGAAAGGATTATGCATAATACTCAACAATAACTCAGGACCTATTATAACTTTATTTTAACTCTAAATTTCGTGTTTTTTTTTCTTTGTCTGGCAGTATAAATTGGTACGTTTTACCGACAATTTAAGCATTTATCTTGCACAAAAATACGTAAATTATTATTAACTTATTTTTTGAGTGGACTAGTGCATAATCTATGATTTATATTCTTGGTTGTACTAGCCATGACATCGTTTTTAAATCAAATTCCTGGCAAAAACGTATCAGCCTCCACCCATTTTTATTTCTCTGCCCGTATATTGTCCCCTATGTTTTCTTTTCACCCTTTTCTTTTTTCTACTTGACTGTTCCAATCCCCCATAAGTATTCTTTCTTCCATGAATGTATATTTGTCCATTTTCAAACAACGCAAGCTCATAGTTTCGGGTCTTAACGGGGCTTCGCGTTAAGATTTCTGTGTTTTCTTTTGTTGGGTGTTCCTTGCTGAAAATGGAAGGATATTTCGACATTTTTCTGTTTTTCTTATTTTTCTTTGGTCAACTTATTAGGTTTTCTTTTAGTTCAAGATTATTTAGGCACATTAATATCGCTACGATTTTCCCTTCTATAACTGGTAGTCTATGAATAGCGTTTATGTCAGACTCAAAATTTTACTTCATGATTCCTCCCTCAACTTTCAACCAAACGATGAATTTTCAGGTACTATTGCACCAACTACAAAAATTATCAATAATTACTTATTCCCCTAAAAAAAAATTCATAGGGTAAACTATCGAAATTTACGGAACATCAAAATTACAAATTACGAATCAAAACCCAGAAAATAGATAACCACGAACTTGAATGACTTAACCGAAACCAAACCTAAGACTGAACTAATGACAACAACTGATCGAAGTTGCAAGAACAAAGCTAGAAACACATTTTAAAGTGCGTTGAATTATCGTCGAATTCGTTGTCTTATCTTTTAGGGCGTGAAACTGTTGATGATAAATAATAGTTCGAACGTGAATGTGGATGATACAGAGCTAAGGCAGCCCTAAGAGGCTCCCCGATGTCCCTGAGGTAATGCTCGAAGGGGCGGTTTTAGGGCTCGGGTGAGAGCAAATGAAAAGAGAGATAACTCTGACAAAGTCTCTAAGAGTCCAAGTCTAGAAGAATTTTACAATAATTTTGAAGGCTATATATTTTGCAAATCGATTCTTAATTCCAAGTGTTCGTTTACACAGCCAGATAATGTAAACACGATTCCCCATTTATTCGTGTATATAGTTTTACCAAATGACACGAGCCGTTTCCAGCAAAATATTCCACGTGTGCTTTCATCTTTCATACTCCTCGAATGTTTACTTTTTCGCAAGCTTACGTACTCCAAAAGATTTTGACGGTATTCTTGATTCCGAAGGTACATTGTAGATACGCCTGTATAAGTTTGTACAGGAGAAAAAAAGTAATAAAACAGAAAAATAAAACCACAAAACACTTTAATACCTCCGAGAACGATTTATCACGAATGTTCGAGAATTTTCTATTTTTATAAATGGGGTTTGCGAGCAAAATTAAAACAACTTTTCTCCCTCTTTTTTTCTTTTCATTTCTAACATGAAACGTGTGCCACGGGTTAAGTAGCAAGACGCCAATACTGTATTGATATTATACGCAGATATGTTTTTCCTCTCCGAAAACGGTTAAAATAATTAAATAACCCCCACCCCTCATTGCATTTAATATTCATCAAGTTTGAAACACATAAAGAGTTTTGGTGTCTTTGTTATCAGTCTTGACTTCTGTTTTTCATACTCGTACATTACAGTTAGTCATCTCATTCCACATATTTTGGGAACATTCTCGCCAATTTTTTCTTTTTCTTTCATTCTTCATATAGAAAATTATGAATATTGACGTCTGAATGTTTGGAGTTCGCAAGTTCTCGCAAAATGATTGATAACGGTTGTAAAAGTAAAATTTTTATTCACAGTTTTCAGACTCAACAGATTCAGTTATTTTTTTATTTCTCTATTCTTCCTGGAGTCAGGGGCAGTGAGGGTGGCGTTTGATCTCCCCCCCCCTATTATTCACTCCTAGATGTCAAATATTTATTTCAGAATTATTTTAACAAAGAATGTATTACAGATGATCGCTGTTTGAATAATTTTCGAACAGCTCAGTGCGCTCGTGATTTTCTCAACTCCTGTTCTGAACTATCACTGAGCCTTGCTGAAAATATAAAAAAGTGAGAGCGGCTGTTGATGACGATATGATATTAGATTACTTCAATTTTCTCGAAAAATCATTACAGAATGTTTCTCTTGAATGTTTTGTGAATTATGAGAGTAGGTTTATTGGAAAGAAGAAAATTTTAATTCGACGGTGTACAAAACATCCAAAAAGAATAATAGACAAGTCTAAAATGAATGTCTCTGTAATGTTTGCCGGAACAGCATCAGCAGTTCTTCTCCCTCTTTTTGTTTGTTATAAAGCACTCCATGTATACAATTCTTGGTATATTGGTGGCCCTCCAGGTACAAAGTAGAAGAGCACTAACAGTGGATAGGTTGATGCAGATATTTTTGAAAGCTGGTTTGTTGGTATTGTTACAGACGCGCGTACTCTGTTTACTTAGGCGAGTAAATACTTCACGAATCCACCGCTAGAAGTAGAGTCGAGCAAACTGCTTCTCGCGTTTTGGCTATTAAGAGAATGTTTTTGTGCCGCGCAAAACAGTTCTGTACTGCGAGGGTGATTTCGTGGTGCGAGGGTGGTTTGTTAGCTATTTAGCGAGTCACTTGAACTTGAATGTGTTGAAAATATGTAAAGAAGACAACATCTCTTTCCTTCGACTGCCCCCAAACAATACACATATAGGCTAGCCCTTAGATGTATGCATCTTTGGACTACTCCTGGTCGCCTAGAGGTATGTACTTATTGACTGGAAACGTATGTGTAGGGGTTCTTTATATAAAGATGATTTCTCACAATTACTGAAGAAAATACTCAAGCAAATTGGACAGCAAATGTCTACTAATCTGGAATCTGGCTTTGCAACTACTGGAATATTTCTAACTGATAGAGAAGTTGTCTTAAAGGTTGTAAAAAAGCAGAAGAGAGGAATGGCTCCAGAACTTGATAATGATTAGAAAGCAAGATTGTGGAATGAAACATTTGTTGATTTATTGGAAAAATAGCATACTGAGAGTATCAAACCAAAATCATAACGGAGGAAGAAAGTGAGTATCCCAGCAGGTGCCAACTGTGAGGATGGAATCAGCAACAGTGAAGATGAATGCAGTCCAGATGATCCTGAATATCTGGAAGAGCTTCACCCTACCTCCCTGGAAAAGTCTGATGCAGTCAAGTTCTCTGATGAATCAGAATGCAACGATGATGCCGGCACTGATATTGTACCTTCACCAATATCAGTCATTTATGGCAATTTTGCTGTTGTTTTTATAATATTTGATTTCAGAACCATTAGAGAAACCAAAAAAATATTATATTGGTCAAATTCTTTGCACATTAGTTGGCCGTAATAAGAAGCAAATAAAATTGATTTTATGCAAAAACTGAAAAACAGCTCTGTACAAAAAAAAAGAAAGAAAACATGATGTATCAGCTTTTTACTTTCCTAATATTTGAGATCAGAGGTTAGTAACTACTGGGCAAATATGTAGTTGAAAAAATTACCGGAGCCCTTCACAGTACACCGAGGAAGACTTTATTTTATGAATGCCAACATAAAATGATGTGACCCATTCACCTAGATCTCCTAATTCTGTGATGAAGCCCTCATTGCTTTGCCTACCTACCTATTTATTATTATAACTAGATTTAATAAAGGGGTATTATGACTGAAGCTCGCAGTAATTACCGAGTACAAACTCCATAAACGCAATAAATGATACAGAGATACTCAAATTAAAGTCCATGGTTGATCAGGATCAGGATTACGGCACAGTGAAGTGAAAGCCTATTGACGACTGGGCACATAACCTGAGGGGATATCATAACTGAAGCTCGCAGTATTACCGAGTACCAACTCCATAAATGCAATAAACGACACAGTGATACTCGAATTGAAGTCCATGGTTGATCAGGATCAGGATCACCGCGCAGTGAAGTGAAAGCCTACCCATGACTGGGCCCATAACCTGAGGGGATGTCATGACTGAAGCTGGCAGTAATTACCGAGTACCAACTCCATAGACGCAATAAACGACACAGTAATACTCAAAGACGTGTATTGTATCGGAAGCATCAAAGTAACCCGTTACTCAACAATCGACACGAAACACACGAATGTAGCTGCAGACGAGCGTACAGGCTTACAGTGGTACCAACATTTCAACATTTAAACCGAAATTTGTATTCCATTACTGGTACAGTAGGTGCCTTTTATGTTCATTTTTATAGGTACTTATCAAAGATTCTTTCAGACCACTTATCTACCTTACTTTTTAAAATTTTTGTTTTGTTTTGTACTCATTGTTGCTAGATGGTAGGAACTCATTAGTTTTATGATCTCCTATTTGTATTTACCTTCATTTCCGATTAATCTAAGTTTATTTTTCTTTACCCAACCTAAAAATATTTTGTTTAGCTCATAATATATAAAACTGTCAAAATTTTGCTGAAATTTTGATTTTTTTGAAAGGTATCTCATTACATATATTGTTGAAAAAAGCTAAGTGGTGTCCAGAGTAACCATTACAGAGATAGAACTAAAAACACGACTCATTTTTCTTGCTGTCCCAAGTATTCTAAACATGGGTATAACTTGGGACACTCACAATAAAAAAACAGTAAGCGGGTGATTATTTCCAGTTAGAGTCGTATCTACAAACGCACTTCTAAATTTTAGCTTTTTCACCTCTTCAATGCATACAGTAGTTCAAGAGATACATGCTTTGAAAGCTCACTTATGTCCCAAGTTACCTGGTTTCACGGTAATATCTCAAATTGACTACATACATTTCCCCAGTTTTCTTTGTCAGTTTCCTTCTGCAGCAAATGTGCGAAAGATCATAAACGAGTACTCTTCGAATGAAGTCATTATTGGATTGTGGCTCGTCGTTCCTCACTCACGGTTACGGTTTGCACACACCAATCGTCTATATGCGCTCTACCAATAGCAAGGATACTATGAAGCATCTTTCATGACTCGTAACACCTTCATTAGCATTCACTGATTAATACAATAACTCTAACGCCGCACAGATGTAGACGTCGGTCGGGTTACACAACGACGCGGATAACAGAAATTTATGACCTTTGATGCGTCGACGTTTTGCTGAGAGCGATATAATAGTGCGCTTTTCCACTTCGAGTGATTTGAAAGATCGTTTTAACCCCGCGTACTTAGAGCGAAGAAATTGGATCCAGATTCCTGCATGAAAACCTCTAACCTCCAACAGGTCAAACGTGCTCTTCATTTTTAGCCAAATTAAGAGAATGAATATTTCCTAAAACTTTGGTATAGATTTTAGTTGGCATTTCCGCCCAAAGTCCCACAATTTGTTCATGCCAGCGATAGCACGAACCCCTTTATTTTTCATCCTGGGACCGAAGAGAGCGCTCGCAAGTAACACGTGTTAAAAAATCATCAACCTATGTCTTCCTTATTTTCTGGATCTCCGAAGGGTAGTTTTCCCGCACTTTCTTTCCATTCGGCGGAAAAATTCCGCACTATTTTCAAACTTTGTAGTATTAGAGCGTTCACATATTAGACGCCTTCGTCGGCGCGTATGTAACATAAAATATTCATAACGCCTTTGGAAACATCGTGCTGCGCATTCGCGAGACCTAATGTAAGATTAAGTTAATTTACTCCTCCGTAAATCGAGAAACTAGGTAGATACAACCAGGTGTTACACCGAAGTTTAAGAACGATTTTGAATACACTCGTATGCGAAAAGTTTGTTAAGCCCTCAGCTATGTAACTTCCGGAATGCAAATCTACATTAATTATGATTACGAAATGTGACACTACTTGACTTGATGTCTCCAATATATACTGCTTAGCTCTCCAAAAAATATGGACCAGATTCTTTCAACTTATGTCTCACTGACGAATAGTAGTATGAGATTGGAACATACATGGGGGGGGGGCTTGTTCACCGAATGTTACCATATGATGTTCACTGAATTCAGTAAAATTAGATGGCTTCTGTGGCTGTAAAGGGCGATTTCAAATTTGTAAATAAATAAATATACGACCCTGGTGCTAAATAACACGATGTTAACTTATTTGGGGTAGAAGTAAGCAAAAGTTACTTTTCAAAAGGTGAACAATAATACAGTTAAATTGTAATCCAAAATCGATGTCACGTACATTAAATGAGCAATAGTAGCGATTTTTTCACGCAATGTAGGGGTACTCTGGTCAACTTTTTGATCTCAATGCCCCTCCGAAACTTATAGTTTCCCAGCCCAAAGACTGCAATCTTTGGTACTTTTTTCAGTTTTCGGCCATTTTGACCAGAACGGAGTGGTTCTTCGACTATAACCATGCGTACCCTTTTTAAACTAGTCAAAATTTGCTAAATTTTGAGATTTTTTTGTCTCTGTAGACCTAATAGTTTTTGAAATACAGCTTTTCAAAGTTTGGTGTTTTTTGCAAAGTTGCAAATTTTTAGCAATCCCTCTTGTTCAACTTCATAAAATAGCCCTCGTATCATCTCAAATCACTTTCATATGGTTCAGCGAAGTAAATCTTTAATTTACATTTTAGGAAGGTGTGGGTGAGGGGGGATGATGATTAAAAAGGATAAGTTGATTAGTTAATTTAAGAAAAATGGCACAGTACCATTTGTGAAGTAGGTTCAGTAACTCGGAAGAAGAAGGTGATTAGGAGAAAACTTTCAAAATGTCAAATTCAAAAGAAAACTCAAAGTTGTAACACTTTCCTCAGCTGTGCGCACTGTGAATGTGGGCAGCAAACAGGTGGCAGTGGATACACTCACTTTGTTTCACACATTGTGTGTCTTCAAACAGTCGGATGGAGAAATGCAGACCTTCTTCAATTACGAGCTCTCACCATTGCCGATGTCATTATTTACTTAAGAAGGAATGAGGAAGAGCACGAAGTCGTCATTCTACGCCGCATTCACACAAGGGAAATTCAAGTTTGTTGTTGTCGTCGATGGAGACCATCTCCTTCATAAAGAAGTGTGGCCAAAAACTTCCTCATTCGAAACTGTAGCTGCCAGATACGTCCAATACCTTGATGCATGCTTTGGCCAAAATGTTGCCGTTGTGTTTGACGGCTATCCTCAGAAGCTGAGCACAAAGGAACGAAGAGTTCTGAACGGGCCCGTCGAGCCATGGCACATTCAGCTCCGGAAGTAATCTTCGAGGAAAACACAATTCCTCAAATCCCGCAAGCAAAGTTTTTGTCTAACGATAAGAACAAACGGCGGTTGATCCAGCTGCTGAAGAGCAAAATGGAAATACACGGAATTGAGGTTCTCCAATCCGAGGAAGACGCGGATAGGCTGATTGTGACCACAACCATTGTCAAGGCCAGTGATTACGACGTGGTGATTTTAGCAGGGGAAGAGATCGACCTGTTGGTCATATTCACCGGCCTTGTAGGACCAACGAACGTGTATTTCCAAAAATTTAATTTTTTATTGTAAAACACTAGATACTTAGTTCACTGCAAAGAAATAGATAATTAGTTTATACTGTTTTGTTATACGTCATTGAATCAATAAGGAAATTTTCAATGCCATTCCATTTTGTACTACCATTGTAAAAAATGCTTTTTCCACTGGGTAAAAAAAGAAAAATAAAAAAATAAAATACACATCTGTTTAAACTACATTCGATTTTGTTGTCAATAATTGTATTCCGTATCACCTGGAGATGAGAATCGTGTTACAGTAAATTTAAAATGTACGATTCGTCGAAAAAAAGGGTTGTTGGGGGGGGGGTGATTTTGATCAATCCTCATGGACTTATTTCGTACAGGCTTAAATAAGAAGCAACTACTCGCAGTTGCGCTGTTTCGAATACGCCCCCCCTTTACCCCCCCACCCCCCACCCCCCAACACTTTTCTAAAATGTAAATTGAGTAAACATTTACTTCGCCGAACTATATGAAAGTGATTTGTGATGATATCAGGTCGATTTTATGAAGTTAAACTGCTACATATTTGCAACTTGGAAAAAAACACCAAACTTTGAAAAGCGGTATCTCGGGAACTATTAGGTCTACAAAGACAAAAACAGTTTCAAAATTTGGCAAACTTTATTGAGTTTAAAAAAGGTATGTATGGTTCTGGTCGAAAACCCACTCCTTCCTGGTCAAGATGACCGAAAACTGAAAAAAAGTGCAAGAAAATTATTGCAGTTTTTGGACCGGAAAACTAAGTTTTGGAGCGGTTCCGAAGTCGAAAACTTGACCAGAGTACCCCACGTCATCCTGAGCATTGTTTGAAAAAATCGCCACTACCTCATTTAATGTATGTGGGAATGTACTACTTAACTGTATTACAACAAAACATAGTGTTATTTTCGGAGTGTGAGTGAACTTGGTAATATTCTATTTGTAGGGTGTGCCAATTCACTTTTTCTTCTTCTGTAATCCAGAGCACTTTCGGCTGTTATGCCCCCACACCACTGTGGCCTTCATTTCCGTTCACGTACCACATCCACCAAGACCTCTTCACCCATCACTACGATCTCCCCAATGGCGGCCTTAGTCCCTCTCTACAGCCTTCCCCTTCTGCGGCTCCATCGCCCTACGGCCTCCTCGCTCAACCACCACGAAGATCCCTTGGTCCTCCAACCAGGAGCTTCCACCACCATGACCAACCCTCTCCCACGAGAACCCTTCCCTTCAAGACCATCTGCCCGGGACCAGAACCTTCCGCACCATGGCCTTCATTCGCCTTCTCGGCCGCCTCTCTTACCAAGGACTTCCTCCTCCACCAGGACCTCTTACTCACCGTTACGCCCCACACCACCCAGGGCCTTTATCCCCCTCCTGAGGCCACGCCACCCATGGATCTCCTTCCCATTCTGGAGCTCTCTCCAACATGAACCACCTCCTAGGGGTAGGCTACCCATGGAGAAATAAGAAATTAGTAGGGCCGGGTAGTCGGTCCGCGGTCTCTACTCCCTCCCAATGGCGGCTTTAGTCCCTCTCCACAGCGTTCCCTTCCGCGGCTCTATCACGCTTCGGCCTCCTCGCTCAACCACCTAGAAGATCCCCTAGTCCTCCAACCAGGAGCTTCCACCACCATGATCACCCCTCCCGCTCAAGAACCCTTCCCCTCAAGACCCCTTCTCCGGGACCAGAACCTTCGGCACCATGGCCTTAATTCGCCCTCCCGGCCGTCTCTCTCACCAAGAACTTCCTCCTCCACCAGGACCCCTTCCCCACTATTACCCCCTCCCCACTCGGGGCCTTAATGTCCCTCTATAGTCCCCGCCACCATCGTGTTTTTCCTCCCCTTTAGGAGCTCCCCCTCTACCATGAGGACCTCTTACACCCCCGGGCCTTTATCTACCAAAATTTTACTGCCCCTCTAGGATCCTCACCCACCACTACCTCCTCTTTCCTCAATGGCCAACCTCTCCTACCAAGGATTTCCTCCGACACAAGGACCTCTGACCCACCACTACCCCCGGGCTTCATCTCTTTTCAGAGCCCCTGTCCTCACTATGGCCCTCCAACCCCATTTAAGATCCCTGACCATCTACCCAGGAGCTCTCACAACCATGACCACCTTTCCCCCGAGAGCCCTTCTCCCTCAAGACCCTACCTCGCCACCAGCCCCTCCCGCACAACGGCCATTTCTCTCCGAGGTCCCCTCTCTCACCAAACACTTTCTCCTCCACCAGGTCCTCTTACTCCCGCCCCACCCAGGAACTTCATCTCCGTCCACAGCCCACGTCCTTAAAGGGGCCCTCTTCAGGAGCTGCCTTCTCAACCATGAACTCCCTCCTGAGGGTCGGCTACCCCTGGGAAATTGAGCAATTAAGGGGTTGGGTAGGCAACCTTCAGCGGCTTGTGATCTTGAAGATTATGGGTAATTATGTCATTTTGTGTCTTTTTATGTCAGTTATGTCTTAAAACTTGGAGATCTTTTATGTTAGAACAGATTATGTCCTTGAAAGTAGCTGATCTGCCCCTGAAATTTTTCTAATTTTTAGGTAGGCAATCCGCGGTGCGGGTTTTTAGGTAGGGCGGCGGAGGGGGGAGGACTTTTGGTTTTTAATATATAGAGAGCTATGTCATTTTATATCTTTTGATTTGAGATCTTGAAGATCATGGGTAATTATGTCTTTTTATGTCTTATTATGTCAGTTATGTCTTAAAACTTGGAGATCTTCTATGTTAGAACAGATTATAACCTTGAAAGTAATTGATCTGCCCCTGCAATTTTTCAAGGACTCTCCTCACTCTTCAGGAGCTTCCTCCACAACCGCTACCCCTGGAAAATTGAGTAATTAAGGGGCCGGGTAGGCAATCTGCAGCGACTTGTGATCTTGAAGATTATGGGTAATTATGTCATTTTATATCTTTTTATGTCGGTTATGTCTTAAAACTTGGAGATCTTTTATGTCAGAATAGATTTAGTACATAGAGAGATAGAGAGATTATGTCGTTGAAAGTAGCTGATCTGCCCCTGCAATTTTTCGGATTTTTATGTAGGCAACCCGCAGTGCGTTTCCCCCCCCCCCCCCCCCCCCGGTGGCGGCGGCGGCGGATTTTACTTTTTTAGTATGTAGAGAGATATTCTTTCTGATACTCCTTTGATCACTTCGACGTTTGGCATCAACCTTTCTTTGATATAAAGACCCACTCCCCGATGTCCTTTGGTTTGGCCCATGTGGTAGAAGACATACCCGGGTTTCTTGGCCAGTAGCGATTCCCCCATTTTTCTTACTTCTGAAACTCCCCAATTTAATTTTTAAGATGTAATAATATATAAAGAATTAAGATAGCCCTAATAATAAATATTAAAAAAAAAAATGTAAGGTTTTTTATTTTTATCTATTCTTCTTACTCCTGGCAGTGACCTTCCCATGGCTATCTTCATCCTGGCTAGGCTGTTGGTCTGTGCCTACTGAACACAGCGTTCTCACAAGCGGTCGCCTCTCCCAGATTTTCCTCCTTCAAAGTAATTTTGTTCCTGCCTTTCGTATATTCAGAGCATTGGACACTACCATCAAGTGATTTGTTCGTCCGAGCAGTCGCCTCTCCCACATTTTCCTCCTTCAATGTACTTTCGCTCCGAATTTCTTATACCCAGAGCACTGGGACGCGGCCACCGGGTCATTTGTTCGTTGACCATATAAAATGGCTCATTCGTAATTCACAAAACTGTTATACTTTTCACTTTCCAACCAAGCTGTTCAACGGTGTAATAGGCTGTGAAATCCACCCTCGCTGTACTTAAAAACTCTCACCTAATGCGTTTCTCTTTCGTTCTCGGAATGTGCATTACATTTTCATGAACACGGACTGCCATTCTTGTACCACCAACCGGCACCTATTCGTTCTGCAATATTCATACACGACCAGCGGTCAAAGGCTGGCGGAGCGTGTTTCTCACGCGTTCAGGTCCACAAAACGAAAGCGAGAGAGATATAGTTTTTCCGAACATCGATTGCTTACCTTTTCTTAAAGGTCAACGGTGTACCAGTTGCCGGTTATTGCAGTCGAAGAAAAGCGAAAATTGAAACTGCGTGTCCACCTAATGTCCGCATTGTCGGTCACGCGATCCGGTGGACGCGAAGACCGTTCACTCATGGTCTGTGTATATCTGGGGGTATCGAAATTTTCTATACAACTGTTGTCCGAGGATACGGAGAACATAGCCTCGCCTGCTGTCGACCTAACCCACGCACTATTCTACCCTGTTTCATTTTTAGTCTACATACGTATGAGCAGACCCGGCACGAGTTTGCAAGACGAATGCCTTTATTGAATTACCGGAACCGAAGATGCATACAAAGCGAATTTCTGACGGGGCGGCTTTAGACGAGTTCAAATTAAGTTATAGAAGGCTCGGGATCGGTGTCGAGGGCGGCCATACTGATATCGGTTGCCGGATGAATGTTAAAACGTATAGCAGTCTCGATGGATGGATTTTCGCATTATCTCGTTGAATACGAATCGGGGGGTGGTTCGCACTTCGCTGCTTCGTTACAAATGCTCGTCGGTTATCTTTACTCGAACTTCACTCGGCGAGAAGCGGGTATTTGCCGGTATTAAGTAGAACGAAAACTGTACATAATCTTTCTCAGATGGCATACTCGGTGATTGCGAACCCAAATTAGAACTGAGAAACCCTGTCGACGAAGGGATAATGTAGAAATATGATGTCGTCCGGAAGTTCCGTCAATGTTCATTTCGCGAGCATGTGTGATGCACCGATTTTCGACAAAGTTTCGTGTGCATTTCATATCTGCAAATTTCCTCGTAATATTGCGACAAGGAATCTGGAGCAAATAGCGTAACGTTTCCGACTCTAAAGCGTCTAGGAATCCCTTTTTCCGGGGAGAGAGGAGAGAGCTTTCTGCTTTCGAGAGTATATATCTGTTTTCCCAAAACTCTTGACGCCATATCTCACCGATCTATAAAAGTGATTCGCGGCACTTGGATCGATATGGTGTGCATCAGGCTTGCAGGATTTCGATAAAAAACTGTATAGCCTAGAGAGAGCATCGATGGGAAAAACAGACGCCAGAGTAAGTGCAAAACATAAACTGTAACTGAACTGAACAGATGTTCTACCTGGCCGATTGAGGGAGAAAAAGAAGACTGAGTCATGAAAATAAGAAGAACGTGGTTTCGAATAGATCACGCACAGGAAATGCAGGAATGCAAAAGACAAAAGACGTTCATGAGACACTCGTATCATGCTACGCAAAAACTGACCAGACAGGACAGCACGAAGATTCATACAAAAATGTACATTTGAAAAGAGGGGATCGTCGCAGGCTGGTCCTTAGTTTCAAATTTTTAATTTTTGATGCACTGCTCATTGATTGGTTTCAAATATTACCAAAAAAAAAAAAAAAAAATTCTACAAAGTTAGAGAAAAACCGGAATAGCTTATTTCGTGCCGCAGAAGGGGAGAAGTTCTTATGGAAATTAAAATTTATTTGAAATCTGAGCTTCAGTTGCTGGAGAGCCTTTCTAGTATGTAAACCTATTTTTGTTTTTTCAAACGGAGGCTTTAAGGACTGGCTAACCCATTTCAGGGCTTATTTCTCCCTCCCTAGAACCTATTAGGCCTAACCTCTCTATATCCTAAAAAAGTAAAATCCGCCAAAGCCGCCACCGCCGCCTCCGGGGGGAAAAACTCACTGCGGGTTGCCTACCTAAAAATCAGAAAAAAAAATTGCACTGGCAGATCAGCTACTTTCACGGACATAATCTGTTCTAACATAAAAGACATAACCGACATAATAAAACATAAGAAGACGTATAATGACATAATTACTCATACTCTCCAAGATCTAAAGTCGCTGCGGGTTGCCTAAACTGCCCCTTGATTGCTCAATTTTCCAGGGGTAGCCTACTCTCAGGAGGGGGTTCATGGTTGAAGAAGGAGCTCCTGAAGGGGGAGGAGGACCCCTGTGGAGCCGTGGACTGTGGACGGAGATGGAGGCCCTGAGTGAGGCGGGGGGTTAAGATGAGTAAGATAACCAGGTGGAGGAGAAAGTCCTTGGTGAGAGAGGCGGCCACGGAGAGAAATGGCCGTGACGCCAAAGAGGCTGGTGGCAGAGTGGGGTCCTAAGGGGGAAGGACTCTCGAGGGGGATGGTCATGGTTGTGAGAGCTCCTGGGTGGATGGCCAGGGATCTTCAAGGGGGTTGGAGGATCATAGTGAAGACAGGGGCTGTGATGGGAGATAAAGCCGGCTGTGAAGGGAGATAAAGCACAGGGGGTAGTGGTGGGTGAGGGGTCCTGGTGGCGGAGGAAATCCTTGGTAGGACAGGGTGGCCACTGAGGATGGAGGAGGTAGAGGGGCAGTAAAACTTTGGTAGATAAAGACCCTGGGGTGTACGAGGTACTCAAGGTGGAGGAGGGAGCTCCAGAAGGGGAGGAAAACCATGGTGGTGGCGAAGACTGTAGTGAGAGATAAAGGTCTCAGGAGGGGGGTAATGGTGTGTAAGAGGTCCTAGTGGAGGAGGAAGTCCTTGGTGAGAGAGGCGGCCGGGAAGGCAAATGAAGGCTGTAGTGCTGAAGGTTCTGGTCCCGGGGAGGAGATCCAGGATGAGGAGGAGATCCATGGGGGCATGGACTTAGGAGAAAGATAAAGGCCCTGTGGTGAGTAAGAGGGACTGGAGAGAGAAATGAAATCCGTGGTGTGGGAGGAGCTGGTGGCGGGGATCTGAAGGGGAAGGGTGGTCATGGTGGTAGGAGCTCCTGAGCGGAGGACCAGGGGATCTTCGAGGGAGTTTGGACGAGGAGGCCGCAGAGGAGGAGCAGTGGAAGGGAAAGGCTATAGAGAGGGATAACGGCCGCAATTGGGGAGGGCGTAGTGCTGGGTGAAGAGGTTTTGGTGAGGGTGTGGTAAGTGAACAGAAATGAAGGCCATAGTGGTGTGGGGTGAACAGGGGGAGAGACTAGGTGGATGACTGGGTGATGATCGGAAGGATGAACGGAGCGTGCCATGTGGGGGAGAAGCTGTGGACGGAGAAGGTCATGGAGCGAGTGAGAGGGTAATGTGAAGAGATTAAGGCCCAGGTGGTGAAGGTTGGTTGTGGTGGTCGATGATTGTAGAGGTAAAGAGGAAGGCCAAGGTAGAGGGCGGAAAGGGTTTGCAAGGGGGGATACTGCGGAGGTGAAAGACCATGGGGTGGGCATTAAAGCCTCTTGTGGGAGATTATGGCCGTTGTGGGGGAGGAGTTTGTGGCTGAGGAGGGCTGCGACTGTTAAAATATGACCATGGAGGCGGAGAGCGACCGTGGTGAACGAGAGGGTTGTGGTGGAGGAGGAGGAGGAGGAGGAGGCTCGTGATGGAGAAAGGATGGAACGGGGTGCGTGGTGGAAGATTGAGGACCGCTGATAGACGTGGAGCAAAAGAAGCACAAAGCAAACTTCAACTCAGGAACAAAAGTTTCAGACCAAACACTGAGGACTATGGCGGTTGCACGAGGCCCGAAGCACCGGGTGTTTGGCCACGAAGCGGCCGGGGGCCTCACCCCCTAGTTATAAACCAAAACTCCCCCTCCCCCTCCTGGAAAAAACTCTAAGGAGCCTGACATCTAAATCCCGGCCTTTGTCTAAGACATAACAGACATAATAAGACATAAAAGACATATGTATAATGACGTAATTATCCATACTGCGGGTTGCCTACCTAGAAATCAGTCTCTCTTCTCTCTATATATTAAAAACCAAAACGCCCCCTCCTCCTCCCTTCCACTCCTGAAAAAAAAAAAACTCCAAGGAGCCTGATATCTAAATCCCGGCCTTTGTCTAAGATATAACAGACATAATAAGACATGAAAAGATATATCATGACATAAATCTCTATATAATAAAAACCAAAACTTCTCCTCCCCTCCCCCCTCCTGAAAAAACTCACTGCGGGTTGCCTACCTAAAAATTAGAAAAATTGCAGTGGCAGATCAGCTACTTTCAAGGACATAATCTGTCTTAACATAAAAGATTTCCCAAGTTTTAAGACATAAAAAGACATAATTACCCATAATCTTCAAGATCACAAATCGCTGCGGGTTGTCTACCCTGCCCCTTAATTGCTCAATTTTCAAGGGGTAGTCTACTCTCAGGAGGGGGTTCATGGTTGTGGAGGGGGAACAAAAGAAGCACAAAGCAAACCTCAAATCAGGAACAAAAGTTTCAGACCAAACACTGAGGACTGAGACGGGGGGGGGCGAAGCCCCTAGTAATTATTAATTTTCGACCTGTAGCTCATTAAGAGGATATGGAGTGGAGGGGAATATTTCGTTGAGTGCCTATATAGTGACTGAGCTTCTAAATCCGCAGCTGGTTACAAGGAGCGTAAGCAAAACATGGAATCCATAAGACGTTAAAAAGAAAAGAAGTGAAGTGTCCACCCGCTTATCAGTCGCATTAGCAGCCGATGCCGGCACTGCGGGAAGGGTACAGGGAGGAAAACTGTGTTTTTAGTTAGGAAAATATCACGGATGTGGATCACAGGAAATCGTTGGAAGAACGGAGCGGGAAGATGGAAAAGCAGTTTGCGGCAGCTGGAAGAGGAGATGACATATTAATGCCTGCGGAGCTCCATGCGGTTAAATTTTGACAAGTATTCGCGTGTTTCGACACCATAGAGGGGGTCACAAAATTTTCCCCCCTATGGGCCCCTAACTTTTTTCAACTGGAACTTTTAGGAATTTACACTGAACTTCTTCACACTATGTTAAAATTTGGTGGCGGTAACTGTCTCCCTTCAGAAATTATTAGGGAATTAAAAATCTGAAATTTCCAAAACAAGCTCAAAATGACTTATATGTATATTTAATTGCGTATTAGAAGAAATATTTAGAAAGCTGGAATGGGAAAATATGGGGATACAGATGGTGAAAAACTGAACCATCTAAGATTCGCGGACGATGTTTTACCGATAAACGACGATATAAAGATGCTACAGGAAATGGGAGAAAACTTGACAGAGGTAAGGGCAGAGGGGAGTATAGAAATGAATACAAGCAAAAGAAAATATTATCCGTTATGGAAGGGGAACATATACCACAATACAAGGAACTGAAATAGTAAAAATCTCCGAATTCGACTATTTGGGACAGATACAATCGTTTGAAAACAGAACAAATACAGAGATAACTAAAAGAATAAATAAAGCATGGGTCAGCTTCTGTACTTTAAGAAACATGTATAAAGGTAAAATGAAAATTGAAACAAAGACAAAAATATTGGAAATATGCACTCTACCAGTCTTCACCTATGGAGCCCATACATGGAATGAAAAGGTTATACTCTGCCATTGTGAGAGCAGGGACGAAACTAAGGGGGCATAGGAGGGCAACTCCTCCAAGCCTCCGCCGGAGTTGGGAAATTTTAGTACTTGGATCAAAAGTTAGAAAAATTCAACAAGTCAAAAAGATTTCGAGACTCCCCCCCTCTCACTTAACTCACGTAAGAACTTACTTTAGCTCACGGTCTAGATGAGTCGCGAAGCAGGTCAGCTAGTACAATATATGGAATGAGCATGCACAAAATGTGCGAACTTCAGCGCGTTCTGACGACGTTGTTTCAAACTCTAAGAAAATTTTACAAGATACTTTTTTTATGTAAACTTTAACAAGAAACAACTTTTGTTTGGAACTTGTGTCCGTAAAACGTTTTCTACGAGAGATATTTCCAAAAAAGTGAATTTCGGGGTCTTTGAGGCCCCACTGGGTGGCTTAGCTCCACCGGGATCGCTGTGGACTTTTAGTGTGTTAATTAAGGAGTCATTCCGAAGACATTCCAAACGAAAAATTTTTGAAATCATGTATGTCCATTTCCGGCCCCTTTTTGTCTAATTTTCCTGGGCTATTTTCTGTGGTTACCACAACTGCCCTCTACTACATATTACCTACTGACTTTTCAAAATGTGACCATAACTAAGTCCCTTCAAAAGTATAAGTATGCAAACATATCTACATAGAGTCTGGTTAGGTTGCCTATTTACTAAGTTGAAGGGGCGTCATTGCCAAAGAGACACCCTGTAGGTATGTTATTCTAAATTCTGTAAGAAGTACGAAAAGGCAGTAAAATAAAAAAAATAAAAAAATACTCGTGATAATTGCTAAGTTCAGATTTCGGGCTCCTGAATGGAAAATCTAATCACAAAGACACGATGTCATACACAACACAAATAAACGCGCGGCTGATTGATGTGCCACGTTTTTTGATGTTGAAATCCGCACTCTTTGCTTTTTTTTTTTTTGTGCGCGCCTCGCGCTAAAGAACGAATAAAATCGTTCGCCGAATCAAAAGTAAACCCCCGGGGAAATTCGAGCGTCACCAAGCGTCACTTTTCTACACGAAATTAACGTGTGCATTGGCAGTAACATTTTCTCACTGCCTCACTCGCGTCTCTGATGTCAACCCTACAACAGGGGGTTCGAGTATAATCTTCATGAAACTGATAACAAAACTTATCCATACAAAAAACACACGGATTAATGCACAACTGACGCTGTACAGACCGAGTTGAATTTAAAATAGCCTTAATATGCCCCCTACGGTAGGAAAAAAAAATAGTGACACCGGAAACAAAAAAGGCGAAGTAAACTTTTTTGTCCGCGTTCCTAAAGCATTTCTGTCCCAAACAAAAAAGAAAGTACACATAGAGAGAGAGAGAGAGAGAGAGAGAGAGAGAAAAAAAAAAAGAAGGACGAGCCCATTTCTCGACTACTTATTCAACGTTGCGAGGTTGGGGTAAAAAATATGATAATCTAATACGAAGTGAACGAACGCATTCGTAATTCGTGATGGTAAAAAATTTAGAACCGAATCGCCGAAGTGAAATTAAGAACTTGGGCGGAGTATTTATTTTGGCAAACTTGCATTATTTTAATGAACTGATAATAATTTCCTTTCGACGACGAATACATCTTACAAGTCTGTCAAAGTCAACAATGCGATACTGAGTTTGCGTTGAATTCAGGTCCCTCCTTCTCAGTTTTGTTTCCTCCATACAGCGAAATAAAAACCTTCTTCATTTTGTTGACTTAGTATTATGAAACTTGGAAATCATCAATCCGCATTACAATTTCCGAAACGCCGGGTATATTTTCGATAATATATTCGAAATTGAAAGAAATGTTTATATACCAGTTTAACACTGGAAATACTGATTACAGGACCGCAAAGGCTCTTTACCTGTGGTTGCGTAAGGGACCGGAACTTCATTCTGAGGAAAATGAGCTTAGCCCACTTAGGGCGGATGGCTGGAAAAAATCGGACCGAGTCAGCGCATCAACTTACTTTGGAATGATTAAGGAAGCAGAATGGAAAGCCAGATACGTAATACTTGAATAAACAGAAGCGAGTAAAGCAAAAAGGTAAACCAGGGGTTACACACCTCCTGATTTGCTAATTGTTAAGATCAGGGTCTCAGCTGACAGGACTGAAGTACGAAGACTTTATTTTTCTGACTGGGGTGAAATTGACTTGCTTCTGTTGCCGCAGACGAAATTTAAAAAACAGCGACTCTTTTTACTACTGCATGTTATAGAATTCGTAAAATCTACCAACCTCTAGACATATCCTTTTGATATAAAGCAGATAAAGAGAATTTTTTTATTTATTTATTTCAGCCACATTACAGGTTCGTTAGGGCTTAATTTACAGTTTTGCATCTTACTATTGTCGGTAGTATGTGTATGAAAATGATAAAGGAAAAAAAAAAATTGGAAAAAATAACATAATATAATCTGAGAAAAAAAATACATAACTTAGTCCTAAACGACCTCGTGCGCCCAGCCTTGAGCGTAGGGCTCCCCTACTCGTCTCCGTGCCCCTCTATTTCTGGCATCCCTTCCCCAAGCTTGAAAAGGCCATACACCGGATGTAGAGAAATGCAGAAGACAAAAGAAGTTTGTGAGATGTTTGCATTGTGCTATACAGGAAATAGCGACGTAGGTAGAATGATCAGACGATTTATACAAAAATTGTAAATTTGAGAGGAGAGGATCACCGCAGCTGTTGACTCGATCGGTACCTGTTAGAGAAGAAGCGATGGCGGAGACTATGATTTTTGCATATGGAGAAGTCTTCCTTGTTTCTGACACAGAATCTTGTTGTCACTCGGAGCTTCTGAAGTTTTTGCTGGCCCAGGGGTTATTTTCCGAGGCTCCCCGGCAGTGAGTCTGTCTTGAAATATTTTACAATCCACCAAACCGATTAACACTGTGTTAAAGCTCGACTGCTGTCAATCGTAGAAGATGCACACTTTTCCAAATAATCGTTCTGAAATCCGAGTAACCTCCTCTTTAGTTTTCGGTTTCCCAGCTTTCAATATAACCATTAATGGAATTGCTAAATGGGATGCACGTATTCGTTCGACTCCTTCCTATGTGGGTACAATATGCCGCCAATGCAAGTTTGATGTTTCAGAAGTTGAAATTTTCCAGCTGCCCAGTTAGTGTGTATCTAGGCATAGACTACATTTGCCGAATGTATATTATAGTCGGACATATTTTAACTCCCTAGCGAATAACGTAAACAAAATTAGCAAAACGCCAGCTTATTCATTAATACAATATTTTGCGAACGACGTAATCTACGAACAAAGTTTGTTAATTGTGTTTACTTCTTCGGCATCGAAAACCGTCGAAAATACGAGTACAATAGGGCGCCGAAATAAATCCCAAAATTACGAGATGAGGGCCTGGCTGCTGCTTCTGCTGCTATATGCGTATACTTGCGGAAGTCGAATATTATGCTTAAATTGACGACGTTGACAAAGCTTTCTATATATTCGACCCGCAAAATTTCATCCATCGTTTATTTGACTAAATAGTTCGGAACAAATATTTCCGTTCAAAGGTCGTCGTCGTCGCGGTTAAATTAGCCGAATTCCATAGACGCTCGAATAGCTGGCCGACCTGCGGCGTGAATAAAAACTTCCATTTTGAATATTATTATGAGCAAAAAACATCGAGTAGTTTTCAGGAAGAAAAAAAAAAAAAGTTTGCGGAGAAAAATCTTACCATTTAGTGCAGAAGTTTAACTTCATTTTATGCTGTATATACCTTTTTAAAAGTTCACCAAACATTTTTCAGAAAAAAGTATTAAACACTGTAGTTTAGATTTTATTGCGAATGATTTCCCCATTCTTTCGATTTCCCGGGAGAGGGGACGGGCCGTTTCCTCGTTTCTCCAGTTATTGATTGGTCTTGATAAAATTGTGAGAGTTGGTGCGTTAACATAACTGCCGGGAAAAGAAATAAGTAAAACCTTTTTCAAAGGTTCAGTTTCCTGGTCGTTCCACAAATCATATCACCTCCCCCACCAGTACTTGTCTCGCTCGTTTAGTCGTGTATCTCACTCTCACCTCAGTTTTTGCTCGGTGAAAGAGCAGCAAGTTCTCACCTCTTTACGAGAAAATTCACATTTATGTTTCCAGAAGCGAAGAGAAACACAGTCGACTTATTTGGACTAGTCAAGGCTAACTGCGATCCTTCAAAATTTCTTAGAACTTGGTTTAAACTTGTCAAGACTGTGTTCTTGATAGGATTCATGAGAATTCTGTTGGAAGTTGAAATCAGACTAGTTATAGCTCGCAGAAACTAGGTTGTTAGGTCAATATTCTGTTGAAACTTAATTAATAGTCTACAGGGTTTTCCGGAGGTCTTCTAAAACTCGGGATTCTATTCATAAGTCGTCAGACTTGTTACGAAGTTGTTGAAACATTTTAGGACTCGTGAATTACTAGGTCAAGACACTCTAAACCTAATTAAACTCACATATCACGTTAGAACAATGTAAGACTTATTATAGGACTTCTATACTGCGTCCAGACCTCTTGATACGCCGTTGGAATTCTTGAGACGCATTGATTTAAGACTTTGAATACTCATTATAGGAGGGGCGTTCAAAAAGTAAGGTGACAAGGGCTATTATGAAATAACTGTGAATCCTAAATTAACGTAGGCATGGGAAGCATTTGTTTAGGGCATGGAGAAGAGAAGGAAGCCACCAGGGGGTGAATTTTTTTTCAACACAAACGCAGGGTGGTATAGTATTTTGCGTGCGCCGATAGAGCTCGCTGAGGGCGCCAATGTTGATCTCGCTTCCTACGCCCAACAGGGTTAATCCGCCCCTGTCCTAAACATTTTATTTTACAAAATTTGGAAAGATACAACCTCAAACTACTTCTAAACATAGTTACCTTCCCGGTAGAGGCATTCATCCCATCGGTTTACTAACTTATGTACGCCTTCCCTACGAATTCGCCTTCCAACAAATCAAACCAATAGAGTTGTTTTTGGCAGCTCGTTGTGGTTTTTGAAACGAGTTCCACTCAGGTATCTTTTTAAATATGGAAATAAATGAAAATCAGAACCTGCTAAATTGGGAAAGTGGGCTGGGTGCGGCAGAACATCTCACTTGAACGACTTCAACAAAGCAGTAGGGATACAAGAGGTGTGCGGTGTTGCCTTGCAAAAAGCAAACACCTTGAATTAACACTCCAGGTCTGTGGCCTTTAATTCTTTTACATAAGCGTTCAGTTGGTCGCAGTATACATTTGAGTTTACCCCGTTGTATCATAAGGGGAAAAATCGACCAAAACCAAAACAATAACACGATCATCCCAGAATGCACATGCCACCATTTTGTTTGCAGTACCGGAAACCATCTACACGAATACTAAAATGGAGGGAAGAGTGTTGTCCTACTGTAAAAAGAACGTAGAATCGTGCTGTGTTGCCAGATTTACAATCCGCCCACTGGTGTTAACACAACAAGCCCTGTTACCTTATTTTTTGAACGCCCAGTTTGATTCGTTGGACGGTGAATTCTACAGGGATGGCATCTATAAGTCGGTAAGCCAATGGGATAGATGCCTCAGTTGGAAAGGTAACTATGTTGAGAAGTAGTTTGAGGTTATATCTTTTTGAATTTTGTAAAATGAGATTTTCACAATTGATACTTCATAATAGCCTTTGTAACATTACTTTTTGAACGGCCCTTGTAAAACTAATTAGGTACAAACTTGTGACACAGAATGTATTTTAAACTCTTTTGGACTACTTAAGCCTAATTAATATTGATTAGGACCCATAAGACTCGTCAGTAATAAATTAGGTCTCCAACTAAACATGTAAAGATTTGGTTGAGACTCGATAGGACACCACCAGGACTTACTGGAACTCTTCAAAATTGATTACGACGCACTGTGGTCATGCTGAGACTTTTTACGAGTTGTTACAATTTATGTAAGACTGTTTCAGGCTCCGTAAGACTTTATTAAGAGTGTATAGGACTAAAAAAATTAGTTAATACGGTGTTAAGTCTTCCAAGACCAGTCGAAACTAGTTAAGACTCTTCAAGACTTCTGAATAATATATTATCACTCTGCTTATGCTTACTGAAACTTTTCAAGTCGCTAAAACATGTTAGGATTCCGATAGAAGACTATCTGACGCTCGTTAAGAATGAATAAACGCGTCGTTGTTGAACTGAACGACTTCATGTTTATGGTGGGACTTGGGGTGGTCTATTTCAACTTTTTTGTGATTAATTAAAACCTGTCAATGTTGAACATTATTAGATTTTGAGAAAAAGCAAGAAAATAAATCGGAGCTCTCAATTTTTTCTTATAGAGTGATGGTGGAAGTCAGGTTATTGACATGCTTTCTGAACCTCTCGTCTTTCTTTTTGTCATCAGGAAGGCCCACTTCTAGTCCCTCTCGTCCTTGTCTTTTTTTTCCAGCCACTCAACATGTCAGAGCTCGGTAGTCCCTCTCGTCCTTGTCTTTTTTTCCAGCCACTCAACATGTCACAGCTCGGCTCAACCTCCGTAAATCTATTCCTGACCTCTAAAAGTTACGAACTCATCCGGTTCGCTTCCCTACTCCAGTCCTTAATGCTCTTGCACATCTTGTACCCTATCTGATCACTCCACACAGAACAGCACATAACCTAGACAACAGGTAGTGTGCAAAAAAACAAAACAAAAAAAACCACAATTTTATGTAAAATAAAATATTATTATTAAGTTAAAATTTAACTGTTTCTTAATGCCATGAAAACACGAAAAATTGACAGTATAAAAATATAGATACTGTGGCGAAGACCGCTCCCGAACATTCGAGATAAGCGAAGAAAGATCGACACGTTTCGAGCAGCAGAATAGAAGTTCGATAACGAGAGCGATAAGGAGTTTCACCAACACCAGGATCTATAAAGGCCGCTGGCCGACGCTGTATAGTCTAGTTTTGTATGCAATTAAACTGTGCGTTTCTCAAAGCGATCTAGCTACTGTTTTCGTGCGTTTGTATCAGTGTGACATTAAAAGTTCTTAGTACGTGTTTTGGTGCGTTTTTCGGTGCGAATTCCGTTACAGCACATTATCAAAAAACAAATAATCATTGTAAAGGTATGGTCATGGCTTCACTAGGTAGGCCCTAACACAATTCAACTTATTTCCGCATGAGGGTAGGTCACCAATGTACTCCAACGGCAATACTGATCCATTCGTGGTAAGCTGAGCTATTTTCTGACTGTACAGGGTGTCTCAAGTACATGACTCCCTTCAGTGGAGTAAGTAGACAGCTCATCTTGACTATCTGTATATATTTATGCTCACTCGGGCATTGGAAGGGGCAAAGACACGGACACACACGAATTATGTACAGCGAAAGGAAATTTTTTTTCGACATTGCTAACTGATAGATTGGTGAAACTATTTGGGAAAATACGAGACAGTTAAGGCAGCTGCTGACAAGAATTACCGCAATCGGATTGATTGGGTGTTCACAAAATCGACTTTACTTGAAACTATGTACAAAAATTTTCTCCTTCGGACACAGGGATTTTTCCACGGTAAATGATTATTCTATTCGTGCCCGTCAGAAATGCTCCTTGGTCTCTCTTCTACCTATTTTAGTTTTCAAGGTTGAAAATTTAGATAAACGCCATGTCATCAAAAATTATAATTTTATAATTCACAATTTGTAGAAATGACCGAGAGACTGCGCTTTCTGGCAACTTTGCTGAACTCCTAAAAAAAAAACAAAAAAAAAACAGTTCCTTCTAATACTTTTCTTTTAGTACAGTTTTTGTAGGCGCAAATTTCAACTGCATCTATCAAAATTTTTAATTTGAAAAACTAAGATAGGTAGGCGTGAGGCCAAAGAATATTTTTGAAGGATATAGCATCAATCAAGATGGAAACGTAGCGCGTCTTGTAACCCCCGCCAGTTCGAACGAACAAATCGTTACAATCGCAGGACATGTTACCATCAGATCAGAAAGATTGGTATTGTGCGTGTGCCCGTCGTAAACGGCTTTTACTCAACGTCGTGAAATACGTTGCAAGTACGTGAACAGCGACGGCACATTCATCGGCACAAAGAAAGAAAACGCTAATGCAACAAACTGTGAGGAAAGCAACGGCAAACTACCCCGACTAACCATGCTCAGGAAAGTCGCCTGTCACAAACCGTGATTGCTAACGACCCGCATCGGATACGGCACCTGAAATGGGAAGAATGCTTTACCATGAAAAGTGGCTGGGTCCCGAGGGCACTTTTCTACGATATGTAGGTTGGTGCCGTTCATTCCGCTACAACGTCGAATCTCACATGGAAGACAACATTTCAGAATTGACCGCATAACCCTGTACGTCAACGGGCGATGACAACCCCAATTAGCGGGTAATATTTGTTCTCCTCTGAGACATTTAAAAGCGAATCAGAACACGTGTTAGAATTCTGAAATGGAAGTAAGAAAAGCCTCCGCGAAGGAATAAAGCCAGATGTTTCAAATTACGAACCTCGTCACACAATTTGCGAACATCGTTATGTCTGCCGGGAAAATAACTACGAGTTACTTAACATAGAATTGAGGAAACGAGAAACTCCGCCTAAAATTCTTGCTTTCCTGGAGCCGGAGGTCTCGCTATTTACTCGCCCCGTGTTTCGGAACTGTAATTCCTTAAAAACGGCGTATTTAATCTGTAAATTCGTTCGATGGAAATCCTTCCGTATGCAAGCTGAAATGCCACTTAACGCAGGCTGTGTACCGGCACAACTCGCTTCCATTTGTATATCGACGAACAAAGTTTGCATCTTTTTGCCGGCAAAAAAGAATAATCCGAGACGGAATGCAAATTTCGTTGTAACGAATCGACCATACTCACTTGCAGCCTGTCTCCGGGGATCTGTCCGTGTAAGATCGTCTGCAAGATGTAAAATTCGACACGATAGTACCTGGCGAGAATTCTGCCTGTTTTGGTCTTTCCTTAATTAAAGTAGTGAGCGTATGCTGTATAATGTAAGGAGGATCGTTCATTCGAACAATTTTGCAGCCGTTATCGGCTGCTAGCCTTAATAACTCGGATTAATTAAGAAGCCGTGCTGGCCGTGAACGCCGGCAAGAATTAGTGCCACGACGACGTGCGCGAGGTTGTTTTCCTCTCCCATCTGGAATGCAGGGATTATCGTAAAAAGAAACTGGCCAAGATTAGCACGTGTCAGCGGCATAACGGAGACAATGATATTGCTATTCTGTACAGGTTGTGCTTGCTCTCTAGGTCGTTAGTGAGATGGCCGAGGACTTCTGTTCGAGGTCCTTGGGGGCGGAATGTTGGTTGGATCATTCGATACTAACTTAGTGATTGATCTATGATCTGGTTGATCTGTGATATCTCCATTAGTTCTGGGTACTAGTTAGAAAGTGAAACGTATACTGACAGCACAAGTGTTGCCTCTCGATCGCAAAGGGAGAAGGCCTAGGTGAACAAACGGAATATGGAGTCAAACGATTCGACCTGAACAAAGTTGAAACTGGAAATATTGGTTCGTATTCTGGCGAATGCTCCCGAACATTTGAGATAAGCGAAGAAAGATCGACACGTTTCGAGCAGCAGAATAAAAGATTGATAACAAGAGCGATAAGGAGTTTGCCGATAACGCCGGGGTATATAAAAGCCGCCGGCCGTCGCCGTATAGTCTAGTTTTGTATGCGATAAATCGTGCGTTTTCAAAGCGATTTAGCTACTGTTTTTGTGCGTTGTATTAGTGTGACATTAAAAGTTCTTTTTACGTGTCTTCATGCGTTTTTCGGTGCGAATTACGTTACATTGGTGTCAGAAGTGGGATTTGACAGTACATGTTGTGAAGATCTCATTTGGACATTTATTTGGACATTCATTTGGACATTCATGTTCTGTGGATTCGGCATTTCGCATTGAAGAAGTGAGCGTCATCAAAACTTTTCATCCATAACGGCTCTGAAATAGTTGTTCGAACTTTCGCAGAAAGAGCTCTGGGAGGAATTGAAGAACCATGACCTATCGCCATCGGGTTCTAAAGCAGAACGGGTCCAGTGGCTGGAAACCTTCCTGAGAGGTGAAGGTAAGGACCTGGAAACTTTCATCTTCAATGTGGAACCATCAAAACCAGAAGATGAAGGGTCGACAACGGCTACAGCTCTCCACCACATCATGGCATTGTTGAGTGAATAAAGACGGATCAGGCTCAACAGTCCACAAAAATGGAAGAAATGAAGGCTGTTCAGCTCAAGAAAGAAGACCTGATTGATCTAAAAGCGGATATTGTCAAGGAAGTGGATGCAAAGATCAAATTGATCTCCCAATGGGTCGCTGTACTGGAAAGAGAATTGGAGGCACTTCAAACTGACCGTACCACAACGTCAGTGGCAGTAACCCCAGGTAGTCAGCAGCCTACCCAGATGGATTCAGCCGCCGGCGCATCGTCAGTGGAGACTCCAAGCAGTCAACTGTGCAAATGGCTCCAGCATCCTTGGAAGAATTCGCAGAGGAAACTGCGGGTTGGGCCTTTATTGATGGAATTGAGGACGAACATATTCAGATGTTGGTGAGAGTTGGCAACTACCAAAACTCTAAGTCTGCCTTGGCACAAGCCCTGGAGCTGGAAGCTGCATGGGAAAGCTCCAGAAAGAAAGCCACAGTCCGTCAAGCCCAGGCCTATGAAATGGAAGCGGACTGGCAGGCTTGAAGAAGGTTGTGGAAGCAGTAGTGAAGCAGGTGATGGAGACAAAGAAGTGACCAAACACCAAACGTCTGCGCCGGATTGGGAAACCACAATGTTTCCAGTGCGGTAAACTGGAGCATCTTTGTGTTGACTGCCCCTAGAACAAGAAGACGGCCATATCAAAACAGTTAAACTAAGGAGGCCGGGGTGTTGGGGGCCAAACGCCTCTGGTAGTTTCCTAAAGGGCCCACACAATCATCGCCGTCAAGAGAACGTTACAATGTGACGCCTCAAGCAAACTATGTGAAAGGAAAGCTTGGCGGGAAGACTATACTCTTCTGTGTAGATACTGGAGCATCGCACTCGATCCTCCAACGGGAGTGGGTTCCAGCTGAGGAGGCGGACCAAGAGAAGCAGTATCTCTTGTGAACAGCCACTGGAAAAACAGCGCCAATATATGGGACAGTCCGCCTCCGAGTTAAGCTGATGGGAGCCTTCCTTGAGAAAAAGTTCCTAGTGGCCAAAATACAGGATGCTGCAATCACAGGCTGGGATACAATGGTGTTGCATGGGCTGATCATTGACCCTCAAGTATCGAGATTGGGACATAAAGTTCGAGAAGGCTGCCAACCTTATTGGGCCCAGATAGCTGTATGAGACCAAAGCCAGGAACCTGCGGAAGGGACGGACCATCTCAACACCAAGAGACGAGAAAACATTATCGGAATTCAACCAGTGGGTCAGAGGTGTAATCCAGGAGGCTCTTCTGAAGGACTTCAGGAATATTTTTGCCGAGAACAGCGACGATTATGGCAGGACAGAATTGGTGCAACATCAGATTGATACTGGATGCAGTCCACCTATCAAGCAGCGCCCGCGGAGAATCCCGTTGGCAAGACAAGAGGAAGTCAACTGGATGATCAATAACCTGCACAGATAGGGGGTTATTGAGCCATCTTTAAGTTCATGGACATCCCCCATTGTGCTGGTACCAAAGAAGGATGATACAACGCGGTTATATGTGGAGTATCGTCGGCTGAATAATGTAACTCGGAAAGACAGTTACCTATTGCAGCAGATCAATGACACACTGGATCTACTAGGCGGAAGTGAGTGGTGGTATACCACAGTGGATTTGAAGAGTGGTTACCACCAAGTGGTCCTCCATCCAGAGGATAAAGAAAAGACAGCATTCTCAACTGGTTCCAGACTCTGGCAATACACAGTGATGCCATTCGCACTGTATAATACGCCAGCTACATTTAAATGTTTGATGGAGACAGTCCTGCAAGGTCTACCAGGTAAGATCTGTCTTGGGTATGTCATATTTGGAGGAACTACCCTAAAGCAACATATAGATAAGGTCAGACAGGTGTTCTCTAGGTTCCAGATTGTTGGGTTGAAGCTGTCACCCAAAAAGTGTTCCATGGCCCAGAAGAAGGTACAATTTTTGGGCCACATTATCTCCAAGGAAAGAATCTGGACAGATCCAGATAAGCTATCTGCAATGGAGAAGTGGCCAGTTCCAGTAGACAAACGTCACACCAGGAGCTTCCTCGGATTCTATTTCTATTACCAAAGGTACATCTAAGACTTTGCTGGTATTTCCTGACCACTGCATCAGCTAACAGAAGACTGCCGGGAATTTGACTAGACAGATAAGTGCATAGAAGCCTTTAAGAAATAGAAGAAGCTGTTCCAGTCTTGGCTTTTCCAAAGCCGAAGCAGCCATTCATTGTGGACACAGATGCTAGCAACATAGCCATTGGAGGCGTACTTGTCCAGCTGGAAGATGGGAATGAGCGCGTCATTGCTTACTACAGCAAGTCTTTTTCATGGCCTGAGCGGAACTACTGTGTCACTAGGAGAAA
Organism: Acanthococcus lagerstroemiae; assembly: GCA_031841125.1. Lineage (NCBI taxonomy): Eukaryota > Metazoa > Arthropoda > Insecta > Hemiptera > Eriococcidae > Acanthococcus > Acanthococcus lagerstroemiae. The sequence continues at coordinate 46,530,854 of CM063114.1, read as the reverse complement.
GCTCCTTGCTGTGGTCAAGACTTTGTGCCCGTTCCATAAGTATCTGTATGGCCAGAAATTTACTCTCTGGACTGACCATTCGGCATTATAGTGGCTCCTATCCTTCAAATATCTAGAAGGACAGATCGTGAGGTGGCTTCAGCAGCTGCAGGAGTATTCCTGCGAAATACAGTTCCGGAAAGGCAAAAGCCATGAAAATGCAGATGGGCTGTCGAGGCGACTGTGCCCTGCAGACTGCTGGTTTTGTCAGTGACTGGAGAAGAAGGAACTCGCGTCCATTAAGCAAGTATCGCTGCAGTCTAGTGATGCACTGAAGAAAGATCAGCTGGAGGATGAAGTTGTTGGTCGGATTCTACAAGCCAAGCAGTGGCGGGAAATTTCGGATCAGTCACGAGAGTTGAAAGCTCTGTGGGCTCAGTGGAACTTGCTGCGCATTAGTGACGGCCTTCTAGTGCGCGCTTGCGAGTCAGAAGGTGGCACAACAGTGCGAATGCAGACCACCGTTCCATGGAAGAAGGTTCTGGAAAGCCTATGTGGTGTACATGACCAAGTGTCCAGAGGGCATCTGGGCACCACAAAAACCCTAGCAAAGAATCGAGAGCGATTCTACTGGCCCACATACAAGGAAGATGTGGAAGACTGGTGCCGCCGCTGCACCACTTGTGCGGCAGTGAAAGGGCCACAGACTCGATCTTATGGAAGGATGGAGGAGTACAATGTTGGATATCAATTTGAACGGGTTGCATTGGATATTGCAGGACCATTCCCGCTCCTTGATGCTGGAAACTGGTATGTGTTGTGTGTGGGCGATTACTTCAGTAAATGGCCTGAAGTATACTCGATGCCAACACAGGATGCTGACGTAGTGGCCAGAACGCTGATGGAGAACTAGATCACACATTATGGTGTTCCACTGGAACTACATACAGACCAGGAGAAAAACTTCAAATACAAGTTATTCGAAGAAGTATGTCAGCTTCTGGGAATTTGAGAGACGAGAACTACTCCGCTGCATCCGCAATCCGACGGCATGGTTGAGCGATTCAACCGGATGCTCAAGGAATATCTGGCCAAAGTCGTTGCTGAGCACCAAAGAGACTGGGACCAACGCATCCCATTGTTTCTGTTGGCCTACAGATCAGTCATCCATGAAAGTACGCGGCACACTACCGCAAAGATCGTCTCTAGCCAGGAGTTACAATTACTATGCGATCTGGAGTATGGAACTCCATCTCAACAGCCCCAGTTGGTCAACGAGTTTGTTATCCAACTGAGAGAAAAGGTGGATTCTACTCATCGCATGGTCCAAAATCACTCGCGGATTGCCAGCGACTGGATGAAGACTCGCTATGACATCAAAGCTAATGAGGTTGACTTCCAGGCTGAAGACTATGTCTGGTTTTACAATCCGCAACAAAAGAGAGAAGGAACCGGAAGTTGCAGAGTCATTAGGAAGGACCTTACATCGTACTCAGGCGAATCAATGATGTTGTATACCAGATTTGGAAGCTTTGTGGTAGACAAGCCAAAGTCATGCACTTTGATTGTTTGGCAGTCTGGCATGGCGACCATGAAGAAGATCTGGAGCCTGGCTTGGACATCCAGGTTTAAGAAGGGGGCACTGTGGCGAATGCTCCCAAATATTCGAGATAAGCGAAGAAAGATCGACACGTTTTGAACAGTAGAATAGTAGATTGATGACGAGAGCAATGAGTTTTGCTGAAAAAGCCGGGGTATACATATAAAGGCCGCTGGCCGTTGCCATATAGGTAGTTTAGTTTTGTATGCGATAAATTGTGCGTTTTCAAAGCGATTTAGCTACTGTTTTTGTAGGTTGTATTAGTGTGACATTAAAAGTTCTTTTTACATGTTTTGTGCGCTTTTCAGCGCGAATTACGTTACAGTATCTTGGCTTGGTGTTCCTAACGCACTTCGAGAAATATATGCTGATTGTAGCCGTCTAACTCGTAAAGAATTAGGAATTTCCATTAGTCCTGGGTGCTGGTTAGGAAGCAAGACGCTTAGACAGCACATATGTATTGCCTCTCGATTGCAAAGAGAGGAGGCCTACATGAAGGAATATGGAGTTGAAATGGTATTGGTTTGTTTCTTGGTTATGTGTTTCTGACGCACTTCTAGGAACTACGCTTATTGTGGCCATCTAATTGATGAAGGATTCGGGAATGTCCTTATATTAGATAGAGGATAACGAGCAGTTTCACAATTTGCATCCAATGCAGTTGAAACTTATCATATACTAAGTATTAGGTACATAACATAGCGTACTTCGGATAGAACTCTGTTGATTACCAATAAACTTGGTCCGAATAAAAGGAAGGCAGAGGAAATCAAAATATCAAATTGATTGTATCTTCCATGCCACTTTGTTGCAAGTAAAAACTACCCAACTGACGAGAGGCGAGGTAAAAGTACCATAATTTCAAGCTTCTCAAGTGCAACCCCACCTTTAATTAGATGGTAGATCACCACTGTCACTTCAGCGCTATAATATTGAGAATTCGTTATCAGTTTACATACTAGCAGCCATTTTGCTCAAGTGGAGCTTTCTGATTGGTTGATTAAGCATCGCCGCAGTGGCCTTCCTAGTGATGCGCAAGATACTTCAACATTATGGCTATTTTGTATCGTCTCTTTCCAATTGAGTAATGGCTAAGTCATTTTTCATGCTCAAAGAATTAGAAGGGAGATAAGAAATTCAAAATTTCACAGAAAAAGCGCCCGGCTAAAAAGCTAGTTGGTCCACCTTCTCTCAACCCAAATAGTTGTTGTCGGTGCAATAACCTTTTAAATCATTTTCTGAAAGAACGCACTTCCAAGAACATTCGTTTTTAGCATCTCCATCTATATCAAGATTTCTAAACATGAAAGGTGGTATAATTCATTTTCCCAGTTGAAATTCAGCACTCAGTTTGATATGGTTGTTCTAGAGCACACATTTTTTTTCTACTATAATTATGTATAATCTGAAAACAACTGAAAGCTATCAACAATTTCAATTCGAATCAGGCCAAGCAAATGAGGTCAGCTTTTGAATCACTAGAAGACTAACCCGAAACTCAACGTTAGTACAAACTAAGTGCGTTACATCACAGTAAGCCATTTATCCCGGGTTCAGAATTCACCAACCTCGCCTGAAAAGTTTACGTGAATCCCGCAAATCTTCAACAAAACTCGGCTAACATTACCGAAGGCACGTTGAGGTAACCTCCAGATTTATAATAAAGAAAGCTGTTCCTGTAAAGCACCAAATGATGAAACTATTTTGGTAATATGATTTAAGAATTTAACAAAAAGGGGTTGTAACACACTGCGTTGAATTTGTTCGCAAACTCATTTAAATTTTAAATAAGGCGCTTTCTACCTCCGATGAATTATTTAAGTGGTCGGATAACATACGAAGCTAGTTACGACATCGGCATATGGATCAAGAAAAATCTCCAGGGTGTCGATGTCTTTTTCGCTTTTTTATTTATTTTTCTTCCCTTTCTCGTCTCTCCGCTTCCTCGTCAAAAACACAAGGCGGTAATTTTAAAGAATAAAAACTTTAAAACGAGCTTTACTCCTCGCTGAACTCGAATTGAGATTCCGTGAGCAAAAGAAAACGCTGTAATTCCGTTTCTCGAATATTAAAATCATGTGTAGCCCTACAATTTTCGAGGCAATTTTCAGTACTTCGATATTATGGAGCGAGACAGAGAGGAAAAAACGAGCAAAATATTTCTCGTAGCTGGAATTTCTGCGACGTGTTCTGTTGCTGTTACATATAGTAACGTTTTTTTTTTTTTTTTACATGGGTTATTATTTTACTACTACGACATTGAGAAAAACGAATGCTACTCTGCCATTATTTCTGTACCAATTTGTGAGTGTTGTTATTATTTACCACTTCTACATTGTTAATTTGCTGTGATTAAATCAACAGCAGATTCAACTAAATTACGAATGGACACTGCTGACTAGGTCCCACGTCCAGAAAGCCCTTTTTTTGCCCCTGGTTACAGATAAGAAAACTCCGAAAAAAGGAATCCAGGTCAGTAGCTAAGCGAATCAACTATTTTTTTAGTGTCCAATTTGGAGTGTGAGTGAACTTGGTTATATTCCTTTTGTAGGGTGTGCCAATTCACTTTTCCTTCTGCTGTATTCCAGAGCGCTTTCGGCTGTTATGCCATCATCAGTGGAGTACCGCCGAAAGCTCTCTGGAATACAGCAGAAGGAAAAGTGAATTGGCACACCCTACAAAAGGAACTATTTTTTTCTCTCTCACACAGGAGGGGACTTAATAATATTGTCTGACCCTTGTACTTTTACCTTTAAAATTCTGGATCCTTAAGAACACTCGCTGAGTGGGCTGTTTACTACAAATCCGCCACTGAATCAACATGTAATTAGAATTTTTGAAAGATAATACTATTAGCCAGCCTAGGTTCTTGGAAATATCAATTTTCAGTGTCTTTCAGATAGTAAAAATAATCCGTTAATGAAATCGGGAACACTTCCCAGTATTTCTGTATACATGTGTATTGAAGTTTCTGACACACAACCTAACTTTCACGAAGAAAATGTTCACTTTTCCTTCTGAGGAGGGTTGTGGTATCTTCCTTCCTTATTGTGTAAAACTAAATTAATGAAGATTGACAAACTTACAAGCCAATGTTGTCGAATGTATGAGCAAAGGAAAACTAAGAACTCACCTGAAACAGAAAGAAATGAAAGTCGTGAATATACACATACAAATTACTAGTTGAAGGATGCAAATAAGAACTAATACCTAAAGAGGGGGATGAAGGAGCTTCACCCTATGACTATAGCTCCTATTACACTTTTAGTTCGTCCATTTCCAACAGGAATTCCTCCAGTCTCTGAGCTCAGAGTTCCTTTCATTCATTTTCTTTCAATTTCTAAATTTCTAATATATATGAGTACTTGTTTGTCTGTCTGTGTGTACGTGTTTGTTTGTTTGTTCAAAGCTGGCGAGTGAATCGTAAGAGCTGGGGATTCTTACTTTCTAAATGTGTTTGTATGAAATCTGGAAAAGTTTTAGGCTAAAATAAAAATCAGTACCCTTACTAGGGGGAAGGCCACAAAATGTTGCTCCCTCTGGACTCCCAAATGTTTTCGACTTGGACTTTTCGGAAGTGTTTTATATTGAATTTCTTCGCATTATGTTAAAATTTGGTGGTTGTAACTGTCTCCCTTCAGAAATTATTAGGGAGTTGAAAATCTGAATTTCCCAAACGAGCTCAAAGTACCATATTATTACAAATGCATTTACATCTGATTTAACGCGACCACAGTATCCTTGGATACTGTTTCGCACTCATTTATGTACCACACGGCCCATTTTCAGCCCCATATCATCTCCAGAAAGACTTAAAATTTCAAATTCTGGGACATATGTTCAGCATCTCTTCTAATTATCCGACTGAATTTTTGAAAACACCAAAACTTTCGTCTGAATAACACAAACGTGAAGCGATGAACTTCAAATGAATCAGGACACTTCGGTTGAATGCAATATACGAACTGAAACTATTTCCTATCATAAACTTCCGCAGGTTTCAGTAACGGTAAGTACGAAATCTCCTAGCAACCAGGCACTGTATCGCTACCCCCAGCACCCAGTGAAGTCAAAGGGATAGAGCTCAGTAAAATTCTCACTTTGGCTATAAAAGTGGGGCCACTGAGCTGATCCTTAACAGCAACTTAAGGAATAGTGCAGTGGACTGCCAAGTCTGAGCACTCGGTGCATCCTAGCAACCAAGCGCTGTATCGCTATACCCCCAGCACCCAGTGAAGTCAAAGAGATAGAGCTCAGTAAAATTCTCACTTTGGCTATAAAAGTGGGTTTACTGAGCTGATCTTTAACAGCAACTTGAGGATAGTGCAATGGACTGCAAAGTCTGAGCACTCGGCGCATACAGCGCCACCTCACACATAAATAAATGAAGTGGCAGGACTACGTGTTGATACAAAAGTGCTGGAGCGGGCAAATTGCGACCCGATTGAGCGCATGCTGGCCAGGAACCAACTTCGCTGGATAGGGCATGCCCGGAAAATGGACGATACCAGACTTCCAAAGGCAGGCCCTGTACGGGAGCTGGGCCAGGGCCGGAGGACGCAAGGTGGTCAGATCAAGCGATACAAGGATATATGATTCAAGTAACCCAGAAGAACGCCAAAGTGGACCGTAACTGGCAGGAGCTATGCGAGGACCGAACAGTATGGAAAACGGCAATTTACCAAAACGACGGAGTCTTTAATCGGCAACACCGGACGAGACCGACCCCTCCCAAATCAACACCGAAGAAAAAGGGGAAAGGGAAGAAGAAGAGGACCGAGAAGCCTGCGAATGCAGTACTGGTGGTGCCTTCATGGCCCGCAGGGAGAGTCCTGGACAGGCTACAACAGATTCCGAGACTAAATCCCAGAGGGCGTTGAGCATCACCAGCACGGTGCAGTTCCCATCTGGCGCCGTCCTGGTCACCTGTAGAAAAAAAGAGTCTGTGGAACAGATCAAGACTGCCGTACAGACCAGGATGGACGTCCGCGTAAAAACAAAGGAGCCGAGGCAGCCGGAGATCCGTATCCATGGCATACCCAGCTGTACCACTGAGGAGGAGCTCCAAATGGATATTCAGAACGCCTTGAAGACCAGTTGCGTGGTTACCACGTTTATTCCATACAAAGGCGACCCCAACTGTAAGATGGCTGTGGTAACAGTAACAGCCAAACTGTACAAGGAGATGGCACTACAGAGGAGCATGCGGATCGGATGGACTATAGGCCGCGTCGACGCCAGCCCTTCCATTATGAGATGCGTGCGGTGCCATCTCTTGGGGTATAAGGAAAAGCACTTCCTCGGGTCGCCAGAGGTGGTGCCCCCTGAGGGACAATTCCTGGATTGCTGGCAGTATAACGAAGAAATTCGAAAGACTCGGCTGCCTCGACACAGAACACGGCCCTCCCAACATCGTATAGGACATCCGGACTGCCCAACATTGACGGCCATGAAGAGAAAATTAGCTGACAACATGAAGAAACACGAAGAGCAAGAACAAATGGAATGTGCCTCCGGCAGCAGCAGCAGAAATAGCTTCCCACGCGACAGAAGACATTAGCATACCACACATCATGGAAGAGCTCGACCGCCGACATCAGGCGGCGGCCGAACAAGCAGATCCCTCCACGATGGACGTGGTGGAGGACGTCGTGGAAGAAAATGGCGACAGCTATAATCCGGGTTCTGTACTGCAATGTGAACCACGCCAGAAGTGCGATGGACTTCATACTCCTTAATGCCGGGATGTGGGGGTTTGCGTCGTGGTCGTCACTGAGCCGTACATTCCCTCATCCAGTCGACTCACGGCCGACGGATGGGTGCGCACTGGTCAGCCGCGAACTGAAGCACCACCTCGTTGACACCACTAGGCAAGACCTAGTCCTTGTCCAGATTGCGGGCACAGCAATACTCGGAGTGTAATGTTCCCGGAACGAAGACATCGACCCGAAGCTGACGGCAGCCACAGAGCTACTCGTCGTGCACAATGGGCCAACGGTGGTTGCGGACGACTTCAACTGTCACACCGTTCTGGTTCCGGGGTGCGTGATAAACGAGCGGGGCAGCCGGTTCGAAGACTTCCTCGCAAAGAACCGGCTGCTCCTGAAAAACTCCACCGACCATACCTGGCGGAGAAGGGAGCTCTCCAGCGTGAACGACTACGTCGCCGCCCGGGGAGCGGTAGTGCGGGATTTCCAAGTACTCGACGCAGAGACCCTGTCAGACCACGCGTACATCGCATTCGACATGTGGGGGGGGGGGTCTTTAGGTACAACACATCTGGAAAAACTGTGCGCCGCAATCCACGGATCGCACATCGAACCCATTGATACTGTGACGGGGCCCGATGACATCGACCAGCATGTGCGGTAGCCGATGAATCAACTGCAATCCTGCATGAAGACAGCGGAGAAGATCCAGAAGCCAAGCAGAGGACTACCGAGCTCAGCCGACTAAAGGATATCCTGAAGAGAACGCATCGTCGGCTGAGCGCAGAGCGCGATCCAGTTCGCCGGCTCATCCTGAAGGCGGCGAAAGAAGAAATTATGCAAGAGTACCGCTACGGGATGGGCAGGGCGAAGATGGAAGCCTGAAGTAGGTTCTGCAGCCAGAGGGATGCCTGGGGACGACCCTATCAAGTTCTTAAGAATCCTAAAAGTGACGGCATCCCTCTGCTGAAGAGACCAGATAGCGGTCGATGCAGCACCCTTGCTGAGAACGCCGCGCTGCCGTTGGATGCCAAGTTCCCGACACATGGAGGAGGAAACAGCGAAGACGACGATCCAGCGATCCGCGTAGGTCCGGCCCCCAAGGTGACTGCTGGGGAAGTCAGAGCCTCTTGAAGAAGCTGAGTAACTGCAAGGCGCCTGGCCCCAATGGGATCAACCACAAAACGCTGAAGGTGCTGCATAAACGGCACCCGCGTGTGCTGCCGAGGCTTTTCACCGCCTGTCTCGCTTGCGGGTATTTTCCAAATACATGGCAGGACGGTGAAGTAATCTTCATCCCATAGCCTGGAAAAGACGGCAGCACCCCATAGCACCCCGACGAAGAAAACATCATCCACTCGCGGCAGTTCAAATTCAGGAAGCATCGAAGCACAGAGCATGCTGTCCGGACTGCGATGGGACTCATCCTGAGATCACGAGCGCAGAACAACTTTACGGCCACTGTGTCAGACATTAAGGTGGCATTCGATCACGCCCCCGGGCCGGGGATTCTGAGAGCGCCGCTGCGTCCGGCGCGACTGGTTACCTGTACCGTAGCGTGCGGAGTTATTTCGCTGCTAGGGAGGTTCAGCATCAAGGGATCGCCCGACATCTCAAACGGGGCTGTCCACAGGGCTCGGTCCTTCGGCCGAACCTGTGGAACCTGCTGTATAACAACGTTATTCGCCGACTCCCGGGGGAAGTGGTGTGCTACGCAGCCGACACCCTCCCGGTAGTTGGCGGCAACTCCGGCCCGTCAGTCAGACAGAAAATTAAGGAAGCCACGGAGACCGTAGAGGCGCTACTGGCCGAGACAGGTCTAGAGCTGAATACAGCAAAAACAGACGTGCTCCTGTTTCGGGATGTCCCAACCGCGGCGAGGAACCTCCTGGGTGCAGGGACCCCAACGGAAGTCGTATTCAAAGGCGCAGCGATTCCCATGAGGAGGGAGTTGAAGTACCTCATTGGCTGCCCCACTTGCGGTATATCTGCGCGCAGTGTGAGAAGATACTACTCGTGTTGACGCAGCTGTGTCAGAGAACCTCTGGTACAGCAATGAGGCCCCAAGGATAATGGTCGCCGGGTGCATTTTCTCGCGTTGATCCCTCCTCCAGCGAGTGGTCAAGTTAGTTCCACCAGGCAACCATCGAAGAGCGGAACCGTCGATGGTGGATCAATACAACGGTGGTGCAGTAGACACAGGTGCTGTTCCCAGACGTTCGCGCCAGGATTCACTTACAAGAAGAGAAAGATAAAATAGATGCCCGGACTGTGGGCGGATGATAGGATCGCGGATTGGCCTGGTGAGCCACCACAGAGGATACATAGAGAGCGGAGGTGATGCGTGGATCCTCGAAAACGAGGCCGGACGACGACGACGAATTATTTCACAGCTTTATTATTCTGTTGAAGGCGGGGAGAGTGAGATGTGTGGCAGTAGACCAGTTTGGAGCCATCTTAAAATGTTCCGTACAACCTTCTAGAAACGGTAACACGCCCCTGCCTCGCCAAAGTTATCTTACATTTCAAGGGCGAGAATCTGGCGATGCCAGGATACAAAAAGTACAGAAAAGATATGTTCCATGAAGAGGAGAGGTGGTAACAAGACGACGAACACAACAGAGTGAAGAAACAGAGTGTGAGTGTGTGTAAAGAAAGAGGACCAGCCAGCGTGTCAATGGTAACTGTTGTTTACTAAATAATAGTAGGAGAAAAACCATCATGGAACACGAGGTTTAGCGAAAATACAAGAACGGGATTTGTTTGTACTGCAGATGCAGTAAAGTGTATCTTTAACAAACTTGAAACATACCCAGTAACGATGACATTTTTCTTCTTCATTTTCTTCATTCTCTCGTTCTCTCTTTTTTTTTTGCCTTTGCATCCAGCAAGTGACAATACTGGCTTCGCAAGAATTAGGTGGCGGGCTGAACTGGACAATGTGTGCGAGAGGAAAAAAATGCGAGAAAAAGGGCCGGCGATGGGAATAAAGAAGACAGTTTTAAATAAACGGCGAAGAAGGGTTTTTCATTTATCGTCGTCGGCTAAAACGAAACAGATGCTATCGCCGGAAGAATTTGCATATTTACTGCATTCGAAGCGTTTTTTAAAACCTTCCAGATATCTTCGGGCGAATGGCGGAAGAATAAGAAGTCAGTACTGCGTGTGTGTTTTAAAAATTTCCAAATCGTTACCTATTTTCAATTTTTCGACGTGAACGTGCGACGAAAAATTGTGACGCAAGCTTCGATCACTTTTTATTTACTCGTTTATCCGCGAATCGTCGAACTTTTTACTTGTTTCAGCTTGCGGAAAAAATTTGCTATCGGCGAGGTTAATTATAATGGCTGAAAGCTGAAACTTTCGGGGTTCAACTCGGAACGCCGGCTCTAGTATCCGCGCTCTCAAATGTACAACGTTGCCAGGTTTTTTCTTTTGTTCCACGCAAAATGCTGTTTTGATTAAATTTTACGATATTTTTACGAACAAAACCAGCTGGAGGTTTTTGTTGGCAATTTTTGTTTTCGCCGGCTTCGAAAAGCCTAATTTCGCCAAATTCGTTTTGTAAATGAATTTATAGTAGAATAATTATTCTTTCGCTTTTTAGAGTAATGAGTTTAACCGAGATTATTAAATAAATTCGTATTTTTCGCAGCCCGGTGAAAAGGAATATTTTAAATGATTGGCTCGTATACCGTCGAGTTTGAAAAAAATAAAATAAAAAAAACCGCTGTGAAAGAAACGATCGAAGAAATAGAAAGCAAGAATCGATATTATTGTTTGGGCTACGAATATAAACTTCAAATAATTTGTTGTTTTAGGAAATTCTATTAGAATGGCTAGGTCAGCAGCCAGGTCAAATCTGTAGGCGGACACAGGCAAATCTGAGGAACGGTATTACCTTTCCAGCGACGGATTTATCAGGACAGCAAGAGACCACTCGTTGACTGAACCAGAGCTCAAAAAGGATTGGAGGTCAATAGTTCCAGTAGAAAAGTTTCGACGCTGAAAAGTGTCGAGGTTATTAATTTGCCATAAAGAGCTACAAAATAGACACAACCATTTCAACGTGCATAAGAAGATAAAGGAGTTCACTGGGCAGCGTCGTAAAATGACACCAGGCAACCTCAAAGAGAAAAATGGTCATATGATACTGGAGAAGAACGGTAGACTCGCCAGAGGGAGAGAACACATTGGTGAGTTATATAAAGATACAAGGGAGGAAGATAGTGGTCATAGTCAAAACCGGGTCGTGGAGGCGTAGCATGAAGATGAAGATGAAATAACGGAAGAAGAAGTGACTTGTGCAATCAAGAGAATGAAGAACGGTATAAAGCGGTCAGCATGGCGTCGCTGGGGGGGGGGGGTAATTTTTACACCCCCAAAAAATTAGGGGGTAGAAATGATCAACATTACCCCCCTAAATTCGAAAGCCAATATATGTACAGGTACTTGCAGTTATAAAAAATTTGTAAACGAATTAGTGCCGTGTGATACCGCAATTAATAGTACCGTGCCATACACTTAACTCGCAATACACATACACTGAGCGTCTAACAAAATCGAAATCTGAAAATAAATGACCTTCACCCCCCCCCAATTGCTATGAATGCGCTAAAATAATAAACTAAAACTAAATATACTTATTCGTCTATAATACTACATTTTCAGGGGGGAAAACCCTAATCTTATTGTATAAGGTAGATGAGTCCGATAAGTCCTGGATCCCCAATATAAGGCCCAATGCACCGATCTTGACTGCTATGCTTTAGACTCTATTAAAACGTACAGCAAAGTTGTTCCTTCATAATATGGCAACATTGTCCAATTGTTTTTTCAAGATATTAGTCCACTGGTGCGAGATATGCCGATTGATGATTTTCCAATAACGTAAAAAGTGCTCCGATATGTTTCTTGTGTAACTTGGAGGATTTACGTATTATGTCAGTCAAATGGAATCTATCCAGAATCCAAACATTGGATAGTTGTTGTAGTGGTAGTTAGTTAACGATCGACGCCAGAAAAGTGAAATTTGAGCAATTTGGAACCGAGATATGCGATACTCACAAAAAATAGTATGTAACCTAATAAGGCCCAGCCTGGTAAGATCGATTGATTATCATTTCAGGTATAACTTACTCATAAATTTCTAGTTGAACCATGCTAACTTTTTATTTATCGAATTTCAGGTCAGGCTTATTAGGTATTAGGTTGAGTCTTATTAGGTTATAGGCCCAGCCTTCGTTGGTGCGCTGGACTTATCAAGTTTTGAAAAAGGGGTATTTTTATTAGAAGATCTGAGCAACGTGGAGCCGTCTGGATTTTTAAATATTGCAGTCGACGACTATAACACAAAAAAGGGTAAACATGAAATTACTTACATGAAAGTCTGGAGAGCCAAGACCTTAAATTAGGGCCTTATTGAGCTCCACGTCTCAAACGACTCACATGAGCATGTCATACATGCGAAGACTATTGTAAGCTGATATTTCGATTTATCGTCATTATTAGGGCTGCAATTTTTATGCACAAAAAATAGCGAAATATGCGCATATTTTATGCACTGAAATCAGTCTAAGAATATGCCGAAAATATGCGTCAAAATTGTAAAATATGCGTAAATATGTAAATATAATATGGGTATTGGGTATATCGTATCAAAAGAAAAATTAAGTTGGATACACTGAGACAATTTTTATCATATTTTAAAATGATCCAGCAGAGTATCTCCTTAAGACTTCAATCTTCTTTTAATAGGAGATGCACCCAGGAAATAATGCACCTATTCGTAATTTCTTGATGATTGATGAATGTGATGCGGGCAAGAGAAAGGTTATCTCACGGGCAGAAGAACATATTTTTCTAAAAGCTTTTCTACTAATTCATTAACCATTAGGTCTTCACAATGTTTTTTTTTGGAGTCGGATATCATTCTCAACACTAAAATTTTTTTTTAGGGGGGGGGGGGAGAGAAATTGAAAAATAAGCAGAATTATTGGTGCAAAATATGCGGTAAATGCCAAAATATGTGAAATATGCAGGATGAAGTGCTGCTCATTTGTCAGAATTCTGTGATTCGTGAAGACCTTTTAAAACTTATACCTATACACCATAGATAAAAATATGCATTCGCATAAAAATTGCAGCCCTGGTCATTATAATAGAATTTTCAAATTCTAAATTCTTTGTTGTCTCTTTCATGTTATAATTTGCTGATTCTTAAATTTTTAAATGACCATGACTGAAAATAAATGACTTAAATGACTGTTGAACACTTTGATACAACATACTACACTCCTCCTCCCAAAAAATCCACCAACGCCGATGAATGTAGGTCAACACTACTAAAAAAGTTACCCCCCCCCAAAAAAAAAAAAAAAAAAATTCCAGCGACGCCACTGGCAGTCAGGCCAGATGGAATGCATTGCGAACAACTGTTGAAGAATGATCAACCATCAATTGCTTTTTCAGCCAGATTCTTTAATAGCATATTACTGTCGCAAGATATTCCAGCAGATTGGTTGTAGTTGGTTAAAACAGAGCAATGCGGTAGAGTGCGGAGAATATAGAATAGGGTGCCTGTTATTTAAAAGTTTTCGCCAATTGATTAGGGTCGCACTGAAATTTGTTTCAATGGACCTAAAAACTCGCCATAAGAAATTTGAGCTCGATCTAAGGCCATTAACCCGTTCCGCTTTGACCTTGAAGTTATGTAGAATACTGAGATTTTACAAAAACCGCGAATATCTCGGAACATATCAACTACAGGACCAAAATGCATATAACATAAAATGTTTGCTGTTAAATTTCCTATAAAAAAGATAATGTACAACTTTTCTCTAAAACGCATATTTACCGAGATAATCGCATTAGTATGTAAAAGTTTCAGGTGGATTTGGTCAATTTTTTCTTTCATAACCGATCTTCACTCGCTAAATCGTTATCTAAAAAAATATTCACTTTAGGACCAAAATGGAAATAACATAAAATGTTCCACGTTAAATTTTCTGTAAAAAAGATTCCGTACAACTTTTCTTTAAAAAACATATTTATCGAAACAATCGCAAAAATGCGTGGAATTTTCGAAAAACATATGTTTTTTAAAAATTATTTTACAACTGAAATATCTATTAACGCCAGATAACGCACACTACAACATAACTTCAGTCTCTGTCTACTAGGATAAGCGTCTCAGTTTACCCCCTCCCCCACCTGACTACGCCCATGACAGTTTGTTGGGTATCTACCATAAAATAGACCTCGGATTATGTACGAGTATGTATGTATATCAACAATAGTCAACAATTCGCGCATAAGATATAATGTTGTGCTGTTAAGGAACAGTCACGTGTTCTCAGAATTCAGGGTTATTTTCAATGGGCAAATCGATGTTTCCTATTGTTGATATACATCATCTCAAGTTCACTGTCAAGTCTTCAACGTAATCTCCAAATGCTCAATACTCAATAAAATTAGTTCGTTAACCCTAGATTCAATTTTTCAATTCGTCCTGCGAGGAAAAATAAGCGGCAAAAGGGGTGTTGGTCGCAGGAAACTGTCGTGGGAATCGGATTTGAGAAGTTAGTTCAAATGCTCCCCAAAGGAATTATTCAGAGCGGTCGTGGATAAGATTAAGTTGGCCATGTTGATCACCAAACTTCAGACGAAGAAGGTGTAATCAAGGAGAAGAAGTTCGTCCAAGACTTATTTCCTCCGAACGTTCAGTTGAAAAATCGGTTTTAATGACATCTATCTTCTAATGTGTTCGTGATCAATTCAGAAAAGGGAAGTTTTCACTGATTGAGAAAATGATACATAATATGATCCAACCGATCAGTGTGTGGACCTCAGAATCGTCTGCGGTATAAGAAGACGTGTTGCTGAACATCCGGAAGCTCCTCCAGTACAAGTCCTACGATGTTTACAAGAAGTACTCGGTGTTGTTCCAGACGAGCAGTGCCAGTCCGTTATTTCGTTATTAGCTACAAATGTGGGGAATAGGGTGAATTGTGAACATTTTTTCCCGAAACTTCTAACGCGACCCAGGTAAAAAGTTGCCATTGGTAAAAAAAAATATGTTTCAAAATTTTTCTTTAAATTTGTACATTTTTCCTAAGGGATTTCCCGCTTTTCTAATTTTACTCTCAACCCGAGCCCTGTCCTGCAAGTTGAAAATTGAATGTTACGCAGTGCCTTAAGAATGCGGGTTATGCAAAATTTTTACATAGCCTTTTTAATAGTATTCATCGCAAACTTCAGATTAGTTCATATAAAAATTTTGCCTATTTATGAAATTGAGGCGCTAAGGCACTTACAATATTTTGTTGCTTTATAACGCCTTCAGTATAGCAGTTAGACAAAATTCACATATGACCTTAACAGTAGTAATAATTGAGAGCTACAAAACGAGTTATGTACAAATTTTGTCTATCTGCAATATTGAAGGCGCTAAAGCACCTACAATATTTGGTTGTCTTATAGCGCCTTTATTTTCACAGGTAGGCAAAATTTGTATATGAGCTTCTCTAAAGGTCACAATGAATACTATTAAAACGGTTGTGTGCAAATCTGGTCCATCTCGCAAATTAAAGGCGGTAAACCATTGTATAAAAGTACTGGTAAAAATCAAAACTTCGAAAGAAAAAAGCGGTAAGTATAGATTAAGATTATTCTTACGACAAAAATTGGTAGAAGTGCATTCTAGGACTAAATGGAACAAAATTAGACCCAATATCGGGAGAAATGTCTGAAAAAACTTTTCTCTCATATACAGGCCATGCAAAAAATTTGTGTATTAATATCGCTGGCTCCCTCTGGTGAAGTTATTATGTGTCTTATAGTTATCTCTTGCTTTCTTACGAAATATGAAGAATTTCATACGATGCATTCTGCTTCTTATTATGTTGAACCTTAAAAAAGTTACGTTTGGCCTCGTATTTGATAAACTCAATAGTAAAACAAATTATAGTACGCAGGATTTTTGCATCAATTCAACGGCCAAACAAAAGAATTGAAGTATTTTACCTTCGGGGATAGGTCCGACCTGCCTGCGTGCCCCTCCGCCATTCATACCATACCCAATCAGTGGAAAGGCAGATTCGATTGGTCAGTAAAGCGTCAGTAACAGTTTGTGGCGAAGAAAGACGTAATGGGTTTACATAAAATACTACTTTAAAAGATAGAAAAAATCTTCTAGAATTCAAGTCGAAAAAATATTTTTTCGGATAATCTCGCCTTCTTTGTTTTTGTTTGTGTTTGCGTATTTTTTATTAATTTTTTTTAATTCAAAATAAAACTTAGTCAATTTTGCTGGTCTAATAGGAAAAATTGTTTGGAATTTAAGTAAAAAAAGACAACGATTTTTTGAGAGCATTTGCTATAGCGCTTGGATCACTTCAGAAACACACTTGAACTTAAAATGCATAGAGCATCAAATTCAACATAGATAGAATGTTCAGACCACGACTGGATTGTACTTCATCATATTCTCTACCAGACTGCGGTCCTATCTCACCTCCCCCCTCCCCCCAAAAAAATTGACTTACGTTAGGCCACTTCAGAAAGAAGCTCATCAAGTTAATATTTCATTAGTCCATATCGTAGATAGCCTCCCTTTATTTCTATTATTGTCGAATGGGAACAGTGATCTGACTCAAGATTTTAGGTCATTGTGCCTTATTAATGTCGAATTGAGAATTATGGATACAATGGAATCGATACTTCCACATGTAGCAATCGAGGCTAGGGTACTATAGTTTCATACGGGTATACTGGACCGCCATTTTCATTCCCAAGTCAGTCCGAGCATTCTCGAACAAGCTCGAACGGATGATCAAGGATGTTCGGGCTAGTTCGGAATCAAAATGGCGGTTCAGTATACCCATGTGAAGCTATAGTATCCTATCGAGACCAAAGATAACGAATGCCCACGAAAATGACCTCAAAAAATACAGCGATCCAAAAACCGTTGTTTTCATCACATTACGTCTAATTTTATCTTAAACAGCAACCATGTAGGGCTCGAAAGCGAGAGGGTTAGAGACAAAACCACCACAAAAATGGATTCAACACCCCAAAAAACTCTACTTCCAACGCACTACCAGAGAAATTGGTATTAATCGATACTAGTCCCCTCCTCCGGGGAGCTAGCCAGGGGATGAAGACAGAAAAAAGCTCACATATGAATTCGCAGTGACTCTCCGCAAAAAACACTGACATTAATTAGTCCCGTTGACGAGCTATGTGGAGCCAAAAGGGAAGTTATTAACGTAATGTAACATACATGTAGCTTTAACTTCCAAATGTTTTCAGTGGCGTAACCGAAGATCAATTTTAGTAGGAGAAAGAGTTGAAAGAGATGGAAGGAGGGGGTGTAAGTAGACAAAACCCATAACACTTTCCACTTACATGTTTCTATAACCCGTTTTCCCCTCTGATATTTCACCCACTTGGAAGAAGGAGTAGCCCCAGACTGCTTCCCTTACCATACCCACACCACTAAATTATTCATAATTTGTTCTAAATATATAACATTGGTCGTATCTCTTCACAGTCGTATCTTCTACCCTTCTGATGAGCAGGGCTGAGCAAGATCATAATGGATCCTTAAAGCACAAAAATCACGACTGAAGATAACCAAAGAACCATTACATTCGTATTCCGACTGATCGAGATGTTTTTCTGATTTCTAAAATAATCCAAGTCGCTTTGTGGCTAAGTCGTAACGTGCTCACTTCACAGTTCTTGCGGCTCGGGTTTGAGTTAGCGACGTGGATACGGAGAGGAAAGCGGTTTGGGGTTACTCCCTCTTCCAAGTGGGTGAAACATCAAAGGGAAAAACAGGTTATAGAAACTTGTGAGCGAAGTGAGTGGACAGTGTTGTGGTTTTCGTCTACTTACCCTCTCCTTCTTTCTCCTTCAACTCTTTCTCCCACTAAAATTGATTTTTGGGTACGCCACTGAAAACATTTAGAAGTTAAAGCCATGTACGTGTATGTTACGTAACATTAATGGTATGCAGATTCAGGGAAACATCTTGGGTTGGGCGATTCAGAAGATTTATAGAATAGTTATACGTGGGTAGTTTCAAAAGTAAGGTAACACATTTTTTTTCTTTCTCCATGATGGATAACACTGGCGTGCTGAAATCTTGAGGGAATGTCCAGAGATGTCTCCAGACAGATGTTTTTTTCATTTGGTAGTGTTTCGTTGAATATTTCGCGTGCTACAATGTTATAAGCTAGTGATATTCGAATGCCACTTCTAATATCCCAGCGAACACAGTGACCACAATATCAGTGAAGTGGAAACATCGCAGAGGGCGGGTTACCAGCAGATCAGAAAGATTGGTACTGTGCGTGTGCACATCGTGGACAGCTTACTCAACGTCGTGAAACATGTGACTAGTAAGCGAGCTGCGTATGCACACTCTTACGAAAACTCTAACGGAACAAATCGTGGGGAAAGCAAGGGCAAACTACTCCAATTAACCTGCCAACGTCCGGCATTGGATACACTGGATACGAGAAGAAGAAGGAGATGATCAAAAATTGTGATCTAAGGTCAAAAAATCATCAGGAAACTGATGCCGAGTATCTATACTGCATTTCAGCCATTTAGTCGGTGCACAACAGGAGCGAATAAATATTCGGCAAGAGTCGTCCACTCTTGGTGTCCATCGACATTCTCGGTGTCGGTTGGTCGAAATGTGACGCACAAAATTTGTTGCGGGCCAGCGAATAAACACATGGACAATGTCCATGTTAAAATTGGCTTTCAAAATGAATTCAGGAATTCAAAGAGAACCACCTCTCATGAAGTTGGAAAGGAATGTATACCCCGTAAACATTAGCTTCAATAAAGAATTGACGCAACGGAAAACTGAGAGTCTCTTTTTAATCTTAATTTAAATCTCAACCCCCTTGGAACACACACATGTTACCCCACCAACCTTTCTCAAACTTGGTTAAAGTTGTTTTTATATTTGTTAGCAACGACGTGGAAGGGGATGAGAAATAAATACAAGACTACCCTATTCTTCACGGTTCGGCGTTACGTTCCATTACAAATGTCTCGTTCATTCCGGGCTCGAGTAAAGTTGAAAAAATGTTTGCAAATAAACGGAAACATTCAAAGGGAATCGCTCGATCGAGCCGTGTTCCCGCGTTCGTTCATCAACTTTTCCTCACGTCATTCGAAAATGAGAAAACTGTCGAGAGGCCACTCGATTTTCATTTGAAAGTTGAGCTTCCGCGCGAACACATAATTGTACGCGACTTGCCGGACATCTTTCCAAAACGAAACCTTCTCGATCGGGAAAATTAAAACCGTCGATATCAAGCACGCCGGCGACATTTTCGGTCCATTTTTCATAGGACATGACAGTCAGCCGACACATTATTGTGAGGTTGAAAGCACTCGACGAATACTCATCCTGATTACCATATATTATCTAGAATCGCCAGATAAAGACGCGCTCGCAAATATAATAAAATGGGGTAAAAAAAAAAAAGAGAGAAGAAAATGCTCTCTGCAATACACGACCGAGTTTTCCGCCAACTTTTGAGATGGTGAGCCTACAGAGAAAACAAAAACGAATGAAAATAAACGAGACAAAGAAAAAAGGAGATTTAATATTCCCGGTTCGAGATTTGTTGTATACCAATCAGCTTACACATCTGGCTCGATGTACGTATCTCCATTTTTTTAACTTCATTAAAAATTAACTTAATTCGGACTGGTAAACTACCAGAGAGTTGTTTTCCATACTGATTTCAAAAACAATGATTTATTTTCTGAAACGTTCGAAAACGCCTTTTTTTATCCTTATTTGTATTTGAAACTTGCGGTTGGTTTGCTTATGCAAGATGCACGCTTAATATGGGGACCGCGCCTGATAATTATGAATGTGAAAGGAGGGGGGGCAACGTGAGTCTCGGCGCTTTCGTTAATACAAAGGGGAGGAGAACGCAAAACATAATTCCAAACAAGACTAGGTGACTTTAAAAGCCTGTAAAACGAGAACTATCTAAAAAAAACCGACTGAAATAGAAGTCTAGCTTCTCCAGTGGTACCCAGCGGTGTCGGAAATTTCTCAAACTTTCGACTTCAACCCCGTACACGTTTTCTTTAGCTCCGTTAATTACGTCGTGTAAATCCACGTTGTTGACGATGGTAATGGCAAAATATACTTGACTAGAACCTACGAGTATATCCACGGTGCCTAGTAAGTGAAGGAAGAAAACATTTTGAATATCATACCTGCATTAGTTTTTTCTTAAATTTTCCAAAAAGTCAGTGCAGTTTTTCTCTAGAAATATGAGCAGCGTAGACGGAATAGAAACGATGATGGAAATTCAGGTCTGCAATAACATCTCGAGAAATTCCGAACTTAGTTCTCGAAAATCAATTCGAACAAGTACTGCCGAAAGTCCTCACCACCAGTCAGCCAAATTTGAGAATCATCGATACAAACATGTATCGACTGAAATATTTTGAATTCCGAGTAGAATTCCGTTCGGTTCGATGGATTTCTTCAACCTCGAACATTCGCCGAACGTGGCCAATTTCACTTTCGTGGTCGTATAAATTGACGCTGTCAGAGCAAAAAGGTCATGTGTCAACAGTGACGTTTTTGTCAAAATCGCGTTTGAAGTGTTTCAAGTGAAATAAACAGATTCAGACGCGGAACGCCCTGCTCATTGATAGATATGTTGAAAATCAATGTATCTACTTGTGAAAAAGTCCAACCTCAACTTCGTAGTGGACGCAGGTAGTGTTCGGGAGCAGTTTGAAAAATGCGAGTTATATGTCCTTTTTACTCCGACTTACCTTCCGTGAAAGATGAACGTATGATGAGTGATGCTAATACACTGTGTACTGCATATTTCATACAATTCTAGTTAATGTAAGAACGTGCCAGCCGAAAAATTTTTTAATTCAAAAATTCTGAGGTGTTCCTCAACAGGGTTGAAGTTTAACATGGAATTTCCCATAAGGAAATTTTGGCAAATTGTTCTCTGTACTGTAACAAAGATGTGCCTACTAGTAGAGTACTTATGTATGTTCTGGCGCAGTGAACAATTTCTCACTTTTTCATTCAATTTTCACCACTTTCAACAACCCTACAAATTCCCCAAGTTTTCACATTGAGATTCTCCCCATTTTCATAAGAGAAAGACTTAATTTTCTCCTAATTTTTGTGAGCCCCATTCCTGTAATTTTTAATTTTTTGTATCATATTTTTATAAATTTTCTATATTTTTACTATTTTTCTACCTTCTATATAGATGATGATTTCCATTCTATCATACTTCACTTTTTTCATTAGTGCAACCGTTATTTTAACATTTCTGATTCATCCTGAAAAACTGAAGTACTCATGTTATGTTCTGGCGCAGTTGAAGATTTCTCATTTTTTAGTCGAAATTTCATCATTTTTCAAACCTCTAATAATAACTCAAATTTCCAGCGCAGTCGCAGATTTTTCATATTTTCCTTAACTTTTTATTACTTGTAAAGATCCTAAAATTTCATTAAAAGTTCGCAAAGAAAATTTTTCCAATTTTTAAAGCAAAATCAAACCATTTTCTCATAATTTTTCATCAACTCAAGTCACAAAAATTTTTGAATTATTGTATCAATTTCTCATTAATTAGTTCGGCAAAGTCGAACTAAGCTCTGCGTATTCATTTTTTCTAACTTTTAAACGGCTGTAGCCCACGCTGTAATTGAGGTACGCATGCTGGCACGGTCTCATTTGGAAGATAATGCTGCGTAGCATCGATTTCCGAAGTCGGTTCAAAAAGGACATATAGTCGGCACATGACCTTTTTGCTCTGACAGCGTCAATTCGTTCAAGTAGTCCATCGTAAAATAAACTTATTTCCTCTACCGGTTTATCGGATTTTATGACAGAGAAGTGTGGTGTTCCGACCAGATCGAAGGCATAGGAAATCAAAAGAAACGAGAGAATGAAAGCTCTTGTATTGATTGATCTATAGTGTACACAGATCTCATAGAGAGTGCTGAAGCATAAACTGTAACTGGCTCACCTTAAGCGGTAATTGTAACTGAACTGTAACTCAACTGATATCCTGCCTAGCCGATCGAAGGAGAAAAAAGAAGTCATGAAAATAATAAGAAGAATAATGTGATCATATACCGGACGTACAGAAATGCAGGAGACAACAGATGTTTTCAAGACGCTCGTATCATACTATGCAGGAAGTAGCTAGGCAGCACGTTAATGTACAACAAAAACCATGTACAAAAAAGGTCAACAATGTTAAAAAGTTAGTCGCGGTAAAGAGCACCACACTTCTTTTTCTTTAGGTACTCAATCTGACAACAAATGTTCGTTTTTTTTTATTTTATTTTTTTATTAAAAAGTATTTATTACAACATACATTGGGATTATTACAAAACATTACGAGACGATACCACACGTTCCCTGGTGGTTTTCAGTGGATATCGTCTCGGAGTCTATATGATGTATAAATTTACATGATTATAAAGGTGCACTACTTTAATTGTTCTTACTTCATGCTTAGCCTATTGAGATTAATACTACGGTGTACATACTTACATGAATAAATCAATCAACCGGTTTTTCGGCTAGCTTGTATTTTTTGATTTTTATGACTTTGAATTTGGTGGAGATAGTCTACAAAATTGTAAAACTCGTCTATGGACATATCGGTTATGTTTGTGAGAAAAGCATTATTCTTTATTTTATATTTGCGTCACAGGTTTTCCCTCTTCGGGCAGTTATGGATCGTGTGTATTACAGTCTCGCTCTCTTCCTTACAATCATCGCATAAAGAGCTATCTATGATTTTAAACCTAGCTAGGTAATTATTGAAGTTGCCATGTCCGCTTACGAATTGTGTTACAGTGTAATCGGCGTAGAAATGTTTCATTTTTAGTCTTTTTTCAATATTGGGGAAGAACTGATACGTGACTCTACCTGTCTCCGCATTTTTATGCTGTTCCTGCCATTCGTCTATTGTTTTGAGCCTAGCCTGAGAGATATTCTTTTTAACCTCATCAGAGCAACCGTTCCAATCCTTGAACTTTTTGCATTC
Organism: Acanthococcus lagerstroemiae; assembly: GCA_031841125.1. Lineage (NCBI taxonomy): Eukaryota > Metazoa > Arthropoda > Insecta > Hemiptera > Eriococcidae > Acanthococcus > Acanthococcus lagerstroemiae. The sequence goes on along the minus strand of CM063114.1, from coordinate 46,507,482 downwards.
TTTTATAACTCTACGTTCTTTGATTAGATCAATTGGAGGGATTCCAGCAATGCACCAGGTCGATATGTACGAAACTGTTCTATATGCAGATATTACCCCAAGGAGAATTTTACGTTGAGTGGTCAGGAGTTTTTTAGTTTGCAATTTAGTGAGGTTTTTTGCATAGGCCAATGAACAATAGTCTACATAAGACTCAAAGGTAGCTTTATACAAGATTAGTCTGTTTTTAAAGTTGTATCCATACATATTTCAATAAAGAGCTCTGAAACAGTTATATCTTTTGATAATTTTGTTGCAAATATATTCGATATGCTTGCTAAAGTTTAGATTCTCATCAATGATGATTCCGAGGTATTTCATATTTGTTTGGAATTTAATGTTGTTATCATTGACCTTTAGGTTTCTTTGTAGCTCTTGTTTAACAGTTTGCCTTACCGCTTTGGCTTTACGTTTATCAGTGATTATAAGCCCATTAGTTTTAGCTTCATTGAATCTCAGACCTAATAATTGTACCTTTTCCTCCATCTTTTTTATTTATTTATTAATTTTTATGATTTCCTGTGTATTATTCAATCCTATAGCTTGCGCTACATCATCCGCGTAGCTAACTAGTTCAATGTTTGCTTTTCTGCTTCTAGCCTGTGTACCTATGCTAGAAAAGGCGACATTAAAAAGTACCGGACCCAAGCAGCTTCCCTGAGGTACCCCAGCTTTAAGTTTACGTTCTATGTTACAGTCCTGTTCCAGATAATTAATAGTTCTATTCGTGAGGTAATGAGTTATGATCTTAATTAGGCAGTTATCAATTTTGTTTTTCTTTAATTCATTTAGTATCGCGGACCATTTTATAATATCAGGTTCAGATTAAGACAATGCGGCGAAGACGGAGGCAATGTAACTCTAATTTGTAACGTAACAACTTTGTAAAATTTCTCAGTGTATTTTTTTTTCAATTTTTCAGGTTTGTCTAGTCAACGTTTTCTATAATAGGTCAAAATTTAGGCAGGGCCTTTTTCCTTTAGTATTAACATAACTCCCCTGAGGTTTAAACGATCTAACATCCTCAATAATTTTCACACGTCAAGGGGTCGAAGTTAAATGTTAATCTCAGAAACGGATTCAGAGACACCTTAAAAACCTATTAATCGATTATCAAATCAACAAAAAAGAAAAAGAAAAAAAAACAAGAAAAAAAAATGGGTCAGCCTCCTCTACCCTAAGCGGTTAAAATCCAAAAATAACCCCAAAAATAGATTCAGCGATCTTAACAATCTAGAAATCAAATCCAATATCGGAAAAAGGAGTAGAATATTTTCGGACCTATATTGAGCTCCTTTTCAGCCCATCCCACAGGAGCCTTCAACTCAAAGCACCTTAAGCAAGTCCACATTTCAGTTATTGTGGGCTACATCACTGCTGAATGTATCATAATCTTTTTTCCTTCATATTACTAAGTATTATCCTCTCAATCTGTTTCCGTAAATGAACATAAATGCCCCCTCCCCTGTCTGCGTTATAAATCGCTGACATACCCGAAAATTCCAGGGTGGTGGCTCGTTACCACTTGCGTGTCAAAATTTCGATCTTTCAAGATATAACTGAACGATTTTTTGAAGAACAAGACATGAGAATTTGTTTGAGAGGGATTGGTGTTAATACGAGTACCAAGAAATGAGACCAAACAGTACCATGGCACCTTCAAAGAGGTACAAAGTTTGGTTACTGGGTTTAGTTCTCGGGCCGTGGTCATTTTAAATTTGCTTCTTCAAGCACACTGATTTTCAAACTTTCATATTGCTGAGTGGCTGCATAGCTGCATGTTACGTAAACAAAACACCATCCGTATCTATACACGAGATCTGAGTTCAATACTAAAGAAAGTCCTACTTCATGGTTCTTCATTGTTGACTACCTCAGGGTAGGGAGGTCTCAATCTTGTGGGGGAGGGTGTTTGGTTGCTACCGCACAAACCTAGACATCTTATTGCTGTAATTAATGCGCTAAAACAAATTCTAAATAGGTGATCGAACCTCAATCCCCAGTTTCTACGTCGATGGGTGACCGGAGTGGAGCGAACAGTAGCAGGAAATATAAAGAAGTCCAGGGTTCCGGTTCCGGATTCGAGATTATGGGATGAGGTCGGCGCGACACGTTAGGGAGAGCACTTCAGCTATTTTTTTGTAGGGCTGGCAAATAAAACACAAATCGTTTTTCGTTATCGTCTTTTTATTTTGTTACAAAAAATTATATTTATTTTCTTCGTTATCGTTTTTGTTCTTTCATTACCAGAAAAAAATTTTCCGTTTTCATTATTATTAATTTTGTTAGTCGTTCGTTATCGTTTCGTTTTTCGTTTGCCGGCCCTGTTTTCTGTTTTTCTGTTTTTTTGTTTTTCTTTAATTTTAGTTTCGTTTGTTTTTTTCTGTTTTGTTCGTTTGTTGTTTTCTGTTTTTTTTTTCTTTGTCATAATTCATCCCTCTGTCGTAATTGGCCAACCGGCTGTGATAGAGGGAATTGAAATAGTATACATTATACATATAAATTATACATATACATTATAGAACCCGATGAATCCCTAGTCTGTGGTCCTTTATTGTTGACCACGGCCCGAAAAATTCCTAGCCCGTTGCCATGAAATTTTGAAAACACTTTGGATCCTCCTGTAGTGGGGACGATTTCAGCCAAAGGTTAAAATTGATACCTAGGATACATGTACTAATCATCCCTCAAGAAAAGCTTGAATGAAATGTTTTTGGTAGTTTTTTTTGAAATTTTTAGTCACTGAATATAAACTCTTTCTGAAAATTACCCTAAAACTAAATTCAGGCCCAAAGAGTACTGAAACATCAATCCAAAATTTCTGTAGTATATTTTTATTCGTAGTGTTATTACGGGTTAATTAAATTGAAATCTAGTGGGGAAAAAAAAGGTCAAATCTCAATGTATTACTTCATACGAAGATGAGGAGGCTTACAGTGAGTTTCCTTTACGAAACAAGCTAAAACTTCCTGGGGGCTTTTCTTTTTTACAAATCTGAAAGCGATCTGGGGAGTCATATGTCATGAAAATTTCAATAATGGTCGAATATAAGAACCACCCTATTCATGAATATGAAATCTTCCCACAGACTGCAAATTGGAAAACTATTGAGTTTTGATTTTTTTTTTTCACTTTTCAGTTTTATTAGCTTGTAATAACGCGTAAAATATACCGCAGTAGCAGGGACGAAGCAAAAAGTTTTTCGCAAAAGTTGTTAAATTCCGAACTGACTCAAGTAAAAATTCCCAAATATCAAAATTTGTTTACATTAGCAAAAAAAAAAACCTTTTGACTTGTTGGATATTTTTAATTTTGATCCAGCTACTAAGATTTCCCAACTCCGGCGGAGGTTGGGGGGAGACTGTCCCCGTGCTCCTCTTATATTCAACCCTGGGCGGTAGTAATTTTATTGGCTCTTACGCTCGCCGAGTCCGTTCTGGAGTTATTTCTTTGCATTCGCTCCCCTCCTCTTGGTATTAAGGAAGGCACTGAGACTCATTTTGGATCGTTTTTCGAATATGGAGGTCGATTTATCCGTTTTGAAGATTAGTGAATGAATAATGACTAGTGGCACCCTGGGGGAAAAATGATCCCAAATACAGATTCTGTGACCTTGAGAACTAATAAATCCACTAATATTTCAAACGAACTACTCAAGTGGGCGTTCGACCTTCTCCAGTAGTACCCCGGGGAGTCTAAACTAAAAGTCAATACCAATGACGGGTTCGAACACTTTGAAAACTCATAAATTAATAACCATCTCGAAAAATACCAAAAAATGGTTCGAGCTCCCTCTAGTGGCACCCTAGATGATCGAAACTAAAAACTAAACCCAAAAATAGATGCGATGGCCTTAGGAATCTAAATCACGTCTATCGAAAAAAATATTGGAATTTTTTCGGGCGCACAGTGAGTTCCATTTTCAGCCCCCTCGCCGCAAAAGCCATCAACTTGAAACGCTTCAAACCAAATTTGGGCCCAAAGGACTACTAAAACATTAATTCAAAACTTGTACTGTATATTTTTAGTATTATTACAGGCTGACAAAAATGAGATTTACTGAAAAAAGTCAAAAATCAACATACTCGTATTTTCCCATAAGAAGGGCGGAGCTTCCCCGTATTTTTTCAAAAAAAGTTTTTTTTTTATTGTGTTGTTATTTTTTATCTTTTTTTGATTGTTTTTAAAAAATATTATTTTTTAATTTTTAATATTTTAAATTATTGTAAATAAATATTGATAATTTTTTTAATCAATATAAACCTGTATTGGGGGAAGGGGCTGAGGTAAAAATTTGCCTCGCCTTACCGCGGCCGGGAAAATTCCTGCATTCGGGAATTGAATGCACAAAAAACACAAATGGAGTATAATTCTTCAAACATTATTTTTTAATTTTTAATATTTTAAATTATTATAAATAAATATTGATAAATTTTTTTAATCAATATAAACCTGTATTGGGGGAAGGGGCTGAGGTAAAAATTTGCCTCGCCTTACCGCGGCCGGGAAAATTCCTGCATTCGGGAATTGAATGCACAAAAAACACAAATGGAGTATAATTCTTCAAACATTATTTTTTAATTTTTAATATTTTAAATTATTATAAATAAATATTGATAAATTTTTTTAATCAATATAAACCTGTATTGGGGGAAGGGGCTGAGGTAAAAATTTGCCTCGCCTTACCGCGGCCGGGAAAATTCCTGCATTCGGGAATTGAATGCACAAAAAACACAAATGGAGTATAATTCTTCAAACCCATTTTCACGTTCTTACTTTTCATAAATAAGGGAGGGGCTGAAGAGTGGTGGACTCAGGAAGAAATTCCTGGGGGGAGGAATTCAGAATGTGTAAGAACCATTTGCACTTTTGCTTTTTATAAGTGAGGAAGGGGCTGAAGAGTGACGGATTCAAGAAACAATTCCTGGGGGGGGGGGAATTCAGAATATGTAAGCATTAAATAGTTTCCACATCCTGCGACTCAAGTATTTGCCACATTTATAAGATCAAGGTCGTAATTGAGTAAGAAGAGGAATACTTGGAGTTCTGAACTATTTGTGCTATTTTCTTTATTAATGAAAATAAAATTACCTTCCCACGTGTGCAATATAAACTTTTTCAACTCACTAGAATAGTCGTAACATTTGAAGAATTTTTAACGCCAATCGAAACACTACTCAATTTCTTCTCACGGGGAGGGTCGGCCCGGAAAGACCACCTACGACACTTCGATATTTAAGAAATTTATAGGTATCCATAGACTTAACAGAAACTTCTTCAGCTTTTTTAAACTTAAGACTTACTAAGGTTGTTTCATCTACGACTCTGTAAAAAAAATCTTTTAGACGTTCGTAGACCTGTAAACTCTTTCATAACTTTACCGAACTTGTTGAAGACTCGGCGAGACGACTGTTGGCTCAGAATTCAGCTTATTTTTCAACTTTCAGTTTGTTTTACAGTTTGTTTGTTTGTTTGTTTTTTTTTATTTATTTATTTTTTTTTAAATATTCCGAATTCTGTTTACTTTTCAGTTTTTTCAGTTAGAAAAGTTGTTGGCCATGAAATTTGCAATGTTGATTAGTGGATGAATTTCAACTTAATGTTATCGCTGTTTTGTTGTTACAATTTATGAAATATGTATTATGATCAAGTTACTGGTAAATAAACTGAAGAAATTCGGTGTATTCTCAATACTGTTCAAAACTCGTTTACCCACTTTACGACTTCTTTTCTAGATTAAGGTTATTTGAGACTGAATCGAGACTTTTTAAAACGATCCTTTGGGACCCACAAAAAACTCTAAGACTTCTTCAAACTAACCAAGACTCTTGATTGATCATTTACGACTCTCCTATAGACTTTCAAGATTTAGGATTCTCCATGTTTTTCGCAAACTTGTTCGAGATTTCAAACCTCCTCAATATTTTTGAATCTATCGTTGGTCTTGAGCTGTGAGAGAAAGATTAATTACCTACAGTTCCTGAAGTTGGTGCCAATTACTAAACAGAATTCAACAACAGGGCTTGGTCCACCAGACATTTACCAACAACCAGCTAAAACACTAATGGGGTAGCACCTGAAAACGATCTGACAAAATACGTTTCTCTCAAGTGAAATGGACACAAGCTGCAAGAACTGTAGGTGACTGTTCAATATTTGTTCAAGATTCCTTCAAACTCTTCAACATACAGTTCATTCAAAAAGTTCCGGGACCAATTTTGTATACTCGTAAAATGTACAACTGGTGCTATCTGTTAGCCGACGCCAGAACTATGCAAAATCATCCCTCAGCTACCCAAAGTTGAGACGTCAGTGCTGTAACTTCATATTATAGGAACTGGTTGTGTTCACCGCATATGGGGATGATTGTTAAAGCCGAAGCAAAGGTTTTCCAGTTGTATAAGCTCACTGGAAAACGATCTGCGAGAGGAGCGCCCTCCCACTTTTTTTTCGATTCTCGCGGGATTATCCACAATGAATTTGTACCCCCAGGCCAAACAGTAAACGCAGCATTCTACGAACATGTCATAGAACCACTTTTGAAGTGGACGCGTGTGACACACAAGACAATGCGCCAGCCCATTCCTCGACACTCGTCGCACAATTTTTGGCCTAAAAGCACGACTCACCATCCGCCCTACTCACCAGGTTTGGCTCCCCTAGACTCTAAGGCGATGACGGGGGAGCGTTTCGAAGATGTTGAAGTGACTCAAAGGAATGTGACCAGGGCTCTGGAAACCATTCCAGAAGAGGAATTCTCCAGATCGTTCCAGTGACTGTACGAGCACAGTAAAATTTGTACAGAACGAGGAGGGGATTATATCGCAAACTAAATAAAAACTTTTTTCTGAACCCTTTTCTTCTTTAAAAAAATTAGTCCCGGAACTTTTCGAATGAACTGTGTAAGGTTTTGCCATTGTTCAACTATTTTTGAAGCGTTTTCAATTCAAATGTTTGTCTCGGAGAAGGACAACTGTCCCAGCTCTTCCGGTGTATCAGCACCTGGAGCTGTAAGACAAACTTGCACCATCGACCTCCCAATTGAGGGTGGTGTTCACATTCGGGGAATGAGCACAACAAAGCACATAATGAGCTCAATTGTTTTGACATCGATTTTACTTCTCAATTTCACGATTCAGCCAAAATTTTCAAAACTGCTGCACCTTCATCTACTAATATAAAAGGAGGTCGTGGTGTAAACATTTAGGAAATTCGTGCCCATCGACATAATGCGCAATTCTCTGTTATAGGGAAACTGATCTTAGATAGGCTCTTAGTCAAACCACGACTGTCTTGAAGGGGGGGGGGCGTGACACCTCATTCTAGGAAATTTCGACCCTCAAATGGGCAATTTGGCAGTCAGTCGGAGGAAAAAGGTTGGGTAGGCAACCTTCAGCGACTTGTGATCTTGAAGATTATGGGTAATTATGTCTTTTTATGTCAGCTATGTCTTAAAACTTGGAAATCTTTTATGTTAGAACAGATTATGTCCTTGAAAGTAGCTGATCTGCCCCTGCAATTTTTCTAATTTTTAGGTAGGCAACCCGCAGTGCGGTTTTTTAGGTAGGGTGGCGGAGGGGGGAGGAGTTTTGGTTTTTAATATATAGAGAGCTATGTCATTTTATATCTTTTGGCTTGAGATCTCGGAGATCATGGGTAATTATGTCTTTTTATGTCTTATTATGTCAGTTATGTCTTAAAACTTGGAGATCTTCTATGTTAGAACAGATTATATCCTTGAAAGTAGTTGATCTGCCCATGCAATTTTCCAAGGGCTCTCCTCCCTCTTCAGGAGCTTCCTCCACAACCGCTACCCCTGGAAAATTGAGTAATTAAGGGGCTGGGTAGGCAACCTGCAGCAACTTGTGATCTTGAAGATTATGGATAATTATGTCATTTTATGTCTTTTTTGTCTTATTATGTCAGTTATGTCTTAAAACTTGGAGATCTTTTATATTAGAACAGATTATGTCCTTGAAAGTAGCTGATCTGCCCCTGCAATTTTTCGGATTTTTAGATAGGCAACCCGCAGCGCGTTTTTTTTCTCCCGGAGAAGGCGGCGGTAGCGGCGGATTTTAATTAGCGAAATGTTTATTATTTTTTAAAACATGTTTGTCAACTGACCTTCTTCGGGGGGGGGGGAGAAAGAAATTTTCTAGCTGTAAACTTTAATTAGAATTTTTGTTGTTTACTTCCCCCCCCCCACACATGTTTTTTTGCACCAGCTCTGAGACAAACAGATAGAAAATGAATGCCAATCACTACAGTCGGGGTAGAAAATAGCTAAGGGAAGGGGGGACGGGTAATCTTTTTCTGATATTTTGAATGTGGTTTTACGACGCATCTACGTAAGAACTAGCGAATTTCATCACGTAATGGTTGCCATTCGAAAATACTCCATTACAGCGCTCGCTCTCTGTCATCCGCGTAATTATTTTCTATTCTTCATTTCAACGCAAAATGAGACGAAAAACGATTTCGAGAAGCCAACAACAGAAAATTATCTTCATAACACATCTATCGGCTGCAGTCTCGCTGAAGACGACGAAAGTTCGGCTGGCCTATTTATTTAATATTGTTAACTACACAGTCCAGGCTTATATAAATTTTCGTCAACATCTTTTAAAAACGTCTTAAGTTCGAGGAGGGGGAAAAAAGGGGGAAAGCTATACGGTATTAAAACTGTTGAGAATTAAAAAATAAATGAATTTTATTCCGAAAAACTTTTCCTCGCGGTCGTACACTGAAAAGAACTATAAGTTTTTTAACCGAGAGTGGTGGCGAATGAAGGGGAGCTTTAAAGGGGTAATATGCTTTTGTATAATGTTGCCGCTATAAAGAAAAAGAAAAATTACTTAATTGTTATTTATACCGTCAATAAGAAAATCCCGTCGGACAAACTTTCCAAGACGTTGTAATGACTGCTCAAAATGAACTTCCGCTGCAGAAAAACACAGTAGAAGTTGGGTATTAGTACGGCCCTGTGACCTCAGTGTGGTGATACTGGAGGCAATTCATACAACAGTTCGACGATCGGGGTTTCTCAAATGACTGTATTCAACTCGAGGCCGAAAGAAAAAGGTAAGTGATAGCGGCGACTCCGACTAGGGAGGTACCGATAAGGGGTAGGGAGGCAACTTTTGTCTGAAAGTACATGTATTTATGTCATTCTCTAATTTCTGGCTATCTGGAAATCATCTCTTTGTTGTCTCTCCCTTTACCGAACTTTTCATTTTTCCGTTTTTCATGCCTGTTATTCTGTGCATCGGGATTATTTACGGCGAACCGAGTATGCAATTCTACTAACACCGGCAACTGTCACGTCCCTAGCAAAAAAATCCAGAACTATTAACTAAATAAAAAAATGTTCGGGCTCGTTTTTGTACCTTCCCCCTTACACATCCCTAGAATGTTTTCCTCATCCCCAAATTCTGAGAATCCACATTTGAACTTTCTGTTTTTCTAGATTTTATGAGTTATGATTCATCCCCTTGCAGAAATTTTTCACTCAGCAGTTGGGAAAATTTATCATTTCAGTCAAGTGAAGTTGGCAAATTTCAGTAGATGGATCAAAAGTTTAAAAAATCCAACAAATCCTAAAATTTTTTTTGCTTTGATACTTAGGAATCTTGAGTTGCGTCAGTTGGGACTTTCATAATTTACTCATCAGTACGTCCTTGACTCGGGCCGTGGAAAAATCACCGAGAAAGAACAAGCTTAAGAGTCGAAATACAAGTTTCAATCCAATCTTAAGAAGCTTTAACTCAGTCTTAACTAAGAAGTCCTAATATCGAACAAGGGAGTCCCGATGGGCCAGTGGAATTTTAAAAAGTGATAACGATCAAGTCTAGAGATACATTTGAGACACATTGACCAGTATTGTGGAAGTTGAATGTTCAAACATTCTTTTTCTTCTTTTCTATTGCAATGAACGATGTTCCCCTCCCCTCACGCAGCAGTCCGAGATTTACTTCGGTGGCTGCATGTATTTTGTCTAACGGATTACAAAGGTAAAAGAGTGCAGGGGACTCGTGGCGCCAAGGTGACCACAGCGGAAGATGCAGAGCCCGAATTAGCCGAATGAGATTTACAAATATGTACCTACAAGCTAACAAAATCTTTCCATCTGCACAGTGTTTCCGAATAACTCACTGCTGAATTTAGCAAAAATGCCGAAAATGCGTACCGTGCAAACAAGTCTACAAAAATGACTTCAAGCTACAGTGGCGGATCTAGAAGTCTTCCACGGAGGGTGTTTTGAAAATAAAACTTTTTCCACCGCCGCCCCCTAAAAAACCAAGATGTATGTCATATTAAATAGTTTTTGAAGACAAATTTCATAATGTGATTAAATCGTTTCAAAATCAACATTGTAGACTGTAGTGCTGCAGATATTCAAAAACAGGAGAAAAACTCAAAACTCAAGCAGTGTTTTTTCTTCTTCGGCCTGAAGGGAGGTGTCCGAACCCCCAAACTCCCCCCACAGATCCGCCACTATCAACCTATGAGAACAATTTCAATAATTTCCTCATCATTGTCTGCGTCACTGTCTTTGTATCTCTTATTTCGATGTTGAGTGAGGTTAGTCGTTAACGGGGTAAGCTTGAAACTCAAAGCTGATCGTCATCCTTTCCTTTAAATGTTACAACTACAACAACTTTCCAAGAAATCCTCTAAAATTTTGACTCGGTTAGCAGAATCAGACCAGGTGAAATCGAAATTTTGACTTCCCCTCCATGATAAAAAATGTCTTTCAGTACGTCACTGCTGTCTTCATTTTTCTGGTTGCCTAAGAAAATAAAATGAAGAACATGGAATCCTGATTAATCATTTATCAACTTAAACTCTTTTTATGGAGGGGATGCTCACAAATACTGACATTCCACGAGTTTAAGACTAAATTCTTTTATTAATCAGTTAATGAGTCTCATGGACGACCGATGGGCCTATAGAGCAACATTTTGTCAGCCGTGTGACGGAAAGAGAAGGAGGGGCAAACAAGTTACAAGATGGAAGGACAACATGAATAAATTAAAATAATAATAATAAAAACTTTCAAACAATAGCAAAGCACAGGGAAGAGTGGGAGCGCTTACGCGAAACCTTTGCTCGATACGGGTCTGGGAACTAGTGGGTCCTACTTTGAGGGTGACTCATAATCGCAAACTAAAATCAGTGTACTATCAACAATCCTAATAAAGGTATTTAGAATTTGGAATGAGTAGTTAGTTCATTTTTGAGTGAATACTCACCTCATCAGCAAAGTGATCTCGTATTCTTCGAGGTAGATTTGGGAGACGAGTTGATAACTTGTTATCAGGGGCTTTCAGTGGCTTCATAATCAGCTTTAAACTTCAACTTACCGCGCCAAAAACCAACTTGACCCAAGATTGAAAAGGATAAGCACGAGAAACTAGAGAACGAATGTTCCGATTTTTTGGAGTTATTTTTGTGCTCTGGATTCTCTCCTCCTTGTCTTAATTTTGAAAACAGACGAGAAGAACATTGTCAAAAGAAAGCAAGTCACCGATTTGGAAAAGGAATGCATTCCCTCTTTAAGAAGCTGGGCATTTGATGAATTAATTTCTCAATTCGATCGAAGCCGGAATATCCACAGAAAATGTTTTTTCTCGCATTTTTTTTTTTTTTTTTGCGGTACGCTATTGTAGAATTTGATGTTTCCAAATTCAATTTTTTTCGCCTTAATTGCGGGCCATGTTACACACCGAAGGGAGCAAATACTAATTCATTCTCGCCATTTTCCTTTCTCAGTCCAAGGAAGTGAAAGAAAAGTTGTGTAAAAACTGAAAAGGAGAGTTTTCTTTTATCCTTTTGTCCTTTATGAAGTCTTCATGTCTTACGCCGTCATGTTATATTTCGTGTCCTATTTCATGTCTTATTCGTATTTTATTTCATGTCTTATACGTCTTATTTCATGACTCATGTCTTATGATACGATTTACTTCACGACGCCCGTCTTATCTAATTCCATATATTTTGTCTTTTTCATGCATCATGTTTTTTCTCACATGCCTCGTATCTCATTTTATATCTTACATCTTATTTCATGTCTCATGCCTCATGTTTTATTTTATTTCTTATATTTTCAGTCATGTGATTTTATGTCTTCCATCTCATTTTATTTCTTTTTTCATGTCTCATAATTTATGGTTTAATGTTGTATGTCTACATGTCTTCTGCATTTTCTTATATACATTCATGTCTTACATACGTACAGTTGGAGTTTTTTGAAGGGGCAGGATTGCAAGGTTTCAGCACATAGAAAGAAGTAGAACTTGGAACCTTGGCAGCAACCAAAATGGCAACCATAAGAACCTAACCAAAATATTGTTGCTGTAAATGCGCCAACTGACAACTCAGGAGAGGGAAAAATCAAAGTTTTATTGATTTCTTTTCATCTCGTGTTTTCATGCTTATACCTGTATGATAGACCGAGCGGGGTTCAGGTTTTAAAACTACAAAGAGCTACGCTGATGATTTGGCCGTGTTGTACCCGGCAAATTTCCGGGAACCATCGCGGAGTTAACGCAGTGGGGACTCCGATGTGTGGAAAAATAGTGTGCGCAAAAGGGGTTATCGATAAGTCCGGACAAAACTGAGATCACTCTTTTCACCCGCAAAAGGAAAGGCAAGGAGTTGATCAAGGTGCAATACAAGGGAAGACCGTTAGCCCTCACAAGAAGGGTGAAGTACTTAGGAGTATATTTTGAAAAACTCTCCTGGAGGGATCACGTCTCAGACAAAATAAGAAAAGGGATTGAGGCTCTTTGGGCTTGCTGCACCTATGTCTCTCCCAAAATGATGCACTGGATATATACCGGCGTAATACGTCCCAAAATCACATATGCAGCCATTGTGTGGTGGGGCCGGGTCCACGTGGCTAAAGTCCGAAAGGAACTAGACCACCTACAAAGGCTCGCGTGCGTGATGACAACGAGGGCAATGAGAACGGTGCCGACTAAGGCACTGGAAAGGCTCCTAAACTTGCCACTATTTCACACAGCTATAGAAGTAGCTGCGATAATGGCGGCTTATCGTCTGGGTCAACCAAATGTTCAGGCCCAAAAAACAGGCTACAGAAGGATACGGGCGATGTCGGAGACGACGGACAAATGCTATGGGATGCCGATGGATAGAATCGCGACAGAACACTTCTTTGATAAGCCGTAACGGGCGCTGATACCCACACGGGAGGCTTGGGAAAAGAGGTGGCCAAGCATTCTGGGAAAAGAGGAGAATGTGTGGTTTGCAGATACCTTTAAGAATGACCAAGATGTAGGAATCGGAATCACGAATGCAGAAGGCGCTGACGATTATTCAATGGCACTGAGTGAGGGAGTCACTACCTTCCAGGCAAAGGTAATGGCGATAACGGTAGTGGCCACTGATAGAAGCCAGCAGAAGGGCCTTGTTAATAAGCATAGATCTACATCCGCACAGATAGTCACTCGGCTATTAAGGCACTATCATCACAGCAAACTACATCCCTGGTGGTGGCGGAGTGGTTTATAACAAATTATACACCCTTGCTCAGGAGAACCGTATCACCATAGTATGGATACCGGGGCACTGTGGCATAAAACGGAACATGATCGCTGGCAAGCTAGCAAAGGAAGGCACAAAAAATCAACTGGCAAACACCCAGGCTGTGTCTTCCTGTAGCATACAGCCAGCGTCATAAAATCCAAAGTTAATGCTTGGATGACAAGTAAGCAGACGGAAATGCACTGGCGGTTGGCCAGTGGCATGAAAGTCAGCAAAACACTGATAGAGGACACCCCCAGTATGTATGCCAAGTTCCTATTAGGACTTGACAGGAAACATACAAGGCTCATGGTCGGACTACTAACTGGTCATGGGGCCACAAAACACATAAATAAACGAAATGAAATAAAATGAAATGTGGTATAAAATAGGAGTGGTGAAAAGCGGCTTCCATAGGTACTGTGGAGAAGAGGAAGAAACCTCGATCCATATCATATGTCAATGCCCAGCAATAGCCGGGACAAGACGCGAAGCATTGGGGCTAGAGTATCCAGCACCCAATGAAGTCAAAGGAATAGAACTGAGTAAAATTCTCACTTTGGCTAAGAAAGTGACGCTACTGAGCTGATTCTTAACAGCAACCTGAGGAATAGTGCAATGGACTACAAAGTTTGAGCACTCGGCGCATGCGCCACCTCAACAAATGAAGAAGAGTTCATGTTCCATGCCTGCCTTTATGCTCTTTTTTTGACAAACAGATAAACACAGATGGTCTATGCCTTTATATAAAAGAGCACCGGTTTTTCATTATGATCTCTGTATATCTTTATGCCTATTTTTTGTGAGAGGGAAAAGAACAGGTTTTTAATTAGTGGGATATTTCAAAAGTAAGGTAACATTGCTTCGTGCGCGAAAACAGACAGCACTAGCAGAATAAAATAAAGTTAGTTGTATACTAGAAGAAATTCTTCATTTTTCTGCATAATTTCCACCTAGATTAAAACATTTATACTGGTGAACGAGTTTTTAAATGCCAGCATGGTACCACTTTGGGTCCAAATTTCGGAAGAACTCATTAACCTTTGTAACTCAGCATGATTGTTGAACCGTTGTCCGCCGAGATGCATTTTGAGGCCAGGAATGAAATGAAAATCCCTTGGAGCTAAGTCGGGAGAATACGCTGGGTGGCCGAATACTTCCTACTTGAAGTCAGAGAGCAGCTGCCATCCGGTCTTTCATGTAACTTCCGTCAACTGCAGTGGTACCTCTCTGGCAGTCACTTTTGTCATGTTCAATTCATCCTTAGGATATGCTAGATCGCTAAGCGACTGAAGTCGTGCAGGAAATATCGCGCCCTCTCATGTTGAATGTCAGAAACATAACTAGATACTTATTTGTCTTCTGCCACCAGAGTGCGTACGCATGCGACTGAATCAGAGTTGAATAAATCTCGCGGACGACCCTCTCATGGGGGGTCAAGTACTTCACACCTGTCTGTGAATCTCGGCACCGGACACCTTTTTCGTGTTGAGTAATTTATTTATTGAACGTATTCCACCATTGGGTGGATCAGACAACATGTTCGCGGACACGGTTATTTGTTCGTAACACGCGATGCACCGAACCAAATTCCTTGAAAATGTGACCATTGCCTTCGAAATATCCTACCACCAAACACGCGACCTTAGTTTCATCCCACCAGTATTGTCCTTTTTGCACATGAAGCAGTGTTACCTTACTTTTGAAATATCCCTATCTTTACAGCTTCATGTCCATGGATTTATGGCGCACAAAGGGAAACATCAACTGATAAAGCACAATTAGGATGAAAAGTCATAAGACACAATGAAGATATAAGGGTGACTCAGAAAGGCATACACACATTTCTCTCTAATGCAGGGATGCGAAAGTCGAAAGATACAGCTTCCGCTTCTGGCTTCTAGCCTCCAATTCTCATCTAGCGTCTCGCCTCCAGCTTCCAGCCTTAGTATATGAACTTCTAACTTTCAATTTTTTTTCGGCTTCCAGCTTCTAGCTTCCAACTTTCAGCTTCTTTTACTTATTCTCACCATTTCACTTACCTTTTTTTTTTTCCCCCTACTGTTTTAGATTTAAAAAACATAAAAAACAATTTTCATAAAATTGTAAGAAGCCGATTGGAAGCTGAAAAACTTTCAGCTTCCAGCGTTTAACTCAGTCAGCGTCTCAAAATTATCCTAAAACTGCAAAAACTTCCGGCTTCTGACTTCCAGCTACCAGTTTCTCCGCATCCCTGTGTAATAGACCTTTTCACGGTGACGTCATGAGGAGGACTGTTGCGCAGCTGCTCCAGTCAGTCGCAGCCATCAGGGTCCAGCTTCTTTTGCTTACATTCAATTTACATGGAGATCTCTATAAGCGGACATCCGTTCTTCTTTGCGAGTCCATAAATATGAAAGAGAGCGTTTCTTAATGCTTCCAGACGCTTCTTTATGAAGTAAAAGTATTATATCATTTTGATTTAAATCATCGTTCAATATTAAGAAATGTTCTCTTTAATATTTATGGACTCGCAAAGAAGAACGAATATTCGTTAATGGAGTTTTACATGTAAAATGAATGTAAACAAAGCGAGCTGGACCCTGCAGGCTGCGAATGCTGGAGCAGCTGCGCAACAGTCCTCATGACGTCGCCCATGAAAAGGTCTGTTGCACGTAATTGGGATATAAACCTGCACTAGAGTGCGCTTCAAAATCACCTGTGCGGGTGTTCGCGAGGGAAAATGAAAGGGTGATCATGGGTACTTTTAAATAGAAAAATCTCCATAATCACCCATTCGTACGACTGATAAGATGCAATCGTGACAACATTTGCAACTTGCAACTCTAATTTATATCCCAATTCTGTGTACATTTGTCTAACTCACCCCGCATTAGGAGATGGTTAAGAAATACGTAATAAGAAATAATAGATTTATGTCATTGTGTCTTATTAGCTCGAGTTTTTCTCGGTGGGAGAAGGAGAGGGAGTGAGCAGATTTTCAGTACACAGAAAGTAAAAGAAAATATAATTAAATTTCTCGCGTCGAAAAGGTTTCAACTTGATGGGAATTGCTCGAAGGGCTAGACAGACAAGAATTATATAGGTGCGCATTCGATTTCTCTGTCAAGAAGATGGTGGATACTTTGACCAGCACCATGCTGAAAGACCAGTGGATGCAATTCTACGAAAATTATGATGACTATGGTATTTTGCACTTCCAGATTGAACCCTTCCTATTAACACCGTCCAAGTCTTTGCTTTACATCCACTAGTGCGCCGGGCCTATCTTCTCATTTTCTTCCAAAAGATGAAAAGCCTGTATTGTCGAGTTTACTCGTGTGCGTGCACAACTTACACTCTCTGATTTTACACTTACTAGCTGTATCCCCCGGTTAGAAGGGCTGGAAACACTTCGTACTCTACTTAACACGTCTGAAATACACCCCTGCTTAAGATATGGCATCACTAATTGATAAATACGGGCACCTTGATCCGCGCTGCAGATTTCTTACCATCAAAGTCAGCACTCTTGACAGCGGTTTTAATCACTGGAATGTATTGCGAATGCAGACTGCGAAATGATTTTGTGTTCAGCAACCGTTAATTAACATATATAGGTTTTACCGCTGTTCCGAGCTGCTGAAGCAACATCGCAGCATCGTTTTCGTATCGTGTGACGTCCCCGATGGATATACGAAATTATTAATTACTCCCGGCTGTCGTCGAATTTAGCCACCGACACGCGAAAACGTCAACATTTCAATGGAACAGCTGCTGCTCGTTTCCATCTCGTGTCTTCCATCTTCATCGCTTCCTTGGAAAAGGTGTCTGTGGCGGTTTTTCTGCACACTGAATGACAATCCCGTCGGAGGATCGTCGAAATATGGAAATATAAACCACGGTGTGAGTGGAAATTTAATATCTCGGCGTTGGAAATTTGAAAAATTACGATTTTTCCGTCTCCGCGGTCGGGGGCGCGGTTTTCCATTGCAGGACTGAAATTTACATTCGCGAGCTCGGTGCACACGTAAGCAGGGGAGTGATAATTGAATCGGAGCGGCGGAATTCATCCCGGAGATGGTCGAGATTAAATAGAGCAGTCGTCACACGATATCAAGCGAACCGAAATCAATTTCAAGTTTCTTTAAATAATATTTTTCAAGTCGTACATTTCGAACTCTGATTACACGAGACGTGTTTCTGAAAAGCTGAATATGTGGAGTACGGATCGGGCCCGGATCCATGTTGATCTCGTGTGTGAACATTCGTCCAAAAGTAGGGCCGATTGGAAAGAATCCTTTCTCTTCATCATATTCAAAAATAATACATTTCACTTCTTTCTGTCTCATCCTTCATTAATTAGTCTTGTTTACTTTGTTTTTTTAAGCAATCGTTTCTAGCTGAAGGCCCCGAGCATTTTTACTTTTAGCTTCTGGTGTAAATCCCACGTTCTGCGACTTTTTAAGAATTGAGACTCTTAAGACTGTTGAAGGTTCGTTCAAGACTTCATTCTTCTTCAGGGACGTTGGCGATCGTGGTTTCTGACGCGTGACATTCTTGGTCAGGGTAAGTCGGGGTAGTTTGCCATTGTTTTCCGCACAGTTGGTTGCGTGAAAGTTTTCCTTCTCTGTACCGAAGAGTGTGCAACCGCAGCTCGCTTACTAGCCGTGTATTTCACGACACGGAGAAAGCTGTCCACGACGTGTACACGCACAGTACCAATCTTTTTGGTCTGGCGGTAACACGCCCTGCGATTACAATGCCTTGTTCGTGTAAACTGGCGGGGGGTACAGGACGCGCTATGTTTCCATCTGATACTGTAGTCGCTGTGTTCGCTAGGACGTTTTGTGGAGGTATTCAAATATCAATAGCTTTACCGGCGTTGGTGAGACTCGAATCCGAGACGCAAGGATAGCGAAGCGGGCACGTTACTAGTTGGCCACATAGCGACTTCTCGAGACTTCATGAAATACTACGCAAATTTACGTAAAAATCTGTCAGACTGATTTTAGACTCTACATTAGAACATTCGGAAGTTTGAGACTTCCCAATCTGTTCCAAAATTTTCAAGATTTTCCCGTGCCTTTTCAAGACTTTTCCAAACTTACTTAAGATTCCGAAATACTATTCCAAGAAATTTCTTCGAGAATCACTGACACTTTCAAACTCTATGAGACTTGTTTAGAACTCTCCAAAGCTCTTCTCAATCTGCTCAAAACACTTCAAGCATTTTCCAAACTTTTCGAGATTTCTTAGGACTTCCCAATACTTGTTTCAGATTATAGACTTCCTTCGTAGTCACCAAGATTCTTCAACACTTGTTTAAAACTTCTAGACTTATTAAAGATACTTCTCTATTCTTTCATATTTATGAGGTTCGTTAAGACTTCAAGTTTCTTTTAATTTCGTTCGAGACTGTTCCAGGTTTGCTTCAAACTCATATAACACTCTACAACTTTCTGAAAATATTCTCCAATGTATATTTGTACAATGCTGGTTGAATAATTTTCAAGACTCTTCTAAGCTCTTTTGAATTCTGGAACGTCTATATGAGTATTCAAAAATCTTAACTACATGGGTCTGTCAGACCTTGAACCTCTTAAAAAGATCAAACGAAGTATGAAAAAGTCATATGCAAATACTGAAAAGTGAATACAAGCATTTCAAAAAGTTTTAAGTAAGTCTTTAAGAATCTTAAAAAATCTAGAACCAGTCTGAAGTATTCTCGAAGAGTCGTGAGCAAATCTTGAAAAGTTTTGTTGAGTGCTTAAGAGTTCTAGGAAGGATCTAGAAAACTAATAAAAAGTATTTTTAAGCAAGTCACGGAAGGGCTTAATGAAGTTTCAATGCGCCAGAGCTTTGAAAAGTTTTAGATAAGTCTGAAGGCCTCTCAACTGTCTCCGTGAAAGTCTTGGTAAATCTCAAGAAAGTCTTGAAAAGTTCTAGAAAATTTTAAACAAGTTTGTTTTAGAGGATCTTAAACTAGGCTGGAAAAATCATAATGAGTCTTGAAGGAATCTTTCAAGAATCTTCTAAGTACTGGAGAGTTTTGAAAGGGCCCAGAAGAGGCTAGCGCGAGGAACATTTTTTCTGTTCCAAGGATGAGAGAAAGAGTAGAGAACAAAAATAAAAACTGAAATTTTAGTTGAAAAACAGAACTATTTCTCCTATTTGGTCCCAGGATTTTCCAACATTTTGGTTAACACTGACTAAAATATAACAAATTTCCTACGACAAACACAAAAACACCATCTACCTGAATTTCCCCACTGGTTATCAGAATTTACCGACGTACAATTTCACGAATGGGCCCGCGGATTTTTCGGGGTTTTGTAAGAAAAGTGTTTAGGCCGGATTGCAGCGAGGGCATTTGAAATTAAAGAAACGAGAGAGTCGAAAGCGCATGTACTGATCAATAGTAAAACAGATCTTCGTGAAGGCTGGACACAAATTGTAACAGTTGTCACTGAATTAAACTAATGTCCTACTTGGCCGATCGAGGGAGAAAAATGAAACTGAGTCACGAGAATAAGAAGAAGACGATGGTTTTGAAAAGATAACGTACCGGAAATGCAGGACTGCAGGAAACAAAAGACGTGTGTTAGACGATCGCATTGTACCATGCAGAAAGTGACCAAGCAGGAAGATTAGACGATTTATAGAAAAATGTAAATTTAAAAGGAGAAGATCACTGCAAGCAGGTACGGATTTATAAGGAGGGGGGTTGGGTGTTTATCCCCCCCCTCGTAAAAATAAAATACATTAAAAAAACACGAAAAAACAGAAGAAAATGACTCTATACTCGAGATGTAATCCTAGATCCGCGTCTGTAATTTCCGTACCCCCCCCCCCCCCCCCAAGATGTAATCCTAGATCCGCCCCTGACTGCAGGCCCCTCGTACCCGACCTGGGTCTGGAAGAATTTCAAGAGTATTTAGTTTTTTAAGGAGTCTGCAATGAATTTGGAAGTCTTCAAAGAGTCCCTAAGAGTTTTAGTAAGCCTGGAGGAAGTTCTACAGAACCACAAACAGTCGAAAGCTAGTCCCAAAGAATATTTAACCAATTTGGAAGAATTTTGGAGAGTTTGGAATTTCACGAGAGCCTGGATAAGTCTTGTTGATTTTTCAAGAGATCTAGAACAGCCTTGTAATCTTGAACAGTCTTCCAGAATCATAAATAAAATTTAGCAAGCTTCAGGCAGAAATTGAAGAGCTTAGTGAGCCTTAAGGAAGCCTTGAAGAATTGTACATGTCCCGTCCTACAGGTTGGGGTAGAGGAGAGTTGGAAAAGTTATTGTCGGAAAGAGTCTACAATGAAGTTTGGAATTTCAAGAGAGCCGGGAAAAGTCTTGATTTTTCAAGAAATCAACAGCCTTGTAGTCTTGAATAGTCTTCCAGAATCATAAATAGAATTTAGCAAGCTTCAGCAAGAAGTTGAAGAGCTTAGTGAGCCTTAAGGAAACCTTGAAGAATTCTACAGGTCCTGTCCGACGGATTGGGGTACAGGAAAGTGGGAAAAGATAATGTCCGAAAGAGTCTACAATTGAGATTGGAATTTCAAGAGAGCCTGGATAAGTCCTGTTGATTTTTCAAGAGATCTAGAATAGCCTCGTGCGTACTCTTGAATCGTCTTCCAGAATCATAAACAAAAATGAAAGAGCCTTAAAGCCTTTTAAATAAGTTTGCAGGAGCATTTAGTAAGCTTCGGCAAGAAGATGAAGAGCTTAGTGAGTCTTGAAGAAGCCTTGAAGAATTCTATAGGTCCTGTCCGACGGCGGGTTAGGATAGAGAGGAGTTTGGAAAGTTAATGCCCGAAAAAGTCTACAATAAAGTTTGGAATTTCAAGAGAGCCTGGATAAGTCTCGGTAATTCATAAAAATATCTAAAACAGTCTTGTAGTCTTGAATAGTTTTTTAGAATCGTAAACAAAAAAGTTAAATAGGCTTAAAGCCTTTTGAACAAGTTTTTAGAAGCCTTTAACAGGCTTCAGCATGAAGTTGAAGAGCTTAGGGAGTCATGAGGAAGCTTTAAAGTAATCTATTGATCTTATCGGACGGGTCGGGTGGGGGAGCTGAAATAGGTATCTGAAGGTACATAGATACTGGAGTAGGGGTTTGAGGATAGGTTGCAGTCCGTATTATTTTCACAAAACAAGATGAAATCAGAAAAATATTCGCACCTGCGTTAATGAATACCAGCAAGAAACTACCATTTATGACCTTTCTCAGGTAGAATTTTTGGCTGAATTTCATGTGTAGAATAAAACTTGATTTGTAGGGTTTCTAGAAGGAGGTTTAGTACCTGAGGAAACGATCTATTGTTCCTTGGGAAAGGGGAAGGTAATCCTTGCTGACAGATTCTACGAAAGGAAGTTTTGAGCGAGCATCAGCGTGCTATCTACGGACATTATACAAACGATTCTAGTAAAGTTCCCGATTGTTACCAAAACATTTCATCATTGAATATCTTTTTCGGCATGAATATGCCAGGACTGAGTATATTCATTTGTAAAGTTGTATTCAATATTTTTCTGTGATTTTTGTTGGTTAGTTCAGTGTTGAAGAATACTTCAGACTTTTGGTTTACATTTTCTTCTTAGTCACATTGCATGTGAAGAAGTTCATCACAAATTTCTCTAAGAAGGACCTAAATCGTGACTTTCATTTCGGAAGACCTTTTTTGAGATCGGTAAACTCCTCAACCATTATCATTAGGGTCCGGATTTTTAGGCCAAAACCTTCTTTTCTTTTTCTTGCCTGGCCTATTCGGTCTATTCAGGTTTTCTGGACGAATTAGAAAATTCTGAAACCAATGAGCTAATGTTGATACGGCCTTTTTTTGGATAATTTCCCCTTAAAAACGACATTTTCGCCTGCAATTGATGTTTTTTGAGACTTTTTGGAACTATTCCGGGCGGAAATCCAATTTTTGAGACTATTTTGTAATTTTTTCATTTTCTGATAAACAGTTCCAATTCTAAATTTTATGAAAAGAATTTAAAAAATCTAATTTCACTTGAAAAACGAAATTGAAAAATCGTTACAACCTTATTATTTGTTGCAATAAAGTATTTTCATTCAAATCTGTTACGTTATACATTGTTTGGAATTTTACGGTGGGATGTATGGCGATGCACGCACGCCAAAGTAGCCCCTGAGACACCGCACCCCAGGCCCCAGAAACTACCCTTTCGACATCAGTGGCCGAAGGGACACTTTGAGGCCGGCCCGAGCCCCCATTTTGCCGTTCCGCTTCCGGTGGGCGCGTCCTACGGAGGGCCACCATGGGGTTCCCTTTTGAACGAGGTTCGCGCTCCCGGAGCACTAGTCTGGAATTCAGGTCCCCACAGCCGGACGCGCTTCCTCTTCATTCACCTCTCACCTTTTCGTCTTGGAACGTGTGGCGACACAGACAGGTGGTGACGGAGGTGGAGCCCTACGGGAGAGGGGGGGGGGGAGTAGTAGAAATATAAAAATTAGGTTCGGTTTTTCAAGACCTTCAATTTTATACCCATGAAACCATAGTTGTGTAGGGACTTTTAGGGACTATTTTACTTTTTTTGAGACTATTCCACTATTAGAGGCACTTTTAATGGACTCTTTAGGTAGAGACTTTTTTAATGCGGCCTTTCTCTGAGTTTTTAGGGCCTAAAAATCCGGACCCTGATTACCACGCAGATTTCTGTTATTCTAGATCGTTACAACAATCAGCCCCCTCCGGTTATATGCAGAATCAGAATTATATTTCTAGGCACCAGTCAGAGGGTTTTCATCTGTTCAAGCTTCGTAAAAATTTATGGTTGAGAAGCGAATAGTGTCGAATAGAAAATGCCGAGCAAACGCAAGAATTTTAAAGAGAATATTCCCACGAACATATTCTGTCTGAGAATTTTCCAGTGGACACAAAATTTTAGTCTTGACTGTCCATAAAATGCTATAATACTTGTTGCTACATTTGTAATTTAAAATAGAATGACACGTGGCAGTCTCCCCTTACATCGCCACGGTAGCTGAAAAATGCTGATCCCAAATTTCGAATTATTCGGCATTTTACACCGGCTTTATACAGGCACTTTGGAGTTTGCGAAAAGTAATCGTAAAAATTAGTCCGCCCGAATACAAGGAGAGATTTGAAAACTTATCGAAAACTTGATGAATTCTTATCTATAGGGACACTTCGGCCGTTCTTCAACCAAATTGCGATTGTTAAGATTGAGAAGCGTGTTTCTCGAGTCCCCGTTAGCGTATTATTCAGCCGAAAAAGATATAACTTCAGCACGACCACCGACCGTACGATCGTCGAATTTTAGAAGATGAAATAGGCAAGATAAAGGAAGCAAAAAAAAAAATACACGGGAAGTGAATCGAATTTTGAAAAAGTTTTAAAAGGCTAATGGCGTGATGTCTCTTATGGCTGCTTTAGCTTCTCATAAAACGGAAATAAAAATTTTTCCAGCAATTTTTCCTCTACCTGCCACTACTATTTTGTTTCAGTTTCGACGGGCAGAAAGTTTCTTCGCCATTCATTTCTGCTGCGGATTAAAATGGGGGTTATCCTGGCGTTCTTCGACGTGAAACTTTGCAGTTTTTTTCCATTTTCCCGTAATTTCTGATATCGATACCGCATTTCCTGTATTTTCGCCTTCTCGTGTTCCATTCGCTCTGATTCGTACACACGGTTATGGAGGCTGCGAGTTATTAGAGTGAAACAAAGCATACACAGCATAAACTAAGTTCGCGGAGGCAATTCTATTCTCTGGTTTCAGGGGGTATAAGTTACCTCTAATTGGCATCGACTAAACGTAACGAACTCGCTTCCTTTTCAGTTCGAAAAACACCTCATTGGTGTAACTCTTGCGGTATCAATATTGTCAACCCGACTGTGACATGAGCCCTTAGAGAAAAGTGATGGAGAAAGCGATGAGTTAAACAATTTATTTATTAAAACGAGAACGCCATCATTTAGCATACTAGGAAGAGACGAAATTCATGAGACAAATGGAGACAGAGATGATTACTGAATATAGAGACTGCGAAACTGAAAAATAGACGTGATGACACGAAGTAGAGGAAGAGATAATCTAACCCAGTGCTGGGAGATTTCTTTGCGAAATAACTTAACTTCGAGTCTCGTGGAAGGTGTACACTGAGGTCATAACGGGAGGAAGGGTACATTATAACTCAGCCTCCCCCTATCAAATATCACCTTTATCCCCCAATACCAAAAATTAAAATGATGAAACTATTCACCGAGTTGATAAAAAGACTCTTCATGAGATTTGAGAGACAAGATTCAAGAGATTTTTTGCTTAATAACCGAGCTTTCGAATAAGAATTTTTTTATTGTTAGTCGACTCAAATTTTTAAATATCCATAAAGACCTTCTCACAGCACTGAACGTCATATCATTTGTTGGAAAGAAGACTGTCATTTCAAAAATTTTCAACTTACGTCTTATTACTCAAGGCCAAACTTAATTTTCATAATGTAAGCTTTTATGATAGTACCACAAGTGACTTCTAGATAGCGCTTACATCGTGTTTTCTGCATAGTGATATCATCAATTTTTTTATTTTCATAAGGACTCTCAAATTTCCAGTCGAATCAAAATCGTTGTGTATATCTGTGTTCAAAAGCCCAATGTTTCAAAATTTCCTGTGATTTATGGAAGCAAAGTGACATTTATAATTTATGTGCCAGTTTTGAAGCAAACCAGAAAATGGCACATCACAATCTCTTCAAAACTGTTCGACATTAACGACATTACTAAAAAAACAGAAGACATAATTCAAAATATTTTCATAATCTTTCTGCAGCAAGGACACAACTCAAAATGTGAAATGGTTGTAAAGCAACCTGGCAAGAAAAAGCATACCAACAGTGGCTCTTAGTATGTACTTATACACAGTGGGGTCGGAACAAGAGGTACCGAGTATCATTTGTATACCCCCCCCCCCCCAATAAAAAAATTGGAAAACGACAGATGGCTGCTTTTCCAAAACACATCAAGTCAAAAGCTGAGAAAATGGAGAAAAATGTAAAAAAGAGTGTGCTAGGCAGAGGATCGCGGATGAGACTGTAAAGCACATGAGTACCTACTATCAACCTTCGAAGTTCGAACATATGATTCCACCTGCGTTGCCGGCCTGACCTATTCAACTATGACATATATGGGGGGGGGGACAGAAAAATTTTAGAAAAGCAAAAATGAAAGAAAAGAAAAGAAGAAATGTCCGCCAAAAATCAGGGTTTAATGTTATTCACAGGGAAAACTTATCATTCCACTATAGCCTATATTTCACAGAACCTGCAAGCCTTCAACTTCTCCGCAAATACTGGTAATAGTTGACTTAATGCGTTTTAGAAAATCATGTGCTGCTTGGCTTCAGGCTGCATCCATTATGTCGCACTTGTTATGGTTGATTTTGCTATACTCTCTAGCGTGACGTGTTCAGGCAGCCTTCCACCACCAGATTCCACTCCTAACTAATTTTTGCCAATAACTGACTTAATGCGTTTTGGAAAAGCAGCCTTCAACTGAAGAACTGTTCAGAAAGTTGATTAGAAGGCGCCTTGAGGGAGTTCAGAGATGAAATTTACGAGATTTCTAGCGATTTATCAAATTTCTTGCTTGTTAGCTATCCTCTCCTCGTGAATGTACATTTTCGTATAAATCGGCCTGCACTGCTATCTCCTATATGTAGCACGAAGCAAAGTCTTAGAAACGTCTTTTGTCTCCTGCATTTCTATGCATCCGGTTCGTGACCTCTCCCAAAACACGCTATTCTTCTTCTTGCTCGTCCTATTTTCACCCTTGATCCGCCAGGCAGGACCATCAGTTTAGTACAGTGCAGTCAAAATTCAATTGAATCGGTTAGAACCAAAAGGGGTTAAGCCCAAAAATCGCACTTTTCAGGAAGCGAAAAAACTGTTTTATTCAAAAATTTGATAATCGTGGTATACGCCTTTCAGCCTGGTGGTAGAGGAGGGTCACAAGAGACAACTTTTAAGCCCGGCCCCGTCGAATATAATTTTGATGGACCGGAGCTGGGGAGGGCTCAAAGTTCTTGGACTTGACCCCTTTTCGTTCTGAACAATTTTTTTTTGCAGTTTTACGGCTCGAAATTGCCCCCTCCCCCCTTTGTAACCAGACATAAAGGAGTCCCTTTAGTCTTGGTCCCATTCCAATCGAGCAAAATCCCTGCTTGTAAGAAAAAAAGTTCTGGAGCTGCATGGGAAAATTGCGATTTCATTTTTTAAAATAACAATTTTCAGGTATAAAACGACAAATAGAGTGGGACGGAATTTTTTATTTATTTTTATGTCTCTGTATCAAAATCCGCTGCCGCCGCCTCCGGGAGAAAAACTAACTACGGGTTGCCTACATTGTCCCTCAATTGCTCATTTCTCCAGGGGTAGCCTACCCTTGGGAGGGGGTTCATGACGGAGGAGGGAGCTTAGTAAAATTCGCCGATGCCACCGTCACCACCGCCTCTGTGAGAAAAAAAACCACTCCGGGTTGTCTACCCTGCCCCTTAATTGTTAATTTCTCTAGGAGTAGCCTACTCTTGGGAGGAGGTTCATGGTGGCGGAAGGAGCACGGAGAGAGGAAGTTCCTGGTGGCCTCCAGAGGTACTCTACCCCGCGAGGGATTTTCGGTGGAGGTGGGCGCTCCTGGAAAGGGAGGACGGCCACTGTAAGGAAGGGCGTAGCGGGGGGAGAGAAGAAGCATGGTGGGGGAAAGTGACTGTGATGGAGGCCGGCACGAGCAAAGCGAGTGACGGCGGTGGTTGGGCCGCAAAGTGGCCAGGGGGTGAAGCCCCCTAGTCTTACACTAAAATACACCATGTTCGAACAATTCCTGGAAAAAATCGATTTTTTGAAGAAATTTTACTACAAAAAATGAAAGAAAGCGATGTTGCCAAAAAGCACTTTCCCAGCTGTTTCATGAAATTTCGACCACACCAGCAGATCCGCAAGACCTCAATACCCCATAATGCGTAAAAAAAAGAGCAAAAATGACAAACGTGGACTTAACCCCTTTTAGTTCTAACCGATTCAACTATAGTTTCAGTACAGTTACCAATAAGTCACAGGACAGTTTCAGTTCAGCCACAGTTTACACCTTTTAGCACTCTTATAGATCCATTCAGGGCTTCTTCTATTCGCTCTCGTTTTTTAATTTTGTATTCTCTCGCTGCGGTCCGGACTATAAACACGTCTCTCTCGTGTAACATACCGAAAACCCCCGCAATACCTTCACTTTTCAGGGTTAAGATTTTTTCTACTTGTTGATTTCAATTTCAAATGTTTTACCCCTCCTTCCACCCACCCCAAAAGAAAACACTGTTAATAAATTACTTAGCTTCATGTTGATTTTTGAAGTATTCGCAACTAATAATATTACATAATAAAATTTTCAAATTGTGATTTCTCTAAAAGTAACTTTCTTTGAATTGTAACAATTTTCTTTCCATGAGACGATTGTGACACTTACAAGTACTACAACGCATTCCCCTGTACGTTTTCTCTGTATAATGTGTTCTACATGTCTTCCTATTCTTCCTTCAATACCTTCACTTATATGTATACTGGCATATGGAAAACATATAGGAAAAAAATACAAGGGAAAGTAAGGTGAAGCGTAAAGGAAAGCTTAGACATATAAGGCAGCGTACAAGAAAATTATAAAGAGAAAATCATTTCGGAAAGCCTATAAAAGCATACAAGAAAGCACATAAAATTATGTAGCAAAGCATATAGGAAAGCAACCGGGGAAATATCCAGGAGAAAGTATTCAGAAAAATGTATTAACAACATACAGGAGAACGAATACAGAAAAGCGTAAGGAAAAGCGTAAGGAAAAGCGCACGCAAACGCATTTAGGAAAGCATATGGAAGCATACAGGGGAGCGCATACGGGAAAGTACACGGGACAAGGAATACAGAATGAAGCAAATAGGCAAAATAATGTATAGGGAAGACATGGGTGATAGAGACAGCACATAAAAGAGGGATTGAGGCTCTTTGAGATTGCCGTACCTCTGTCAGCAGGACTTAGGGACTCTCTCCTAAAATGATACACTGGATATATATGTCGGCGCAATACCTGCCAGAATCACCAACACGGAAGTTGTGTGTATATGTGGGGAGAGGGGATGGGTCCACCTGGTCGAAGTCAGAAAGGAACTGGACCACCTGTAAAGGCGAGCGTGTATGATGACAACGAGGGCAATGAGCATGGTGTCGATGAAAGCAACTAAAAGACTCCCCAAACCTGCCACTATTGCACACTGCTATGGAGGCAGCTGCGATAATCGAATCTTTATCATCTGGGTCAGCAAAACATTCGGGCCCAAAAACAAGGTCATTGAAGAATATGGGAGATGGCGGGGACGATGGGAAAACGTTTTGGGATACTGAGGGACAGAATTTATGGGAAAAGAGGTGGCCATGCATTTCATGAAAATAGGAACATGTGTGGTTCGCAGATTCCACAAAGAATGTCCAAGGGGCAGGAATCGGGATCACGAATGCAAAGGGCGCTGGTACTGGATAAGAGCGTCACTATTCTTCGAGCAGAGGTAATGCCAATCACGGTGACCGTTAATAGAGGCCAGCAAAAGGGCATTGTTGACAAGCGGACTTAGATCTGTATAGACAGTCAAGCAACTGAGGCACCATCGGCACACGAAACTACATTCTTGGTGGGGATTATACATCCTTGTTCAGGAGAACCGTGTCATCATACTACGGACACCGGGGTGCTATGGCATAAAAGGGACCATGGCCGCAGGTAAGCCAATGAAGGAGGGCATAAAAAAGTACCTTGTATAACGTCAGACCGCGTCTTCCCGTAGTATACACTATACAAACAACATCACAAAATCCAAGGTGAAGGCTTTGATAAGAAAGCTAGGAATGTACTGGCGGATGGCCAGTGACGTGAAAGTCAGTAAAACACTGATAGGGGATGCCCCTGGTAAGTACGCTAAGTTTCTTGTAGGGCTCAATGGAAAACATGCTAGGGGCATGTTCGGAAAACCTACAAAACACGTGTGGTACAAAGCACGAGTGGCGAAAAGTAGCTCCCGTAGGCACTGTGAAGGAGAGGAAAAACCCTCGACTCACATCATATGCCATCAGCAACCAGCAATAGCTGAGACAAGACACGAAGCATTTTGACTAGAGTATCCTGCACCCAAGAAAGTCAAAGTGATAAAACTGTAAAATTCTCACCCTGGCTGTAAGAGTGAGGCTACTGAGCTGATCCCTAACAGCAACCTGAGGAAAAGTGCAATGGACTACAAGGTCTGAGCATTAGGCACACACAGCGCCACCTCACATAAAAGAGAGAAAGCATATAGGAAGAATCGTACGGGGAGATATCTACAGAAGAGCATAGACAAGAGTACATAGAGGAAAACGTACAGAAGAATGCAGGCAGACCAGAGAAATTGAACAGAAGGAAATATACAGGGACAAGCATACAGGGGAAACCCCACAGGAAAGCACATCATAGAGAAACTTATACGTATACAGGAAAGCAAATGAGAAGAGCATGAGAGAAAAATACAAGAGAAAGCGTATGGGAAAAGTACATAGTAGAAATCATACAGGAACCCACACAGGAAAACATGTAAAGGAAATGAAATTGGTGAAATTGGAAAGCCTAAACATAAAGGCATACAGGATAGAGAGAAAGCATACACGGGAATGTAAATGAGAATGCCTGCCAAGAAAGGCACATACAATACAGTAAGAGTATACAGAGGAAAGAATACAACAAAGCGCACAGAAAAGGATACAGGAAAGCACAAAGGAAGATTTTTAGTAAAGTATGCAACTAAAACATATACAGAGGCGGTAGTACATGTGGGGATGCGTATGCTGGAAAGCATAAAGGAGCGATATTCCAAAACGGCTTCTGTCCACTTTTCAAAATTCTACAAGAGAATGAGATAACTCTTATGTATACCGCATACCTATGTGCTACCAGTGACACTAGGTTGCCTAGCAGAACACCTACCTGAATATTGGTAGGTTGACAGAATAGGAATGTGTGTACATATATCTTCCACCAGATAGCGCTATAAAACGAGTTTCGAAGAATAAAAATAGATACAGGCCGTTTTGGAATATCTCTCTTCTAAGTAACAGAAATCATGCAGAGGATGGCATAAATATCTTCCTCCTCAGACGCCATATCCAATGCCGGCCGTCGGCGGTCATGGTTCCGGACACGTGACTTTCCCGGGCAGGTTAGTTGGGGTAGTTTGCCATTGTTTTCCTCACAGTTTCGTTGCGTTAAGAGTTTTCTTTTTCTGTTCCGAAGAATGTGCAACCGCGGTTCGCTGATTAGCCATGTGTTTCCCGACACTGGGTGAGCTGTCCACGACGTGCGCACGCACAGTACCAATCTTCCAGATCTGGTGGTCACATGCCCGGCGATTATAATGCCTTGTTCATGTGAACTGGCGGGTGCTGCAAGACACGCTATGTTTCCATCCTCGATTGATACTGTAGTCGCTGTGTTCCTTGCGATGTTAGCGGGGGTATTCGAATATCGATAGCTTTCCGAGGTTGATGGGACTCGAACCCGAGATTCAAGAATTGCGAAGCGGGCACTTTACCACTTGGCCACACAGCGACTCCTAAAATATATTTCGGAGAGCATGCATGGGGGGGGGTGCATTAGGGAAAGCATTCAGGGAGAAGCCTAAGATCGTCTGGATTTACAGTCATAAGTGCATGTACATACATGATGCGACCTACAAAAAATTGGTTTCAATTTCGTGCGATATAACTCGAGGAGGCAAAAGGAAAGCGAATGAAGATTCTGCGCACGCTTTTTGGTGCAGAAACGCCATTATAAACGTAAATTATGATAAGAGAAGAGTCGATAACGGCTTAGAACGGCTGTATTCTATATCATTTTTACATGCTTATTTTTTCGCACAAACTGATGTCTCCTCTTCTTTTTTTTTTCCTGCCTCGTTCCTTCCTTCGTCTATTCTTTTTCGCATAATCGTCGTATCGCCTAAATTGTCGATGTTCGCCACGGGGCGTATTTACACCGTTTTCATTTCGCAAACATAATACATCCGAGAACGAAATGTGCATCTCTCGATAAGGAGATAGGCGGATGTTCTTAGAACAATATTCGGGCATGAATAAGCCGACAATGTCATTCAATTTTTTCTTTCGTCTGTTTTTTTTTTCTTTCTCCTTTTTTCCCTTTTTCGTATTAAGAAGATACGCCCGTCAAAATCATTGCTAAAACATGGCCTTGTCAATCACAATTTTCCCCCTAACTTCACGTATTCGAAGGGTCCTTTTATTTATTTATTTTTTTTTTGATTGACGAGTTCATTCCACTATAGTGTTTCGGATTAATAAATTTTAACCAAAAGTTCGAATTCGATCAAGAAATTTGAACTCGTAAGGTTCAAGGTCGAAGATTTTGGATGGGATCTGCCGGGTACAAATTTTAAAACCACTGAAGTCATATCGCGATTTCAGATGTAGATGCTACTACATTCAAGCATTCGCGGTCAAGAGGTAAAAAATTAAACATCAAATCTAAGAAATGAGTTACCCTTCTTCAGTAGCACCCCCGACCCTATATGACAATTAATCTCAGAATCGGATTCGGCTATCGTGAAAACCGATACATTGATAATGATATCAACAAATGACTCAATAACAGGGGTTCAACCCCCGCATCGTTACCTCAGTAGTTGAGACCAGTAAAATAATCATAAAATGAATTCAGCACTCGCAACACACTGACTGCCATTTCGTAAAAAATACCGAATTGGGTGGAGTCAAGGCCCTCGCAGAAGTATTCACAGAAGTGTATACTGTAAAAATAAGGAAATGAAGAAAACGAGAAGACAAGATGAAAGGAAGAAGTAAATCGAAAGGCCGGTATGGAGATAAATTAAGGCAACTATTTTGGTTGAACAAAAAGTCCTCATTTAAAATTACTTAAACAGAACAAATTTGGATTACTGAATAATATTAGAATGAAATTCTTCTGTGGATGCGAGGATCGGTTCGTTAGTGCGTCTGTCGATTGGTACCACCTAGAATTTAAGAAAATAATCGCGTTTGAGTACCATGATTCGAAATCTAGTCAGACATGCAAAGCTGTGAGGTATGACTTCCTGATCTGCCCGGGGCTTGGGTGCAAGTCACACTGCCACGTCAGTCAGTGCAAGGTAGCCGTTAATCTACCCCGGCCACACTTGTGCAGGGGTTAGGGGACCTCCACCCCAGAGCCTACGTACTCGACATCCTGAGTACGGACCGCCCCGCTACGTGAGACCACTCACGTGAGGCTGTATGTCGTATTCTCGCCTGAGCATCCCGATACCCGACAAGACAGTCTGAGTATGCGCAGCTCTTTAGCCTAATTGATATAATGAAACAATTCTGTATCTAAGCAGGGTAAGCCTACAGAAAGATTGGTACTACCTCACCTATGATGCAACTGAACTCTGCAGCCTGCCATCACACTGCCACGACCCCTTACAAGACACATTTACAACTGTCGATAGGTACCTACTACGAAAATGAGGCTCTCGTAGGTGGCCAGTTGACGAAGAACGATTTTTGGGCATACGAGTAAGCCTTGCTCAGTTCAGACCATCAAGGTATCACCTAAGAGGAGGAGCTTGAGTCACTTCCCCTTATTCGCAATTTCACGATCTGTTTCTTTCTTATCGTTATCAGCTCAAGTCACTTTCTGACAGTTTTGACATGGATATATCTCATGGCTCGCCATGTAAAAGAGAAAAATCCCGCAGATGAACGTTACCATCGTGATGTAGTAGCGTATTCCTCTGTACGAGGTCATTCATTCTATCACGTTTTTCGACGGACCGACACAAAGAATGCCGAGCGACGCCGAAAATGGACGACTGGAGAAAGCATTTGGAATGTGGGTGCTTGGGGACTGGGGATGCGCGTTAACGCAGTCGCTTGGATGACCTAATATCCATATAAAAATGTATTTTCCTGCAGCGGTTCGACTCTCTTTTTTATTCGATAACTCACCACCAACGTGAAGTCGATTCTCAGTCTTGCACTCAAATTCGGATACGAGAGGACAATGCACCACCATTATTAACTAACTGGTCTGTATAGAGTTTCGCAGCACTTACCTGTAAACAAAAATAGAAAACAAACATATTAGAAAAAGTATTATTTACTTCAAGGAATAATGAGTGCAACAGTTGCAGTTATTGATTAAACAACCAGGGGCGTAGTGAAGGGGGACGTGACACCTCAACGAATCCTCGTAGTCGGATCTTTTCGCCAAATTTAGCTAATCAGAAAACAGTTAGTCTCTCTATTTTTTTTTTTTTTAACCTGACGGACTGAACGTCTTTGTACTGAGTTTGCATTTTTCGGCAAGTTTTCGGCCATTTAGTCGAAATTCTGGACTGGGCATCAGTTGGCAAAACAGAAAAAGCGCTATTTTATTTTTTTGCTTGCATAAAAAATGTTTGTATACTGAATCGGCATTTCTAACTGATTTTCACCTCTCCCCCGCGCCGATAGGATTCGCGACGCTTCTGAATAAACTGTCCACACTCAACTTTATCAAAATAACTTATTTAAATGCACGTTATTAATTCACGCAATTTAAAATTTCCTTTTCGACAAAATAACTTCAAAAATGAATTTTTCCACTACAGAAATCCAATTATAGGTAGTGACGGTGGTGATTTTCCAATCTAAATTGAGAAGGTTTTGAATCCACAACCAGCCAAACAAATTAATTTCGCTTAAGATAAAGTGTGAAATGTTAATCTAGGTATCGCAAGTTGATCCTTTTCTCAAGGTTCAATAAATGTTCGTTGGAGCGCTCGGAACTTATTTTTTGTGGTGAATTATATATAGAGTGAACCTTCACCAACCATTCTATAAACAGTTTCAGTTATGAAAACGTGATTTGTATCGTGTGATAATTTTTAAGTTCTTGTGATGAAAAATGCGTTAATTTCAACCATTTTCGAATTTAGGAAAAATTAATTTGGAAATATGGAAATGGTAAATACCTTAATTCATTTTTTGATATATTATGTATGCAGGTGTTTATATGTACTGACATGAGTTCAAATGAAGTACCTTAGGAAGATTTTCAAATTTTTATTTCAAACCGGCTATTTGCGGGTCACATGAAACCGAGTGAAAGAATAATAATAAAAAGTGTTTCAATTCGATGTTTTTAAAAAATTTGGAGTTTTTATGAGCTAATGTACCAGCGTTATTGATATAGTTCATATTTTCGGTGTCAAAATACAAGATTTCGGGGTTTAAAAACTGATCAACATTTGAGACTTATCAACATTTGGCAAGAAATTTCCATACTTGAGATAAGTGTCAACGATCAACATTTGACGAGAAATTTCCATCCTTGAGATAAGTGTCAAATGTTAATCGAGATAGAATGTTAACCAGATCAACGTTTGATATATTTATAAAATTTACTAGGGGGCTTCGCCCCCTGGCCGCTTCGCGCCTCGTCCAACCACCACAGTCCTCAGTGTTTGGTCTAAAACTTTTGTTCTTGAGTTGAGGTTGGTTTTGCGCCTCTTTTGCTCCCCATCTATCAGCGGTCCTCAATCTTCCACCATGAACCCCTCGTTCACCATGGTCGCTTTCCGCTTCTACAGTCACACTTCAACAGTCGCAGCCCTCCTCAGCCACAAACTCCTTTCCCACAATGGCCATAATCTCCTACTAGAGGTTTCTATCTCCGCAGTATCTACTCCCTCCCCAATGGCGCCTTTAGTCGCTCTCTACAGCCTTCCTCTTCCGCGGCTCAATCACCCTACGGCCTCCTCGCTCAACCACCTCGATGATCCCCTGGTCCTCTAACCAGGAGCTTCCACCATCATGACTACCCCTCACCGGGACCAGAAACTTCCGCACCATGGCCTTCATTCGCCTTCCCGGCCGCCTCTCTCACCAAGGACTTCCTTTTCCACCAGGACCTCGTACTCATCATCTCCCCCCAACCTGAGGCCTTCATCTTCCTCCACAGTCCCCACCACCACCGTGGCCTTCCTCCCCTCCAGGAGCTCCCTCCACCAGCAAACCCCCCGCCCCACCCAGAGCCTCCATCTCCGTCCACAGCTCACGCCCTCACAGGGGCCATCCTCCCCCTTCAGAAGCTCCCTCCTCAACCATGAACTCCCTGCCCACCCATGATTTATCTTAAGTTAGACTATGTGTTATATCTTACGACTTGAGATCTTGGAGATTACGGGTAATTATTGTCATTATTATGTCATTATATGTCTTTTTATGCCTGTCATAAGGACCTGAGATCTCAGAGTCCAAGGTAGCTTTAAGTTGGACTATGTGTTGTATCTTGTGACTTGAGATCTTGGAGATTATGGGTAGTTATGTCATTATATGTCTTTTTATGTCTTATTATGTCGGTTATGACTTAAAACTTGGAGATCTTTTATGTTAGAACAGATTATGTCCTTGAAAGTAGCTGATCTGCCCCTGCAATTTTTCTGATTTTTAGGTAGGCAACCCACAGTGCGTTTTTTTTAGAGAAGAGAGATAGAAAGATATAAGAAGGAAGTAGCAGGGACGAAGGCTGGGATTCAGATATCAGGCCCCTGGGAGTTTTTTTTCTGGGAGGGAGGAGGAGGAGTTTTGGTTTTTTCCAGGAGAGGAGGGGTGGAAATGGTGGGAGGAGGAGTGAGAGGACGAGAAGTAGAAGGAGGTGGCAAAAGTAAAGGCTAGTACTTTTTTTTTTTTTTTTATTTAATTTTTTTTAAAAAGTAAGTACATATGTGATTTGTATTGACCCGATGACTACTTTTACCAAACTTGATTTTTCCGTAGTCATCGGGTCATCACAGGAACATTATAATCAACAAAACTATTCAACTTAAATTAAAACTTAATGTAAACTATACTCTAAAGTAAAATTATAATATGAACATCGTAGGAAGGGTCAGATTAACGGTTGGGTTTTTCTTTATTTTTTATTTTTCATAATTTTGCCTACATAATTTATTGTATTTATTGTTTTTGTTTTGTTTATGAACCATTGGTCATAACTGTTTTTTATTCCAAACTTTTTCCTTATTTCTTTGAATGCTGGACAGCTCAAAAATGTGTGATCTGGCGAGTCGGTCTTTTTTTTTGCAGTTTAGACATTTATCAATTTCATTAATTTTGAATCTTTTCAGGTATTCACCAAAATATCCGTGACCTGTTAGAAATTGTGTGAGATAAAAGTTTGGTTTCAATCTTTGTTTTTATTTCTATACTCTATATTTGGGATTAATTTGAAAGTTCTCCTGAACCCGTTTGGTCTGTTTCATATTGCTTTTGCCAAACGTCAATATATCTTTTATTAATATCCCTGATTTTTATTTTTTTTCTCCTTTTCACGTATGCCAGACCATTTAATTTTTTTAACGTTGTTGGTTTTTTCAATGTGTAGTTCAATAGGCAGAATTCCTGCAACGACATTAGTTACCGAATAAGATACTGTTCTATAGGCTGATATGACGTTTAATAATATTTTCCTCTGTTCCTTTTTGATTTTATTTTTGTTGCTTTTGCTCAGTTTAGGGAAGTATATTGTGCTGCCATATTCCACAATAGATCTAAATAGTGCCGTGTATAAGATTTTTCTGTCCGTGAAATTTAGTCCGAAAGTATTGTTATATAAAGCGGTTATCCTGCTATAGTATTTTTTAATTTTTTGTATTATATAATTCACATGACTCTTAGACTTCAGGCCCCTCGGAATTTTTTCCCAGGGGGGAGGAGTTCCCCTCCACAGCTCCCGCCCTCTCATGGTCCTCCTCCCCTACCACAAACCTCTCTTACCCACCAGGGACCCTTCTTTAGGGTAGGCCATCGCCGATGGTAGGGACCCCACACCCACCACTATCTCCTGGCCTCCATTTCCCTCCACAGCTCCCTCCCACGCCATGATCCTCCTCCCCCTCCAGGACCTCGATCATATACCAGGAACCCCTCCTAGGGGTAGGCTACCCCTCCTCAGCCACAGAGGAGAGGGAGGAGGTGGTAGGGACGAAGGCCGGGATTTAGATATCAGGCTCCTTGGAGGTTTTTTTCAGAGGGGGAGGGGGAGGAGGAGTTTTGGTTTTTAATAGATAGAGAGATCTGGAAAGAAAACTATTGTGCCATTTACCATCTACATCGATATGTAAGAAATATTTCAGTAAGTAAATGCAATGAGCTCGAAATTGAAATCCGTCAAGGAGATCAACATTTGACACCGGTGGTCAAATGTTGTCTTTTTGGACCATTTTTGAAATCCCTGTGGGTCAACACTGACGGAACTTTGAATAAGTGCAACTGAGAAAAGTGAATGTAGAAGGTTGAAATGTATCAAAGGAGGTATGCAGTTTGCATATTCTCACATTCCTAGTTCCTATTTTAGTTGCGCCCTTCTTGTTAAAATGTTCCGATGATGATGCTCCCCCAAGTAGCTCCTTCCCGTACATCCAAATGGATAGCTTCTTACGTCCGGAAACGTTATCTACCTGTTGGAACGCCATCGTCAGTAATTAATATTAATTTGGAAAAGCTACATTTCCTGGAAAGAGATACTATTGTAGTTTTTCATTGCTTTCAATAGGGTTTATCTGTCGGTGTTTGCCTTCTCCTAGGTGCTTTTGGTCGCGATTTTACCAATATTCATGTGCTGGCGAATAATCCCGAACATTCGAGATAAGCGAAGAAAGATCGACACGTTTCGAGCAGCAGAATAGAAGTTCGATAACGAAAGCGATAAGGTGTTTCGCCGATAACGCCGAGATATATAAACGCCGCTGGTCGTTGCCGTAGAGTCTAGTTTTGTATGCGATAATTCGTGTTTTCGAAGCGATCTAGCTACTGTTTTCGTGCGTTTGTATTAGTGTGACATTAAAAGTTCTTAGTACGTGTTTTCGTACGTTTTTCGGTGCGAATCTCGTTACATTCATATAACCTCATTGAGAAGGTTCTCTTTCACTTTTTACGTTCAAGCCTTTTCACCACGGCAAACTATCAGCCAAGAGGAGGGCCTGCTGCATAATATGTTTAAATATGACTCGAGCTACAGAAACTCGAGTACTAGCAAATATATCGTACGCGGGAAATTAATAACGATCTCAGTAATCCGACGAACATTTTGCCTTTACAGCAAACTTCCGTTCCTTTACCTCTTGGCGTAGGATATATAGGTTGGAGTAATCGTACATGTGGTTTCTTGCGAGTAAATTTAGCTTCACCTACACGATTCTGCCGATCAAAGCGAACGATTAAATGCGGCTAATAACGAGCGTATTCGATTATTTGCCAATATGAGAACCGCTCTGTGTAAAACGAAATTAAACCGAGGCGAAAATGTAATCTCCGTCATTTACGGCGGGGGCTGCAGCAGCGAGCAGCCTCCGTAAATAGACAATAGAAAGATGTTTCAGCTGAGTTTAAATACATCTATATAGCAAAACTTTCCTTTTTTTCCCCTTCCTTTGCAGTTTTTTATTACCTTCGCATTTCGGGTTCATTCGCTCAAGACGACGATGAGGTTCGGTCTCTGAAATGCCGAAGGGCGTTTACTGGGAAACGGCGACGGTGAAAATGTGCTAACAATTACAATAGGATGTTTTCTTTTTCGAAAGCGCTTGACCAAGGGCTTCTCAAAGCGTACGACGCGTTCCACCGAAGCCACCAATTGCAATTCCCCACTTTTATAACTCGAAATCGATTCAAAATTAACGGGCCCGCTCGTCGAGTGTGCTGGCATCGAAAGAGAAATGTAAATATTTTCCTCCATGTACAGATATTGGAAACGCGGAAAAGGCAAATATAAAACGTGATTGATTCTGTAGTCGGGCTTCACAATCAGTGCCTGATGTTATTGGGTTCCCCGAAATTTTTCAATTAACTGCCAAACCGAGGAGCTGGGATATGGTATTACTTTCAAACACTTGATTGCTGAGAAAATGCCGAATATGCGTAGCCGGAGGAAAGGGGGGGGGGGATGAGCGACAAGTTTGCGGGAAATTTTGACTCATCTGGATGTGGAGCTTTTAGTGTATCCTATAGTACAGTAAAATTAGAACATGTGTGTACGTCTCAATCGGAAGGGCCTACTTTGACAATCACAGTTTTGGCTGTACAGCCGTTTTTCTAAATTTCAACTAAAAACTCGATTTTAGGGTTCTTAGCGTTTTGGATAGTAGGGATCCTGTTCCTTCAGCTCCACTTTACCGGTTTTCGAGATCTCACCACGTGCCAGCTCCACTCACAGTAAGTTTTTTGTAAAAAAAAAAAACCTAGAGCGCCAAAATTCCAGAAAATGAATGTTGACAAAACAACAAATTGATAGTCGGATCGTTTTCAGCAATGCCCAAGGCATCCGGTTGCATGTGTGTTGACGACATTTGCAGTAGTGCGATTGCTTTAGACACGCGCCAAGTGGGCGGAGTTTCTACGAGCAGGTTGCGAGCTTTTGTGTACCTTTTTCTATGCTGTGTTACTGCAATAGCATTATGTTTACGAACTTAATGTTCATTTTTTAAAATAACGTTTTTAATGTTGGTTTCAAATATGTAATTGTTTTTTAATTTCGAATTGTTATAAAGTGAGATGTGAAAATTAAAAGTAAGTGAGTACTTTTACAATATTTTATTTCTGTAAGTGTTGATCTACAAGAATTTGCTTGAGAATGCTGGCAGAAAATTTATCTTTAACAGTCTGACCTATAATATGTATTTTTATCCGCCTTCATTACTTTTTGCTACAACTTGCTACCTTGTGCAATGCTGTGGTGGGATGTATGGCGATGCACACATGCCAAAGTGGTCCCTATGACACCGCACCCCCGGCCCCGGTAGCTACCCTTTCGAGTATCGCATCAGTGACCGGAGGGATGTGCTCTCAACCCGAGCCCTGGAATCCGCCTTTTCGAGCATTACTTCAGAGACGTCGGGGAGGCTGTTAGGGCTATCTCAGCCCTCTTCTCATCTTGCCGAAAAATCGGCCTAGGTCGAAATGTGGACTTACTGCAGGATATGAATATAAGTAAGTACTGCGTCATGTGCTATAATAAATAATAAATAAATAAATGTTGAATGGAGCTCAGTTTGAAATATTGTTAAATCTTTCATTTTTCAAAATTATTATTAGTCGGAACTATGTATTTGAATGTTTTCCTGGGTGACTGTTTTTCAAATCAACAACAACTTTTCAAACATTTATTTGAATTTATACAAAATAAGAAGACTTTAGATTTAAAATTCAGTTCAGTTCCTCAAAAATTATAGTTACATCGGAAAAATTAATGAGTAATGATAAGCAGTTTGGAAAAAATCTCAAAATTTGAAAATTCGACAAACACGAAAATTGAACGTATTTTCATATTAGGAATCTTCAAACTATTCTTACGGGAAAGCTGTGGAAAATTTATAAAATAACTTGCTGTCACGCACTGGAAGAACGATCAACGAATTATGATGAAAATCAGGAAAAAATTCTCAGGATTCTTAAGATTTGGTAAAATTGAAAATTGAATCCAATTCAGGATTTTGAAACTTTTCAATGGCTCTGTTCGTGAAAGCTTGGAAATATTTAAGGAAGACTATGGTTACGAAAGAATACCGTAATTATATACTCAGTATAGCGGAGGGTTCGTTCCTATTATTCGCACCGTAGTCACGAGACATTAGCGAAGAAATGTGTATTGTGTAGAGAGGCAAAATACTTCCTCAAAAAAGTAACAATTTCGAGTTTCGGCTAATTTCAAGGGAGTTCTGTGGCCGGAAGGCAGGAGTAGGCTACCTCCTCTGTGACCTACCTTGTATGAAATTTTACGAGGAGCATTTTCAGCTAAAAATATTTCTAGGATAGGCGTCATACATCGCGATATATTTGAAGAAAAAATACAACGCAAAAAACCGCGAAAATTGTCGATTTTTGCCTACTTTAATAAATTTTCTAGGCTAAGAAGTAGGTCTAAGCTAACATTTGAGTACTTCCTGGTATAAAATTTCACGAGGAACATTTTCAGCTAAAAATATTTCATCAAGGCCTCATAGATCGCGAGATATCTGCTGAAAAATACGAAAACATGGTTTCTGGGGGGAGGGGGGCTGGAGCCTTTTGCACAGGATCTGGGGGTGGGATTTTTAATATGTTGTTTCTGACACATAACTGAACACATTCCACTAATTTTTTCTTTTTTGCCCCAAAATGTCCACTTTGCCAATTTTATGGTCTCTATCTCCTAGGCTATTCCACAATGTCCCATCAAAATTACAAAAAATATCCTTGTTACCTAACCCAGTTCTTACCGTCTGTAGAGCGCCTGAAACAGGACAGACCGGAAAAAAGTAAGAAACATCACCCCGCGTTACGGTACATCCCATAACAGGATATTCTTTTTGGGGGTTCAAATATTCGTAAATAAATTATGAGGAGAGGAAGGGCCGGAGACTTTACTATGTTAGTTAGGACACCATCTTTAAGAAGTTCCGGAAAACTCTCCTTTGTTACTCCTTTTCTCTTAAAAACAACTTTTTTAAATCTAATTTACCTACAGCTTATAAGAAGCCAAAAGAAAGCGAAATTCGGCTGACCTCGAAGCCGAAGCAGAGGCCGATTAAATAATTCCACTGGGAGTTACCGCTGAAGCGGAAATCAGACATAATTTGGTTTCGTTTGTCTTCGGAACACGGTCGAAGGAAGGAGAGGTATTAGACGCGTAAGTAGGCACAGAGGAGAAAGAAATAAGATGAAGCCAAAAGAAGTTAATCTCTTGTCGCCGTCAGAACCAAACCCAAACTAATGGTTCAGTTCAAAGCCGAAGCTAAATTCATAATTAACATTTCGCGTGAAGCAGAAGCGGCAGCCGAGCCCCCAATTCATTGGCTTCGCAACCCTGTTCAGGGATGGTAATCGCCGGTATTCATCGGTCTGGCAGCCACCTACGCATTAAAATTTCATCAACGGCTGTCGAGGTCCTTTCAACCCCGAATGATGCCCCATTCGCAACATCTTTAAAAATATCCTCGATTTCGCCATCCTCAGAGAGCCACCCGGTACGCGCGAAGGCGGCAAGCGGCGAATAATTCAATACCGAAGAAAATTTAAAAATCGCCCGCCATTTCCGAGGGATCAGGGAGTTAATAATGGAAACGAATTTATCTGGTTCGACGAGCAGGCTCTCTTACTGATGCGCGATAAGGAAACCATCAGTCACAATAAAGAACAAAAATGGCGCGTCATTTGTAATAAAATGAGCTGTACCTATACGAAGAACGTTTTTCGAATATCGTTAAAGTCTATATAAATGTAAATTTCGAATTTAACGGGCGCAAAGATGACGATGACGGCGACACGCGAGCAGCCAGAAAATCCGCCCAAAACACGAATCATGTCGCCGCGAATTTGTAGAGGAAACTGATCCGATAGGATAGCATTGATGTGGCTCCGCTGCGAAGGTCGAAAAATTGTAATATTGGGTAAATTTTCAACGGGAGCAGGCAATTTATCTGATGTCGACATCGTTCGGAGCTGTTCGGGGAGACTTATCAGTATTATCGGTACAGCCTCGTTGGAACATTTTCTTTTTTTTTTTTGCCTTTTTTAATTATAATCCTACGTTTGTCAATACTGAAAATACTGCTGTCGATGTGAATAAATTACGGAAAACAGCGAGAGAGAGTAAGAGAGAGAAGGGGGAGGAAATAAATTTGATATCTATATTCCGTTTTATGTTTACGAATCAGTGTATCAGTTACACTGAAACACACTCGTGAATATCAAAATCGAGTTTTTCATCGTCGGAACGCGAACAGCGAATTCCATCTTTATAATTATATTTCAAAGATCAAATTAGTCATGTGACGCTCAAAAAAAATTTTGCGTTCGTATCACGAAACTCTATTTTTCTTTTGCTCCGACAAGATATTAGTGCACACTGCACACTAGGGTAGTCCTCGTTACACTTGGTTCCAAATAATTTTTTTCTGTTGAAACGCTCCCTAGATGGAACTCAAATATTGCAAGAAAATTTCTGCCAGGTTCTGGAAGGTTAACGTGTGTCTCAAAAGGGTTGAAATTCTATCGGGAATTACCATTGTTTTCTTGAATATGAACTTCAATCGAGGAGGAGCCCCTCATATTGGCCTAAACATTATTTTCTTTCTCAAGTAGGGTGTTTCAGGATTGCTGAATCCATTCCGGGAATCCTTTTCCCCTTCGCCTTTTTCTTAAGGTTCCGTAAGCAGCTGATTTTCAACTATTTCAGATTGGTTCCACTTTCCACATTATTTATGTATCGAAATGGTAAATGCTTTAACAAGGGCGGATCCACAGGGGAGGGGTGGATCTGGGGGAAATCCCCCTTACAAATAAAAAGGAAAAATCGGTGGAGGTAGTGGGAAGAATCTGAGGGGAAGGGGAAAAATCTGTGGAAGAGGGGGCAGCCAAAAATTTGTCGCGTGCTTCGCGCGCTTTTCCTTCTGCCATTTCCCTCCCCAAAATGATTGACTGGATCCGTGGCTACTCTAATTCATTTTTTGACATAACCTAGTCCAGTAGACAGAGCTAAAAAAAGTGGTGTCTGCTGGAAAAAATTCCGAAGTTAATGGAACTTTTACAGGTTGTTCGATGGTGCTGTGGGATGACTCTGTCAAGTCTTCCACCTCAAAAGGACCAGTGCTAACTTAAGGAGGACCGAAAAACCTTAAAATTTTCGGATTTTTTTCGGTTTTTCGCCCGTATAACCTCTAAACTAAGTGGTTTTCGACCTAAACGTTCATTTCCAAAGTTATAGAGCATTAAATTTTCTACGATTTTGTATGCATAAACTTTTTCCTAAACCTAATATTAACCGAGATATAGCCGATCAAAGTTAGAGGAATTTGCTCAAAATGGTAAAAATTAGCCAAAAACGAAGGTTTTGGCCCTCTAACTATCAATTATCATTCAG
The DNA here is from genome assembly GCA_031841125.1 of Acanthococcus lagerstroemiae. Classification (NCBI taxonomy): domain Eukaryota; kingdom Metazoa; phylum Arthropoda; class Insecta; order Hemiptera; family Eriococcidae; genus Acanthococcus; species Acanthococcus lagerstroemiae. Next base: position 46,462,924 of record CM063114.1, on the reverse strand, counting down.
CAGTAAATCTAAGCTGTATGAGGCATTCCTTCCCATCGCCGGCGAAGTAGACTTCGGCGGCAGAAAATGCAATGTCATTGATGGAGGGTTCCTGCTACTTGGGGTGGTTTAGACGAAGTCAAGCAAAGCAACATTCCAGGTAGTCTGCCAAAACTACGTGGACTACATCAAAAGGCACGTTGGGAGCAATGCCATAGTGGATTTTGATGGTTATCCTAGTGGGATATAAGCTACCAAAGCACCAAGGCAGTAGAACGTTATCGGCGTTCCTTGCTGAACCCCTCTACTAAGTTTGTGTTCTTCAAGACCACCTTAGTCAGCACCATCACGCAGGCAAAATTTATTTTCAACGACAAAAACAAGATGAATTACATAACGATGCTGAAGGGTGAACTGGAAGCCAAGGGGATCCAAGTCAAGCAGGCAGTAGAAGATGCTGATGTGCTGATCGTACAGACTGCTGTCTCAGTTGCCGAGGAGTACGACAGTTTCGTCATTACAGGGGAGGACATTGAACTTCTGGCGCTGCTGAATGCGTTGGGGTTTCCAAAGAAAAACGTCTACTTCCAGAAGAGTGGGAAGGGTAACACCCCAACCATCCTTTATTCTTCCTACTCTTTCAAACACGGGCCACAGGACATACTCTTCCTGCACGCGATAAGTGGGTGCGACACCACCTCAGCACCCTTTGGAATAGGGAAGAAGAAGGTAATACAGACGTATCAGAAGAACTCCGGCCTCTCCGAGATGTTGGAGATTTTCAAGGACTCCAAGATAGCTCCAGCTCAAACTGCTGACGTTGGAGAGAAGTTTTTGGTGAAACTGTATGGAGGGAACATTGAAGGTGACAATCTCGATGACCTGATATACCGCATTTTCACCACTGTCGTGGCAAAACCGAAATGCCAACTTGCCAGACTGACGCCAACCAGAGATGCCGTTAAGTACCATTCATTCGGGACTTACCAACAAGTCCACACGTGGATGGGAGGAAGCCAAGGGGAGAAGTTGCCATCTGCTTGGGGATGGAAGATTACCAAACAAGGTGGGTATTATTATGCTCATCATTCTGAAGTAGTAGATTTTTCATTCTTAAAACCCCCTCATTATTATTCACTCCTGTAACAAAGTCACCAGAGTTAATTGAGTGATTTATGTGTTCACAGGTGTCGTTCCCATCACCACAACAATGGATGTTGTCACAGAACAGCTGCTCCGCATCGTCAGTACAAGTGCACAACTGGTTGCGCCACCGCTGGCTGCAGCTCGCTGGTCAGATGGGCTCTGCAGAATGCAAGCATTGCGTGGGCACAGCATACGAAAACAGCCCTCAGCCTCACACCAGCGAAGTTGATACTGACGACGAGAGTGAGGAAAATCTCCCACGTACGCCTGAACCAGACATGTCCATGGACCCCAACAACATTGACGACGACGACGAGGATGGTGCAGCAGCCCCCAAGCGCTCCAAATTGTTGGTGGCCTCATAAAGTTTTTATACATAAATTGTATAATTACACTTGTATTATTGTACATACTACCATTGGTGTGATGGGACGTATGGCGATGCACTCATGCGAAAGTGGCCCCTATGACACCGCACCTCCGGAGTAGGTATAAAAGGCCAGTCCTAGAACACACAACGGACTATGCTAAGCGCCACTGACGTCATGCGTTCAGAGCTCAACTGTGTAAGGGTTGTCGGTGGGTGATTATGCTAATGATTTTTAACGTATAGACGTCGTGTTTTAGGTGTGTCATTTAATGCGTCGGGTAAAATAATTTAATGCGTCGGGTAAAATAATTTAATACGTCGGGCGTAATAATTTAATGTGTCGGGCATAATATTTTCAAGTGGAAGGTACTTATGCATTAAGCATATGGATTTAATTGAAATATTTGTATCTTTTATCCGATTTATTCTCTCATATAAGCTATTGGATTGGAGGTATTAATTAATTAATTTAGTCGTTTACCTAACCAATCAACCTGAGGACAGCGGTTCGATACTAGACGCGCTAGCGTCTATTATCGAAGCTTCTGTCCCTCGCAATAAAGAGAGGAGATTCGTCGATCTTTGAAGACGAAGGTCTTCTAAGATCGACGAGTCTAGCTCTCGCTAAAATGCAATTAGATATCAAAAATGAGGAAAATATGAAATAATATTTCGGAAATACGCATCGAGATTCGAATAATCGAATTGGCGAGTCAGTTTCACGTTGCAGGCTATGAGGAACAGACATTTCGCTTATTTCATCTCAAGTCATTAGCAAACAGCGATGACCACCGGAGAAAAAATCTCGCCATTGTGTGGGTATGCCAAACGGTAAACAATGCTTTTGTAACTCGAGAATCCATTGTCCAGACTCTAGACAATTTTGCAGGTTGGAAAAATAACGGAGGTGGTGGCGGTGCTGGTGACGGTTGTGCGACTTGCTATCGTCTAACGGGATCGTCTAACAGTTGACAATCCTTCTGCAAACTCGAGATTCCTTCGTTGGTGTCCAATCTAAAGTGGGGAAAGCATTAAGTGGGAGATATTTTCGTTGTATATTTTGAACTGAATATTTAAAATTTCGCGCGTGTTGTTTGTATGCTGTTAACGGGGTAGATGATTAAGGAGGTGATTTATAAAAAATGAGATCTAAGTTGTTTGAGTATTATATTCACGGCGAGATGATTTTTAATAGTGGTGATGGTTAAATTACTTCTTTTTCTTCGCGTTTTTCGGATTTTATTTTGCGGTATAGCGGAACTCATATGCGGTGAGACATGTGTGTTTTTAACATCAAATCTGAGATTAGGATGTTTTAATGATAAAGTGGGAGATACTTGCATGAAATATTTGTACTTTACCCGAATTACTCTCAAGTATAAGGAGATAGCCTTCTGCCTGGGAGTAGGAAGTTTTGATGGAGAAAGCGTCAGCTTCTTTGTCTATACTCCCCATCTTGCTCTAATTAACATAAATTAATTAAATGAGAGATACTTGTATTTTACCCGAATTACATTTGAGTGGAGGCGATGTCAAACGAAGGATGAATGCGGTGAACATTTACCCGAATTACTCTCGAGTATAAGGAGATAGCCTTCAGCCTGGGAGTTAGAAATTGTTGAGACAAGAGAGTCCCTCGTTAGACGCGACAGCGTCAACGATGGATCTCTCTATGTCTCCCAATTAAATTTAGAACAGTATCAACCTATCAATCCTGAATTAATTTTCGAATTTGATAGCCATCTACCAACCCGAGACAAGAGAGTCCCTCGTTAGACGCGTTAGCGTCAACGATGGACCTCTCTATGTCTCCCAATGAAATTTAGAACAGTATCAACCTATCAATCCTGAATTAATTTCCGAATTTGATAGCCATCTACCAACCCGAGACAAGAGAGTCCCTCGTTAGACGCGTTAGCGTCAACGATGGACCTCTCTATGTCTCCCAATGAAATTTAGAACAGTATCAACCTATCAATCCTGAATTAATTTCCGAATTTGATGGTCATCTACCAACCCGAGACAAGAGAGTCCCTCGTTAGACGCGGTAGCGTCAACGATGGACCTCTCAGTGTCTCGCAATTAAATTTGAGTATATCCAATCATTATTATTATTATTATTATTATTATTATTATTATTATTATTATTATTATTATTATTATTATTATTATTATTAATTTTGCAAATCTCCGAATCGAATCGAAAAATATCAGATACATGGACATGTATGCTATTTTCACTCGATGCAGTCAACGGACGAGTCAATTTCACATTTTTACCGTTAAAAGTAGCGTTAGATTCGATAAACTACCCCACCTTGGACATGCATGCTATTTTCACACAAAGCAGTCAACAGGCGAAACATGTCTTTAGACTTTTTTCGCATAAAGTAGACTCGACCCGCAACAATTAGCGAGCGTGACACTTGACGCTTCGAGTGTGCGGCTCCAAGCCCAGGGTAATTAGTATCAATCGGCTTCTAATGTGCATATTGTATTCCCATTCTCGCGGATACAGGTGACAGCCTTATTTTATCCAAACAGCCTATGATTTGAAGATTTTAACGAAAAAAGTGCTGACATTAAAGCCTTAGACAATGCATTTTAGATTCAAATCTGAGATTAGAATGTTTTATCGATAAAGTGGGAGATACTTACATGAAATATCTATATTTTAACCGAATTACCTTTGTGTAGATGGGATATTGAACAACAGATGAATATGGCGAGCATTTACCCAAATTACTCTCGAGTATAAGGAGATAGCCTTCTGCCTGGGAGTTGGAAGTTTTGATGGAGAAAGCGTTAGCTTCTCTATCTATACTCCCCATCTCGCCCTAATTAATATTAATTAATTAAACGAGAGAGAGATACCTACTTGTATTTTATCCGAATTACTTTTGAGTAGGAGATTATCAAATGCCAGAGGAAATGATACCCGAATTACTTTTGAGTTGGTTATCAAATATCAGATGAATGCGGTGGACATTGAGTACAAGGAGATATCCTTTAGCCAGAGAGATGAGAGTTTTAGCGGAAAAAGCGTCAGCTCAGTTGCCTATACTCTCCATCTCGCCCTAATTAATATTAATTAAATGAGAGGCATTTACATGAAATATTTGTATTTTATCCAAATTACTCTCGAGTATAGTAAGGAGTTAGCCCTCAACCTGGGAGATGAGAGTCCCAATTAAGCTATTGAGCCTAATGAATATTAAAAAATGAAATAATTTTCGCAAAATCCTCGAATTTTTGAATCAGAGTCATGTTTTATATTCAATTTGAAAAATCCTCTGTAATTACCTCCGAATAACGAGTTTTCATTAAATATCTGTAAATCCTCAAGACTATAATGCTATGTGCACATCGTTGGTATGCAGCAAAAGTACCGTTTGATTTAGGCTTTCGCTCCTATTGTCAGTGGCTTTTTTTACATAAATTACAAAATACTCGCTAGTCTTCCAAGATAGTGATTCTGTTCCAAGTACATTTAGGGTTGCTTCAATGCTATTTCTCTTCAAAAAACGTACCTAAAATTCTCCTTATTTAAAGTCTTAAATCTCAGACAAATGAGCATGTGTTTGAAAATGAATTTTGAGCATGTATACAGAGTGTCCTCGATGATTCTAGCTAGCATATAGGGCGTCCCAAAGTCAAAGTAGGAGGCGGATAAAGCAGAGAGCTATTAAAATTGAGAGCTAAAATAGTCCTAACAGTCTCCCTGACCTCTCTCGGAGGAAAAAATCTATAGAACTTGCTATATGAAGATCCATTTTCCTTCCATGTTGACCTATAAGAGCCAACTATCTGGGAGATGAGATGAGTGTAGATGGCTGAATAAATGAATGATTCGTTACAAATGATGAGATATTTCGCTTCTAGATGAAGAATATTTTCGCTAATGAGATGATCGAATAACATGATGAAGAAAGTACCGTTGATTCAGGCTTTGCAGCAGTTACGAGTTCGAAATTGTCTGGTATTTTGATAGGTAGACATTCCTGGAATGCAAAATACCATTACTTTGCGCGAGTTACTACCCATTTGTTATGAATTTAGGCTTGGTCCCCAGGCTCGATAGTATTTCAACCAGCGTGCGATACTCGCTGGTCTTCCACTCGGGGGCAATGCTTGAAAGGGTATATTCCAGAGCTCGGGGTTGTGAGCAAAATGAAAAGGAGGGCGTTGTTAGAGTTTATATCTCAGATCAGTGGATTTAATGGAGACAGGGGAGATGAGCAATAGGAAAGAATCTACAGAACTTGATACACGAAGATCCATTTTCCTTCCATATTGACCTATGATAGCCAGGTATCCGGGAGATGAGCTGAGTTTAGATGGCTGAATACTTAGACCTCGAGTTTATAATGACAAAACATAAAAGAATGAGTTGCATACATACATAATACAGACGTTTTTGAAATTTGCTCAACAATTAATTCCAACGGTCTATATGTATACCATTAAAAAGAATGTGGATAAGCGTCTATTTTTATCGTTCCATTAGAAGCTAACAGGACCCTAATAATTATCATAACCGGACCAACTTTTCACATTTATTTGTTCTTACTGGACAATTATATGAATAAATGCATATTTCAGGTAAATTATCGCTCATTTGTCGAAACAAAGAGTAATAAATTAAAATATTTACATTGATTCGAGTCGATAGTAGAGTCAGTTGACATTGAAAACATAACTAAAATCAGGAAAATGACTAAAAATATGAAATTTTTCGAATAAATTATCGCTTTCCATGATAGTGTGAGAATGATGGAAGTCAAGAGGAGTGTCCAACCTGAGTGAAGAGGGGCTAGCGTCTTCATTAAAGTCCTCTATCTCTCCCAATTAAATTTCAAATACAACCAACTTATCAAACCTGAATTACTTTTTCCAATCAAACTCCATAACCAACCACTGAGCCGAGATAAGAGAGTACCTCATTGAACGACTGTTCAATGCTGTACCTGTCTGTGTCTCGCAATTAAATTCTGAATACAACTAATCATTAAAAACCTAAATTAATAATAATAATTTGAGAAATTTTTGCAAATTGACGAATGCCTGACTACAACGAGAGGAGAGCTTCGACAATAGATGCGCCAGCTCCATCATCGGAGACCTCTGTCTCTCCCAGCTACTGAGCCAAACGAATATTTAATTAAATAATTTTTGTGAAACCTTCAAATTTCTGAAAATCATAGGCAGAATTTCATCCAAAGTGTGATCCAAGTTCGCTTCTAGGCAGAGAGTACGGTGCTAACGAAGTAGGTAATTACCTCCAAATAACGGGTTTTCATCAAGTGTGGAGTCTTTAAATCCTCGAGACATCATTGGTATGTAGCTCATGGAGACAAAATGCTCGAAAGGATGTATTTCTGAGCTCGGGTTGAGAGCAAATGTAAAAAGGAGGATGTTTTTGGAGTTTAAATCTCAGACAGCTGGCTTAAAGGTATACCTATCTAAAAACGAGAAAATGAAGGAAAATGGACCAAAAATATGAAATTTCGAATAAGTTAGAATGATAAAAGAGTCAAGATGAGTGTCTAGAACATAATAAATCGTAGCCAATGAAGACATTCTCTATAAGAAAAAAATAGTCAAAACAGCGAAAATGGGAGGAAAATGGCATTTGAATACATGAACAGACGACGTCGACATATAGGAGTAAGAGACTGTATATTTATCCCGGCGAAAAAAGTAGAAAATGCATGTGAAATGTGTTGATTTCCGAATCTATTGTTGGTGATAATCAAGTTAATTTCTGTTGCATTACTGATTCATGGAGTAAGGAGACTATATTATATTACCTAGTAATTTTATATTTCATGCGAAAATCATCAAGTTTTGAGTTGCTTCATGCATGAATTGAGGAGGTGAGTAACTGGACTGCATAATTATAGCTAGTAGAGTCATTATCTAGTGGGAAAATAGTTAAAATGAGAGAGTCAGGCCGTTATCACTCTCATTTATGTTCACATTCAGGAGACTTTATTACTAAACCCAACAAAAATTTTGACGGTGAGATGGCCGAGTAATGGGAGGTAATACTCGAAAGGGTGGATTCGAGAGCTCAGGTTGAGAGTAAAAGTGAAAGGTAGAAACTGCTCAGAGTATAAATCTCAAACATTGGGATTTAATGGCTACAGGCAGAAAGGGAATCGGTATCATCATCATCTGTAAACTAACGTATATGGAATATGGAGTCAGGGGTTAATATATAAAAATTTTTTATCAGAATTTCCAATCTGTGTGAAATATGTAAAAGGAGATGTTAATATTAAATATAAGTTTTGAAATATTTACCATTAGATCGTAGCAAAGGTACATTAATCCGTCGAGAAACTGATAAATTTATTGAAAATCTCAAAAATCGTTTGAGAGGGAATACATAGTATTCAGATAATAACAGGGGTTCTATTAATAAACCTGTACATTTAAAAAATCGTTGATAGATGGAAAATTATACAGACATGATGTGAAGGCTGTCTTCCAGAGGTATTCGAGTCGGAAATAGCAATGGTATAGTGGGAACGGATAAAAATTTAGAAAAACAGCTGAAACTGACTAAAAGAGCACTATTTTGAATATTTAGCATTTTGATGTAAGTAAAACAGACAATTATTCGAATAATATTTGATTGAAAATTTGAATGGTAGGTATAGGCATTTGCTAAAAAAGAACAAAGTGTAAAATCCCTTCATTCATCCATCAATGCAGAGAGTCAGTTGATAGATGGAAAAATAGGTAGACAAGACATGTGACAGATGAGGAGATTGCCTTCTGAGGCACTCGTGAGAAAATCATATATCATAATCAAATAGCAGTAGGTGAAGACAGAGGTAAAATTAAGTGCTACTTAATGCTGTTGCTCAATCTACTGATGAAAACATGGGAAATGGGCGAATAATCTAGAAAGGTAGATATTAATCTGCTCAAAAATAGGTAAAAAATTAGCAGTTTTGCGGAATAATATTAATAAAATGATTAAAATTTGGATGGAGTAGACAAATAGTATGTAAATCAGTGGGGTGAACTGGCTATTAGTATTGAAATCAAGGGAAATAAGCAAATATGAGGGAGGATTAGGAGAAAGTTTTAAGGTATTAGGTACCACTAGAAGGCAGCAGCAGCAGCACTATGTTAATTTCATCAAAAATTTATTAAATTCGACAAAAATGGCAACCAATATTGGAAAAATCGTTTTAAATGGAATATCTACAACTATTTTGACAATGACATATGCTCAGTTTAAGAGTCTGCGCATTAAAAAGACCAGAATACTCACCGATGAATGGAGAAAAATGTGTAGGTGAGATATGATGTATACTAGCTGCTTCAGTTGAGAAAGGCATCTTCCAAAGGCACTCGGCATATGTAGATCGTTTTTTCATTAAAATTTGCTAAACTCATAGAAAATAGCTGAAAAACTGTCAAAATGGTTAAAATGCGGATATTTGTCTTGCTATTATGTGAAGTTATGCTGATAGATTGAACATTGCAAGTCACTGAATTATAAGGAAGCTGAATATGATCGCTAATGGCTCTGAGAAAAATGTGCAAACGAGATACTTTATATGAGAATTAATTAATGAAAGAAAATAGGTATCTAAGAATACTGGATTGACTATGCTATATGTATAGTCTGATTGGACAGATATTCGCTAATACTCTAAAAAGGTATAGGTATTAATTTAATCAAAGATGAACAATTAGGAAAACTAGCCGAATCTAGCTAAAAAAAACCTACCTTTTTCTGCAAAAAATCTGTAAAATGCTCTAAATTTGAATATTTTGGTATTTTTGATGTATGTAAAAGGTAAAACAGATAGCCGATAATGGACTAAAAATTTTCAAAGTACCTACAAGCCTTTTTGCTAAGAAAGGGAATAAGGAGTGAAACTTCACCCTCAGATACAACTTGTTATAGCTGATTGATATTAACTTGAGATTTGTAAATTGATTGAAATTATGTAAAGAGGTATCCTATCAGATGTAAAATATTTTAAATGTAATCATATTTCAGGTGAGAAATTCCCCTCTCCACCCCTCCCCCCAATGAAGAGAATTACACACAAACTTGCGAAGAAAATTTAGAAATTTCCCCCTATATCAGAGAAATATTATTATTCCCTCCTAAATTACAGTAATCAGTTAATATTTACATTAAATTATCCCCTCTTCAACTTTAATCCATTCAACGTAAGATCGGTAATTCTCAATCATCAGTGAGGTATCGACTATTTTTCTGGTCTTTTTGGGTATTAATATTATAGAAAATTAGCTGAATCTGTTAAAAAGTATTCTAATTTTGAATGCCTTCTTGTTATTTTGATGGCTGATGGGACTGATAATAATTAAGAGGTGTTGTGCGTTTGTCAGCAGAATAGTAAACTGATTAGAATTTTTGTTGAAAGGGGTATGCATATAGCAGAAAGAGAACAAGGAGTGGAGCCCCCTTCCCACTATCATGAGAGAATCGACATGAAAGGGAAAACTAATTGAATCTGACTAAATTTCAATACTTGGTATTTTTCGATAAAATAGGCAATTGATAGGAAGTTTTGCACCTATGTTATCAAGTTAGTAATAGATTGAACTTCCGAAAGGGTAAACATATGGCGATGGTAAGAGAACAAGGAGTAGAACCCCCTACCCCCATGAAGAGAATCAAAACTAAGGAAAATAGCCAAAATACTGTTTAAAATGTCGTTCTCTCTCAGTAAATCTAAATTTTTCAGGTAAAACACATAATTTTTAGTAAAAATAGACATTTTTGAATAAACATATACATTTTCCCATGTTTTATTTGATTTGCAGCTGATACCGAGTACTTCAATTAAACAAATTACTCATAGAACAATGATTGCTGATTGCATAGGCTGTCTAATTATCAACAGTGTCACATTACATAAAAATATGATGGCATCCATACTTGCGGAGAAAGTTACAAGAAAAGTCATGCATAGTTGACATTTCAAAACGCAGAAAATGAGACAAAAAATGTAAAAAATCATCGTCTAAACAGACTGGCCAAGGAGAAAAAAATATCGATAATGGTAAAATACCCGCGAATATTGGGGTATATCGATATTAGGTTGAGATCTAATGTTTTACATGCAAAGTTTAGAGGCTTATGTAATAATCCAGATATTATATTTTGCGTGTCAACCTCGGAGGAATACGAAACCCCAATATTCGCGGGTATTTTACCATTATCGATATTTTTTTCTCCTTGGCCAGTCTGTTTAGACGATGATTTTTTACATTTTTTGTCTCATTTTCTGCGTTTTGAAATGTCAACTATGCATGACTTTTCTTGTAACTTTCTCCGCAAGTATGGATGCCATCATATTTTTATGTAATGTGACACTGTTGATAATTAGACAGCCTATGCAATCAGCAATCATTGTTCTATGAGTAATTTGTTTAATTGAAGTACTCGGTATCAGCTGCAAATCAAATAAAACATGGGAAAATGTATATGTTTATTCAAAAATGTCTATTTTTACTAAAAATTATGTGTTTTACCTGAAAAATTTAGATTTACTGAGAGAGAACGACATTTTAAACAGTATTTTGGCTATTTTCCTTAGTTTTGATTCTCTTCATGGGGGTAGGGGGTTCTACTCCTTGTTCTCTTACCATCGCCATATGTTTACCCTTTCGGAAGTTCAATCTATTACTAACTTGATAACATAGGTGCAAAACTTCCTATCAATTGCCTATTTTATCGAAAAATACCAAGTATTGAAATTTAGTCAGATTCAATTAGTTTTCCCTTTCATGTCGATTCTCTCATGATAGTGGGAAGGGGGCTCCACTCCTTGTTCTCTTTCTGCTATATGCATACCCCTTTCAACAAAAATTCTAATCAGTTTACTATTCTGCTGACAAACGCACAACACCTCTTAATTATTATCAGTCCCATCAGCCATCAAAATAACAAGAAGGCATTCAAAATTAGAATACTTTTTAACAGATTCAGCTAATTTTCTATAATATTAATACCCAAAAAGACCAGAAAAATAGTCGATACCTCACTGATGATTGAGAATTACCGATCTTACGTTGAATGGATTAAAGTTGAAGAGGGGATAATTTAATGTAAATATTAACTGATTACTGTAATTTAGGAGGGAATAATAATATTTCTCTGATATAGGGGGAAATTTCTAAATTTTCTTCGCAAGTTTGTGTGTAATTCTCTTCATTGGGGGGAGGGGTGGAGAGGGGAATTTCTCACCTGAAATATGATTACATTTAAAATATTTTACATCTGATAGGATACCTCTTTACATAATTTCAATCAATTTACAAATCTCAAGTTAATATCAATCAGCTATAACAAGTTGTATCTGAGGGTGAAGTTTCACTCCTTATTCCCTTTCTTAGCAAAAAGGCTTGTAGGTACTTTGAAAATTTTTAGTCCATTATCGGCTATCTGTTTTACCTTTTACATACATCAAAAATACCAAAATATTCAAATTTAGAGCATTTTACAGATTTTTTGCAGAAAAAGGTAGGTTTTTTTTAGCTAGATTCGGCTAGTTTTCCTAATTGTTCATCTTTGATTAAATTAATACCTATACCTTTTTAGAGTATTAGCGAATATCTGTCCAATCAGACTATACATATAGCATAGTCAATCCAGTATTCTTAGATACCTATTTTCTTTCATTAATTAATTCTCATATAAAGTATCTCGTTTGCACATTTTTCTCAGAGCCATTAGCGATCATATTCAGCTTCCTTATAATTCAGTGACTTGCAATGTTCAATCTATCAGCATAACTTCACATAATAGCAAGACAAATATCCGCATTTTAACCATTTTGACAGTTTTTCAGCTATTTTCTATGAGTTTAGCAAATTTTAATGAAAAAACGATCTACATATGCCGAGTGCCTTTGGAAGATGCCTTTCTCAACTGAAGCAGCTAGTATACATCATATCTCACCTACACATTTTTCTCCATTCATCGGTGAGTATTCTGGTCTTTTTAATGCGCAGACTCTTAAACTGAGCATATGTCATTGTCAAAATAGTTGTAGATATTCCATTTAAAACGATTTTTCCAATATTGGTTGCCATTTTTGTCGAATTTAATAAATTTTTGATGAAATTAACATAGTGCTGCTGCTGCTGCCTTCTAGTGGTACCTAATACCTTAAAACTTTCTCCTAATCCTCCCTCATATTTGCTTATTTCCCTTGATTTCAATACTAATAGCCAGTTCACCCCACTGATTTACATACTATTTGTCTACTCCATCCAAATTTTAATCATTTTATTAATATTATTCCGCAAAACTGCTAATTTTTTACCTATTTTTGAGCAGATTAATATCTACCTTTCTAGATTATTCGCCCATTTCCCATGTTTTCATCAGTAGATTGAGCAACAGCATTAAGTAGCACTTAATTTTACCTCTGTCTTCACCTACTGCTATTTGATTATGATATATGATTTTCTCACGAGTGCCTCAGAAGGCAATCTCCTCATCTGTCACATGTCTTGTCTACCTATTTTTCCATCTATCAACTGACTCTCTGCATTGATGGATGAATGAAGGGATTTTACACTTTGTTCTTTTTTAGCAAATGCCTATACCTACCATTCAAATTTTCAATCAAATATTATTCGAATAATTGTCTGTTTTACTTACATCAAAATGCTAAATATTCAAAATAGTGCTCTTTTAGTCAGTTTCAGCTGTTTTTCTAAATTTTTATCCGTTCCCACTATACCATTGCTATTTCCGACTCGAATACCTCTGGAAGACAGCCTTCACATCATGTCTGTATAATTTTCCATCTATCAACGATTTTTTAAATGTACAGGTTTATTAATAGAACCCCTGTTATTATCTGAATACTATGTATTCCCTCTCAAACGATTTTTGAGATTTTCAATAAATTTATCAGTTTCTCGACGGATTAATGTACCTTTGCTACGATCTAATGGTAAATATTTCAAAACTTATATTTAATATTAACATCTCCTTTTACATATTTCACACAGATTGGAAATTCTGATAAAAAATTTTTATATATTAACCCCTGACTCCATATTCCATATACGTTAGTTTACAGATGATGATGATACCGATTCCCTTTCTGCCTGTAGCCATTAAATCCCAATGTTTGAGATTTATACTCTGAGCAGTTTCTACCTTTCACTTTTACTCTCAACCTGAGCTCTCGAATCCACCCTTTCGAGTATTACCTCCCATTACTCGGCCATCTCACCGTCAAAATTTTTGTTGGGTTTAGTAATAAAGTCTCCTGAATGTGAACATAAATGAGAGTGATAACGGCCTGACTCTCTCATTTTAACTATTTTCCCACTAGATAATGACTCTACTAGCTATAATTATGCAGTCCAGTTACTCACCTCCTCAATTCATGCATGAAGCAACTCAAAACTTGATGATTTTCGCATGAAATATAAAATTACTAGGTAATATAATATAGTCTCCTTACTCCATGAATCAGTAATGCAACAGAAATTAACTTGATTATCACCAACAATAGATTCGGAAATCAACACATTTCACATGCATTTTCTACTTTTTTCGCCGGGATAAATATACAGTCTCTTACTCCTATATGTCGACGTCGTCTGTTCATGTATTCAAATGCCATTTTCCTCCCATTTTCGCTGTTTTGACTATTTTTTTCTTATAGAGAATGTCTTCATTGGCTACGATTTATTATGTTCTAGACACTCATCTTGACTCTTTTATCATTCTAACTTATTCGAAATTTCATATTTTTGGTCCATTTTCCTTCATTTTCTCGTTTTTAGATAGGTATACCTTTAAGCCAGCTGTCTGAGATTTAAACTCCAAAAACATCCTCCTTTTTACATTTGCTCTCAACCCGAGCTCAGAAATACATCCTTTCGAGCATTTTGTCTCCATGAGCTACATACCAATGATGTCTCGAGGATTTAAAGACTCCACACTTGATGAAAACCCGTTATTTGGAGGTAATTACCTACTTCGTTAGCACCGTACTCTCTGCCTAGAAGCGAACTTGGATCACACTTTGGATGAAATTCTGCCTATGATTTTCAGAAATTTGAAGGTTTCACAAAAATTATTTAATTAAATATTCGTTTGGCTCAGTAGCTGGGAGAGACAGAGGTCTCCGATGATGGAGCTGGCGCATCTATTGTCGAAGCTCTCCTCTCGTTGTAGTCAGGCATTCGTCAATTTGCAAAAATTTCTCAAATTATTATTATTAATTTAGGTTTTTAATGATTAGTTGTATTCAGAATTTAATTGCGAGACACAGACAGGTACAGCATTGAACAGTCGTTCAATGAGGTACTCTCTTATCTCGGCTCAGTGGTTGGTTATGGAGTTTGATTGGAAAAAGTAATTCAGGTTTGATAAGTTGGTTGTATTTGAAATTTAATTGGGAGAGATAGAGGACTTTAATGAAGACGCTAGCCCCTCTTCACTCAGGTTGGACACTCCTCTTGACTTCCATCATTCTCACACTATCATGGAAAGCGATAATTTATTCGAAAAATTTCATATTTTTAGTCATTTTCCTGATTTTAGTTATGTTTTCAATGTCAACTGACTCTACTATCGACTCGAATCAATGTAAATATTTTAATTTATTACTCTTTGTTTCGACAAATGAGCGATAATTTACCTGAAATATGCATTTATTCATATAATTGTCCAGTAAGAACAAATAAATGTGAAAAGTTGGTCCGGTTATGATAATTATTAGGGTCCTGTTAGCTTCTAATGGAACGATAAAAATAGACGCTTATCCACATTCTTTTTAATGGTATACATATAGACCGTTGGAATTAATTGTTGAGCAAATTTCAAAAACGTCTGTATTATGTATGTATGCAACTCATTCTTTTATGTTTTGTCATTATAAACTCGAGGTCTAAGTATTCAGCCATCTAAACTCAGCTCATCTCCCGGATACCTGGCTATCATAGGTCAATATGGAAGGAAAATGGATCTTCGTGTATCAAGTTCTGTAGATTCTTTCCTATTGCTCATCTCCCCTGTCTCCATTAAATCCACTGATCTGAGATATAAACTCTAACAACGCCCTCCTTTTCATTTTGCTCACAACCCCGAGCTCTGGAATATACCCTTTCAAGCATTGCCCCCGAGTGGAAGACCAGCGAGTATCGCACGCTGGTTGAAATACTATCGAGCCTGGGGACCAAGCCTAAATTCATAACAAATGGGTAGTAACTCGCGCAAAGTAATGGTATTTTGCATTCCAGGAATGTCTACCTATCAAAATACCAGACAATTTCGAACTCGTAACTGCTGCAAAGCCTGAATCAACGGTACTTTCTTCATCATGTTATTCGATCATCTCATTAGCGAAAATATTCTTCATCTAGAAGCGAAATATCTCATCATTTGTAACGAATCATTCATTTATTCAGCCATCTACACTCATCTCATCTCCCAGATAGTTGGCTCTTATAGGTCAACATGGAAGGAAAATGGATCTTCATATAGCAAGTTCTATAGATTTTTTCCTCCGAGAGAGGTCAGGGAGACTGTTAGGACTATTTTAGCTCTCAATTTTAATAGCTCTCTGCTTTATCCGCCTCCTACTTTGACTTTGGGACGCCCTATATGCTAGCTAGAATCATCGAGGACACTCTGTATACATGCTCAAAATTCATTTTCAAACACATGCTCATTTGTCTGAGATTTAAGACTTTAAATAAGGAGAATTTTAGGTACGTTTTTTGAAGAGAAATAGCATTGAAGCAACCCTAAATGTACTTGGAACAGAATCACTATCTTGGAAGACTAGCGAGTATTTTGTAATTTATGTAAAAAAAGCCACTGACAATAGGAGCGAAAGCCTAAATCAAACGGTACTTTTGCTGCATACCAACGATGTGCACATAGCATTATAGTCTTGAGGATTTACAGATATTTAATGAAAACTCGTTATTCGGAGGTAATTACAGAGGATTTTTCAAATTGAATATAAAACATGACTCTGATTCAAAAATTCGAGGATTTTGCGAAAATTATTTCATTTTTTAATATTCATTAGGCTCAATAGCTTAATTGGGACTCTCATCTCCCAGGTTGAGGGCTAACTCCTTACTATACTCGAGAGTAATTTGGATAAAATACAAATATTTCATGTAAATGCCTCTCATTTAATTAATATTAATTAGGGCGAGATGGAGAGTATAGGCAACTGAGCTGACGCTTTTTCCGCTAAAACTCTCATCTCTCTGGCTAAAGGATATCTCCTTGTACTCAATGTCCACCGCATTCATCTGATATTTGATAACCAACTCAAAAGTAATTCGGGTATCATTTCCTCTGGCATTTGATAATCTCCTACTCAAAAGTAATTCGGATAAAATACAAGTAGGTATCTCTCTCTCGTTTAATTAATTAATATTAATTAGGGCGAGATGGGGAGTATAGATAGAGAAGCTAACGCTTTCTCCATCAAAACTTCCAACTCCCAGGCAGAAGGCTATCTCCTTATACTCGAGAGTAATTTGGGTAAATGCTCGCCATATTCATCTGTTGTTCAATATCCCATCTACACAAAGGTAATTCGGTTAAAATATAGATATTTCATGTAAGTATCTCCCACTTTATCGATAAAACATTCTAATCTCAGATTTGAATCTAAAATGCATTGTCTAAGGCTTTAATGTCAGCACTTTTTTCGTTAAAATCTTCAAATCATAGGCTGTTTGGATAAAATAAGGCTGTCACCTGTATCCGCGAGAATGGGAATACAATATGCACATTAGAAGCCGATTGATACTAATTACCCTGGGCTTGGAGCCGCACACTCGAAGCGTCAAGTGTCACGCTCGCTAATTGTTGCGGGTCGAGTCTACTTTATGCGAAAAAAGTCTAAAGACATGTTTCGCCTGTTGACTGCTTTGTGTGAAAATAGCATGCATGTCCAAGGTGGGGTAGTTTATCGAATCTAACGCTACTTTTAACGGTAAAAATGTGAAATTGACTCGTCCGTTGACTGCATCGAGTGAAAATAGCATACATGTCCATGTATCTGATATTTTTCGATTCGATTCGGAGATTTGCAAAATTAATAATAATAATAATAATAATAATAATAATAATAATAATAATAATAATAATAATGATTGGATATACTCAAATTTAATTGCGAGACACTGAGAGGTCCATCGTTGACGCTACCGCGTCTAACGAGGGACTCTCTTGTCTCGGGTTGGTAGATGACCATCAAATTCGGAAATTAATTCAGGATTGATAGGTTGATACTGTTCTAAATTTCATTGGGAGACATAGAGAGGTCCATCGTTGACGCTAACGCGTCTAACGAGGGACTCTCTTGTCTCGGGTTGGTAGATGGCTATCAAATTCGAAAATTAATTCAGGATTGATAGGTTGATACTGTTCTAAATTTAATTGGGAGACATAGAGAGATCCATCGTTGACGCTGTCGCGTCTAACGAGGGACTCTCTTGTCTCAACAATTTCTAACTCCCAGGCTGAAGGCTATCTCCTTATACTCGAGAGTAATTCGGGTAAATGTTCACCGCATTCATCCTTCGTTTGACATCGCCTCCACTCAAATGTAATTCGGGTAAAATACAAGTATCTCTCATTTAATTAATTTATGTTAATTAGAGCAAGATGGGGAGTATAGACAAAGAAGCTGACGCTTTCTCCATCAAAACTTCCTACTCCCAGGCAGAAGGCTATCTCCTTATACTTGAGAGTAATTCGGGTAAAGTACAAATATTTCATGCAAGTATCTCCCACTTTATCATTAAAACATCCTAATCTCAGATTTGATGTTAAAAACACACATGTCTCACCGCATATGAGTTCCGCTATACCGCAAAATAAAATCCGAAAAACGCGAAGAAAAAGAAGTAATTTAACCATCACCACTATTAAAAATCATCTCGCCGTGAATATAATACTCAAACAACTTAGATCTCATTTTTTATAAATCACCTCCTTAATCATCTACCCCGTTAACAGCATACAAACAACACGCGCGAAATTTTAAATATTCAGTTCAAAATATACAACGAAAATATCTCCCACTTAATGCTTTCCCCACTTTAGATTGGACACCAACGAAGGAATCTCGAGTTTGCAGAAGGATTGTCAACTGTTAGACGATCCCGTTAGACGATAGCAAGTCGCACAACCGTCACCAGCATCGCCACCACCTCCGTTATTTTTCCAACCTGCAAAAATGTCTAGAGTCTGGACAAAGGATTCTCGAGTTACAAAAGCATTGTTTACCGTTTGGCATACCCACACAATGGCGAGATTTTTTCTCCGGTGGTCATGGCTGTTTGCTAATGACTTGAGACGAAATAAGCGAAATGCCCGTTCCTCATAGCCTGGAACGTGAAATTGGCTCGCCAATTTGAATATTCGAATCTCGATGCGTATTTCCGAAATATTATTTCATATTTTCCTCATTTTTGATATCTAACTGCATTTTAGCGAGAGCTAGACTCGTCGATCTTAGAAGACCTTCGTCTTCAAAGATCGGCGAATCTCCTCTCTTTATTGCGAGGGACAGAAGCTTCGATAATAGACGCTAGCGCGTCTAGTATCGAACCGCTGTCCTCAGGTTGATTGCTCAGGTAAACGACTAAATTAATTAATTAATACCTCCAATCCAATACCTTATATGAGAGAATAAATCGGATAAAATATACAAACATTTCAATTAAATCCATATGCTTAATGCATAAGTACCTTCCACTTGAAAATATTATGCCCGACACATTAAATTATTACGCCCGACGTATTAAATTATTTTACCCGACGCATTAAATTATTTTACCCGACGCATTAAATTATCACGCCGAAAACACGATGTCTATACGTTAAAAATCATTAACATAATCACCCTCCGTTAACCCTTACACAGTTGAGCTCTGAACGCATGACGTCAGTGGCGCTTAGCATAGTACGTTGTGTGTTCTCGGACTGGCCTTTTATACCTACTCTCCGGCCACAGGAACTACCCTTTCGAGTATCGCGTCAGTGACCGGAGGGACGCTTTGGGGCCGGGCCCGAGCCCCCATTTCTACGTGCCGGAACGGTGCGCGCGTCCTACCAGGGCCACCATGGGGTTCCCACTGACCGAGGTCCGCACTCCCAGAGCGCTCGCCTGGAAATTTCAGGTCCCCCACGGCCGGACGCGCTGGCTCTCTTCACTCACCCCTCACCTCCTCGTCTTGGTCCGTGTGTCGACGCAGGCAGATGGTGACGACGGGTGAGCCCTGCCATACATACTACCATTATTCTTATATCAATTATAGTCTTTAATTATTTCTTGGTTATTATTCATTGATTTCAACTACCTGATCTATGTTTATTGAGGTTCAAGATTATGGGTTGACAGAAATTCATAGTAGGGTGATGATTTGCCACTATAACATTGAAATAACTACGCTTCACAAAAACAGGCACTTGGTCAGCTGACCTCCCCCCCCCCGTATTCCAGCATGTCGAAATTGATGAGTGATTACCATAATTACCACAGAACTGATGATAATTGATAGTTAGAGGGCCAAAACCTTCGTTTTTGGCCAATTTTCGCCATTTTGAGAAAATTTCTCTAACTTTGATCGGCTGTATCTCGGTTAATATTAGGTTTAGAAAAAAGTTTATGCGTACAAAATTGTAGCAAATTTAATGCTCTTACAACTTTGAAGATAAACGTTTTGGTCGAAAACGACTTAGTTTAGAAGTTATGAGCGAAAAACCGAAGAAGGTCTGAAAATTTTGAGGTTTTTCGGCCCTCCCCAAGTTGGCACAGGGTCCTCGAGGTGGAAACTTGACCCCCGAAAAACCTGTAAAAGTTCTATCAACTTCCGAATCTTTTCCAGGTACAATGTACATATCTACTGGACTAATATGTGGATGTTTATATGCACTCACTTGACGAGCAAATGACTAAAGAAATTGAATCAAGAATTACAAAAACCTGGGCGAAGTACTGATCATTGACGGAGGTGTTCAAAGGCCCATTCAAAATTACCCAAAAAAGTGAAATCTTTAATAAATGTGTCCTCCCAACTCTAACATATGGATGTCAAACATGGTCTTTAAATAAAAAAATCATAAACAAAATAAAAACTACCCAAAATGCAATTGAAAGATCAATACTAGGAATAAAAAAGAAAGACCATGAACCAATCAAAGAAATCAAAAGTAAAATAAAAAACACAGAAGCAGTATATCACATATTAGAAGACAATAATGGGGTTGGGCAGGACACATAGCAAGACTTCGCGACGACCGATGGACCTTTTTTTTTTTTTTTTTTTTTGGTGTGGTGGGACGTATGGCGATGCCCGCATGCCAAAGTGGCCCCTATGACACCGCACCCCCGGCCACAGGAACTACCCTTTCGAGCATCGCGTCAGTGACCGGAGGGAAATGACCGATGGACCTACTGCACAGCTTTCTGGTTTACTCAATATTATATAAGGAAACAGGGAAAACAAAAGACCAGATGGGTAGATGAAATAACGACATTTTTAACAAATAAAAATTGGGGGGCAATAGCCAGAAATCGAGAAGAATAGAACCGCCTACAGGAAACCTTAGCTCTTTATGGGCCAAGGAGAATATCTTTTGCGCGGGCCTTCACATTTTGAGATATTTGTGTTTTCGAATTTACATGTACATATTTTTTTAAGGCCTGCATAATAGCATAAGCCTGTATACTCTAATAAAGGTGACTGTAACATCAGTTCAAATGAAGTGTCATTGGAAGATTTGAAATTTTTACTTCGAACTGGCTGTTTGCGAGTCACATGAACCCGAGGGGAAAAAGTAATGAAAATTGTTTCAATTCGATGTTTTTCAACAATTTGCAGCTTTTTATGAGCTAACTTACCAATGTTATTGATATAATTCATATTTCCGATGTCAAAGTTCAAGATTTCGGGGTTTGAAAAAGGATCAACATTTGGCAAAAACTTTTCGTACTTGAGACAGGTATCAAATGTTTGTTTTTTTGGATCGTTTTTGAAGTTCCTGTGTGCTAACACTGGCTAAACTTTGAAGAAGTTTAACTGAAAGTGAAAGTAGAAGGCTGAAATGTATTATTAATTACGATTTCAAAGTTCAATACTGATATGGGGGGGGGAGCAGCAGAGACCCGTTGAAAAAAGTAGATCAACATTTGTCACTTCACCTTAATTAAGAGAATACAAAAGAAAATGGAAGAAGGAGTAGGAGATCAGTCTGAATTCAGAAAACATACAGGAACTAAGAAAGCAATATCATGTTTGGGGCTTTTATTAGAAAAAACATTCGGATGCGTATATGCGTAGCATTCGTAGATTTAGAAAAATCATTTGTGATCTGGCATCATGAAATATGCCTCTGGTGTCAAAGAATCATTTTTCACTTTCTTGACAATTCTTACATAAAAAATTACGCACTTTCGAATAAGACCAATCGCAGCTTCCCATCTTCATTAGTTTTCTCACAAAGTGCATTTAAAAATTACGTCAAAAGTTTAAAAACATCCGTTTATGTATGGAGTCGTGTGAAACAGGCCTAGAGGAGTGACAGAGAAAAACAGAGAGGAGCTGAGATTGACCCTTGAACCGAGCGAATGACCGTGCCTACTCCCAACTCTCCTAGAGCACGGGGGCCTTTCTAAAATTCGCAAGGAAAATGTTGTCCATGAAGAAAAAGCACCGCTGCCCTGTCATATACCAGAAAGTGGCCGGAGCCAGCCAGGGTCGTGTAGAGGAAATTCGGGCTCTGGGAGGGAATGTAAAAAGTAGGTAAGAGCAAAAAAAAATGTTTTAGGGGTCTTTTTGTAAAAGCAGATTTTTTTAGCACTGGCGGGCCCTTAGCGGGCCTTCAGAACCCTTAGCGAGCCCCTCAAAAAACTCGGGCCCGGGAGAAACCCCCTCTGCACAGGCCTGGAGCCAGCGAGTAGTGAGATCGGAGCCTATTGAAAGACACACAGTGTCCACAGGTACACGAGCGAGGACAACACTAAGTCCACATACATTGTCTCGACCCGACCGACCCACTCACATCCCGACAGCGATCAGAAACCCAAACATAAAACACGAATAGGAAAACAACATATCGCACCAGACAGGAGAAGAACTTTTCGTTAGTTAAATAATATATAAGCTTGTTAGTCTAAGTTGAAAGAAGAAATGTTAAGTTACCATTTTTAAGTTTAGGTTAGATGTAAGTTTATCATAGGGTTAAGTTCCAATGAAGCACAATTAGCGGTCAAACGTATCCATTGTAGAAGTTAATACGCAGCTATGCAGGGGGAGGGGGCTCGACTTGATTAAATCAATGAATCTCTCTTTTTGTGAGCAAACACTTCGACCTTCAACTCCCAAAAATACAGAGTGGGAGGGAAGTAGTGGCCTGTGATTTTTACGGTTATGACCTGTAACACTGATTTTCCCAGTGACCTTTCTGGTACCATTTCGTCCCTATACTCCCTCCCTGGGCTCACCCTTCAAGGGAACCATAACTAGGATAACTTCACCGCCCTTTTTAATAGAGGTAACTATGAGACTCTGTTTGACTTGATTCTGACTTGCTATATGGCTCTTTGAGATCAGTCTATAATTCATTCGGACTGCAATATGATTTTCTAAAACTCTCCAAAATTTTTCAAACTTATTTAAGACTAGCTGTGACTCTTTTAAATCTATTTGAGAGTTTAAGACTGACGTAAGGCCATCTATAACTGTTTCAGGATGTTAAAAACGCAGGCTTGTTTAGAATAAAACTCGAAAGGGTAGTTCCGGGGCCAGGGGTACGATGTCTGGAGGTGTATCGCCACACGCTCCACTAAGTGAACTTAAAAAACATACTCCTTAAGTCTAATTGAAGACCTTTTAACACTTGTTTCAGGCCACGTTTAATACTATGAGACTCTGATATACTTGCTCAAGGTTTAGGACCTGACTTGGATCCCAGTGAAATGCAATGATCACTGCGCCTGCGTTGATCGTGTACTTCACGAATTCATGTGATTTGTACGCTCCGAGGGGATGATCAGAGGCAGCAAGGAGCTCACCCTCAGTACTTAGCTACTTCACAAACAGCTGCGATCCGAGGAACACCGAATGCCTTCGTCAGCATTTAGCCCATACCCATCATTTACGATACCCAAGCCCCGAAGGGATCTAGTATCCTGATTCACGTTGCCTCTAATTCGAACATCCCCTGATCCCGACTATTAATTTCGAACAAACGGCAAATCCCACAGGCGCCATTCGCCTCCGCCATCGAACGCGAAAACGGAACGGAGACACACGAGAACGTACGATGCAGACGAAACACGAAGCTCCGTAACCAAAACACAAATCGAGAAACCGATAATCGTAAAAATAAATGAAACGGAGAATAGAAAATTCCTATAAGCGCTAATAAATTCGGAGGGAAAAAAAGCGCGCGATGATCGGCCGGATGGTGGTCGGCGTACCTGTGGCACAGAGTGGCGGGCTCGGCCCAGTGACGGGCGAAGACGAGGAGAAGAAGAAGGGAAAACAGAGACACCCAACTAAAGGACCTCAAAGCTGTTCTGATACCTGTAAATTGGAAACGTAGAAGGGCACCGGGGCTATTACACGGGTTCCAAATCGACGGCGAGCACACACATGCACGGTATTGTGTACAATTGAAAATTAACATCGACTGGCCGTGCAGCCCCGGCGAGGAGAGAAAAGATATTTTCGATTTAACGTGCTCGCTCGATGATGGTCGTCCGAAGAAGGTAGACACGTTGAAGTGCGCCACGGCGAGGCAGGAAAACAATTTAAGGAACAAAGATTTTCTTTCTACAAAAGACGATCTCATTTTCCGACGTAAAGCTTTTCGGCGCGAGTTTCTCCTCCTGGGTTCCGACCGGGCGTTCGCTAGAATCCGGTAACGGCTAAGTTGGCGTGCTTGTTGAATGTGCCACAGGCTGTTCGGATCAAGAAAAAAAGGGGGGAAAATGTTGAAAGGTATTAACGATGCCCGAGATAGAGGACGTGTACCAGGTACAGGCGAGCAGAGAGTCTCTTTGAAGTCGTTGATTTAAAATTGCAACGAAATTCGATTACGCTCGAGCACCTCGAAATTTTTTCGGTATTTCTGAGCAAGTTCGTATTTATGGATACGAACCTTTTCGAATCCAGAAGTCAATATCTTTGGCGTTGCGGGGCAGTGAAACCGTATAGTATCATGTTGAGTCCCGGTTTCAACAAAGGACATTGTAAGAATAAGAGCTCAGTTACACGAAACTGTACATGGGGCGTTCTCCAGAAACTAAAAATCTAAGGATGCACCCCCTCGCCTCGTAATACTTGGTTTATACATAGTAGAGCATACTCAACAATTTACAGAGCAGGAGCATCAAGATTTAGAGTGGAAGATTTTTTGCACGACGATGCACATCTTGTCCACGGGGCAAAAGTGCTATTATCCACGACTACGGACAAAACAGCTTCAAGAATTTCATTTTCCCGAGAATTTTTGAAAATGGTGCTATCGTATGCGCCAATGACTTCAATATATAGCACCTGTATCGTGTTCAGAGATCAGAACTGTACCAGTATTGCTATTTGTTGTTCTTAAAAATGCATAAGATCTTTGCACCGGTCGAAGATTGACCACGACAATGGACTTTGGTAACAGAACTTTATACGCCATATAGCTTCTGAGAATGTGAAGTCACTGACAGCAAATTGAACTTCTTAACATATTATAATTCCAATCTTTTTGAATAATAGTACCACTTTATTAAGAAAAAACAACTTGGAACAAAATTTAAAATATATATATATATTTGTGTAAAAAGTATTGAGACAAGATGGTAACATCCACGACTATGGACACCTCTCTATGCTTTTTCCATTCAAAACATAGCGGTAACCGTCTTGTGTGATGAATTGGACTGGTGGAATTTGCCGCGGATGTTATTGGATAATTCAAAATACCTCCTCCACCACCACCCAAAAAAAGGAAGAAAAAAGTGAATTGTCGAGTGCGATACTTCTTTTACACCGTGTGAATTGCTACATCAGTCGGTATAGGTGTGTGCACAGAATGTTATCTGACAGAAAACTGTTAACGGAGGTGTGGAGGGGAAACAGTCTAATGTCACATATCTCTCTCTCTCTCTCTCTCTTTCTCTCGCTCGCTCGCGTTCTCTGTATTATTAAATGTGGGTGGAGCGTTATACGTCATTTCCGTTGCATACGTTCGCGTTCGTTTCACTTTTTCTACGTTAACTACCCATTTTTAACAAGCGTAAAAAAGCTTCGCTTTGAAAAACAAAAATGTAAAAAATTGAACGGTAATAATAGGGTTACAAATTTATTGGTAACAAAATATTCTCAGTTTCTGGAAATTGCCACATATGCCCTGGTAAATATGCTGAACAGTTATGTATCCTTCGAACCCAATAATGAGGAATGGCTTATTTTCTTCTGG
Organism: Acanthococcus lagerstroemiae; assembly: GCA_031841125.1. NCBI lineage: Eukaryota > Metazoa > Arthropoda > Insecta > Hemiptera > Eriococcidae > Acanthococcus > Acanthococcus lagerstroemiae. The sequence continues at coordinate 46,436,945 of CM063114.1, read as the reverse complement.
AAAAACTTTAGTTAACGCCGTAAGGGAGGCGCATGGTAGAAAAATGGGTACCAACGTGACAGCAACGTTGAGTAAATTGAGTTTGAATTTCAGCAGACAGTGATATTGTCTACTTGAATTCCACATGTCTGTGGACTGCATGGAAATTATGCACACAAACGTATAATGTATCTATGGATGTACCCATTACTATCTTGATCTTAAATCGTGGTCCATTATTCCCTTTAGTTCTGTTGTCTGTAACAATATTAATATCGAAGTTGCACTTACACGCCCTTGTTTCCAAAATTTTCTTTCAACTCAATCATTTAATTCTACTTGTACCCAGTCATCCCCATAGCCTACGAGAAGTGCAATGACCTAGATTTCTCATCCTGATCACATAGAAGGTGGTAGAATACAACTTTGGCAAAACTAAAAATATTTTAAGCCCGATTTTTTTCCTTAATAGACGTTAGTTTTGAAATTTTCGTTTTCAGTAGGAAAAACTATCAAACCCAAATATCGAATAATTTTCAAGAGCTGTTAAATTCAGCTTTTTCATTTCTATTTACTTATTTTTTGTTGTTCAATGATGCAAATATTTTAATTTTCAGCTAAAAGATCCCCCTCCCTTATGTTCTTCTGCTATTTGATATTTTAAGCACATAGTTGGCTCAACTGAAAATGTTGCAAGCTTATTTTTTTGCTTTGTCCTAGACATTAGGGTTCATTTAGAAAATCTGAAAATTTAGTTTTCAGTTGAAAAACCAACTCTCCCAATAATTTGAACAAAGCTGTTAAATCGAGCTTCTTTTTTTTTTAGCTAAATGATCTCGGAATTTTAGTTTTTGGCGAAAAACATAATTTCTCTCCCCTCCTTGCAATAATTTGTGATTCTAAAGAAGAGTTCGTACATTCAAACGATAAAGTGGTTGCGAGCTTTCTTTCTTTCTTTCTTTTTTTTTTGTTGTTGCTTAACAGCATGACGATTCTTAAATTCTTAAGTTTGAATGTTCAAAAAGAAAAACAACCGTCCTTGCAACCCATAATTTAAAAATGTTCCAGAGTTGTTAAATTTAGTTTTTGTTTTGCTGGACAATCACGAAATTCTAGTACTGAGGAGCTACTATTGGGTACATTCTGAACATTGCAAGCCTTTTTTTTTTTTTGCGTTTATTTCAAGTTGGAAAAACCACCTTTCCCAATAATTAAAAAAATGTTTCACGGTTTGTTAAATTCGTGTTTTTTTAAAACTTTTAGTATAAAAATATAATACCCACTTTTCTCGCCATGATTTGTAAGTTGTAGAAGTGTTAGTACATTCAAGAGACGCTCAAATAAAAATTATTTTTATTTAATTATGCAAATAATACCAAATTTATGAATTTTAATATTATTACTTAATTTTTTTTCCTTTATTTCTTTTATTTTTTTCTTTATAAAATATAATTATTTAAATCTTAAAATTAGAAAAAAATATTTCAAATGATAATAAATTTGTTTAACAATGGTGATCCATATTCTTCAAGTTGGAAAAATTAAGAATGTTGCAACCCTTATTAATTTTGTAGGGTATTTATTTTGAAATTTTAGTTTCAACTTGAAAGAACCACCCCATTTCAATGATTTAAAAAATGTCAACACCTGAGGAGGTGACTTCTAAACTGTCCTCAGTCCAATTTTTCCGAAAGTGAATATTTAGCGCTATCTGGCAGAAAACGACGCAAGTTTGTGCCACAGTTGGATTCGTTTTTTCATCGCAATTTGAACTCAAGTTATAAACGTTCAAAGAGAACTCAGGGTTACCAATCATGATTTAGGAATAGGAATGTTTTTTCCTGCATTTTCATTTTTAGACTAAGGTCTGTTTGGAAGTCGTCTACTCACTATAGATAGAATAAGTTTTTTTTTTCTACTCGACGATTTCAAAATTGTTTCAGTTTTCATTGAAAGAAAACCGCCCCCTCCCTATAATTCTTAGAAAAGTTGGTATATTTAAAATATGATTTTTTTTTTTAAATATACTAATCTAACGTTCAAGTTGAACGTTTAGTTTTCTTAAGTTTGTCGCTGAAAAAGCAACACGCCTTGAAGATTAAAAATTTTTCCAGAGTTGTTAAATTTGTTTCTTTTTCTAGTCAATAACATCGGAACTTTAGTTTTTAATAGAAAACATCCCTTCACCCGCCATAATTTGCAATTCTAGAAGAATTGGTAAATGTAGGAGATCAATTAAAAATGTGTCTAGCGTTATATTTCTACTGCTTGCCATTTATTCGAAAATTCTAGATTTCAGTTTAGGAAGTATCACCCTTTCCAACAACTTCAAATTTTTCAAGAATAGTTAAGTTTAGCACCTTATGATCCCGCCATTCTAGTTTTCAATGAAAGGACAACGCCTTTTTCAGCCATAACTGGCAAATTAGAAGAGTTAATACTTCTCAAGCCAATATTATACAACTTGGTTAAAAATAATCGAACCGGTGGTTAACCGTCGATTATTTTTTACCAAGTTTCATAATACTGGCCCTTAGAGAAATGAACTGAAAATATTGCAAAAGTTCAATTTTTTTAGCTTCACGTTTATTTGGAAATTTTATTTTTCAATCGGAGAAACCACCTGTCCGAATAATTTTAAAATTTTCATAATTATTATATTTAGTGTTTTTTTTTTACTCGAGATGATTTCAAAATTTTAATATCTAAATAATATCTCTCATTTTTACTTGACATTATTCATTTTGAAACTATAGTTTTTAGTGGGGGATGGGGAGGGAAGCGCTCCATAATTTGAAATTACTCAAATGTCGGTAAGGTGTCAACAGTTTGTTGTAGTTGGCAAGAATGAAAATATTGCGAACTTTTTTATTTTTTAGCTTGACGATTATTTTGAAATAGATCTGAAAAAACCTAGTCTCCCCGTGATTTGAAAAATTTTCGAGGATTGCTGAATTTACAATTTCTTTTGCTCGACTATCTCAAAATTTTAGTTTTCAGACGAAAAACTTCAACGTTTCGTCTCCCTCCTCTTAAATAAATATTCGCCTCGTATTGGCCTGATACCCAGATAAGCTCATATCAATCATTTCGTTGTTCAACCTGAATTCCATCAAGAAAATTGATCCTTGACATGTGTCAAGGAACCAGACATCTCATGAAATTCACCTTGACAATAAAGGAATAGCTCAATTGTAAAACCACTTAGGCTATTTTTTTGAAATTTTGCAGGAGACAAAAACATTTCACGTCCTAAGAAAGGTCTTGTTTTTTGTATAATTTAAAATGTAGTCCATCGTATCCCTCTTAGACGTTCAGAATTGAACCATTTTGCTATGGTAGATGCATCTTGGTTCCCAGAATTGATATGTGCAAGGAAACGATTTTCATTATAATGTGACTTAAGTGGTTTTGCCAAGGACCGATTCAAACAAAACTGGGTTGGAAGTAAATCAGTGCTGATGATTTATGCAATTCACTGAAAGCAAGGGAGTGAAAAGGAGCGAAAAATTTGGTGTGATTTAAGATGAAAAACAACGCCGTTCATTTTATGGTGTGGTAAGGGGCTAATGCACAAGGAGTCTGGTTGGCCGAGTGGCTAGCGCGTTGGTCTCGGAATCCGAAGGTCCCGGGTTCGAGCCCCCGTAGCAATTCGCCAGATTTAGACCTAGGCCAGTTTATCGACCAGAAGAGAAGAGGGCTAAGACAGCCCTAACAGCTCCCCGACGTCTCTGAGGTAATGCCCGAAAAGGCGGATTCCAGGACTTGGGTTGAGAGCAAATTAGAAAAGAAGAGGAAAACCAAGGGACTAATGCGCAACGTAAAATATGGATGGGTGCTTTGGATCACGAGGTTCAAGCTGGCACCATTTTTCAAAAACGCCTTAAGTGCCACTAGCTTCAAAATTAATAGAACCTCTACGTACAACTTCTGAACAGCTTCGTAGGTTCCCAAACAAGTATATATTGAGTCTTGCAGCCATATTCGGACACTGTTTGAAATACTTAGCGAGTCAACCATGTTGAGAATTGGGAAGAGGACGGAGCTGAAACTTTGAAAAACCTAGTTGACTCCCTTCGGTCAACACAAGAACAGAAAATGTTCGAATTCACTCCAAGCATTACACCTCTTGGTAGAGCGTATGACGATGGACATATGCCAAACTGGCTCCCCAGACACCGCATCCCTGGCTCCGGAAACTACCGCACCAGTGACCAGAGGGACGCATTCAGGCCGGCCCGAGCCCCCATTTCGCCTTTTCGTTTCCGGTGCGCGCTGTCCTGCCAGGGCCACCATAGGACACCCTACTGACCGAGGTAACGCTCACCCAGCATTAACCTGGAATTCCGTTGCCCACATAGGACATTACATCTACTCGCGTGAAAAAATATTAGTTCCGAAATCGATGTGACTTTGCATTGGAAACTCTATTCAAAACTAATTTAAAAATTCACGACGCTCGATAAGATCGACATTCAGAGTACTTCGAGAATCAATTATCACTACGACATGCGTGTGCCAAGGTCAGGCTCAGCTAGACTCCGATTCATTCTGAAGAGCAATACGATCTTCTCGCACACTTCAATAAGCTTCAAAAGGCTCAAGGGTAATCCAGCCCTAGTCAGGATGAATTTATTTCTGATTCGAACCAACGTTCAACTTTTTTCTTCAGACTGATGTACACAGAACTGCGAACGACCATCCGCAGTTACGTAAATTTCATTGACAAGTAAATCCTTTGATTCTTTCACTCTTTTCTCGACAGGTTTACTTTCATTAGGAAACAGCACTGGAGTATGTGTACGAAAAAAAAAAAATGTATTCGCTCGGTTATTTTCGCGAACATTAAAAATTCGATTCTTTTGTATTACAATTCAATTTCATATTCTGTAGATCTGTTCATTTCTTGACATCCGTTTTATCTTTGTTTTTACGAGAAACGAAGGTGCTGGCCTCGTTGCTCGTATGATTCGAATACATTCCGAACTTATTAGGAATTTTTAACCCATATTTCTCGATGATAGTAATCGGGGCACGTTCGCCACGCGCTCAATTTATTACACGAAACCGTTTTAAAAAACAATCTACACTCTGCGACCAGCATTCGTATGTATGTATTTCGAAACGAGACAATTTCTCGTACCCTTCACTCCAGTCCACCTCTTCAGATTGATGAATAGGAAAAATTCGATCTCGAATGCCTTTTCATTCAGCGAGCTCAGCCATATACAAGAATGCTGATGAATCTCTATCGCGACTTAATTTGATGTATAGGAGTCTTCAGCGTCGTATTAAAAGTCAATCGGAATTTGTGTGTAATGTGCTCCGATACTCATTCGACTCCGTTTCCTTTTCTGATTCCCTGATTGCAATACGTTTCGTATACCTGCGTCAAGGATGGAGGCGAGCGTACGCCCGGATTCGAACGAGATTTCCGTTTTCTATCTGACTGAAAAAAAAAAAAAAAGCAAAGCTATTGCTTTCGACCCGGAAAAAGAAAAGAGGCTAGACAAGAGCTCCACGATGCTTCGTGGAAAATGTTCACGCTAAAAACGCCCAACTTCGAAAATTCGAAAGAATACGAACATTCTTATATCTAAATCGAGAATTATCTGCAGCAATTAGTTTCTCTGTTTTATTTTGGTCTGCGTCTGCTTGCCTCTCTGGTTGTCTTCGTCAGTCCACACATGAGTACCTGCCTGCTTATCTGCCTGTTGGTGGTTGTCTATCTCTATCTGCCTGCATACGAGGGGCGTTCAAAAAGTAAGGTAACAAGGGCTATTCTGAAATAACTATAAATTATTGTGAGAATCTTATTTTACAAAATTTGAAAATATATAAACTTTAACTACTTCTCAACATAGGTACCTTCATAATTGAGGCATTTATCCCATCGATTTACTCAGGGCCGGTTTCAAGTACTTTACCACCTTAGGCTACAGTATTTTGCCGCCTTATTTTTTTACATCCCCCTCCCGCAAACGTTTTTTTGGGTCGCAGATTTGCCGCTCTGGGCTGCAGCCCAGCAGTCAGCCCATATGGTAAAACCGACACTGGATTTACTGATGCCTTCCTTTCAGAATTCGCCGTTCAACGAATCAAATCAGGCGTTCAAAAAGTAAGGTAACAAGGCTTGAAAGCTTGTAATGTAATACCAGGGGGTGGATTGTAACTCTGGCAACATACACCGGTTCTACGAGTATGTTCTTTTTACGTTAGGACAACACACTTTCCATCCATTTTCACATTCGTGTAGACGGTTTCCCGTACTACAAAAGAAATGATACCATGTGTATTCTGGGATACTGGTGGAATTATTTTGGTTTTGGTTGAATTTCTCCCATATGGTAGAACAGTAAACTAAGATGTATACCGCGGCCAGCTGAACCAATTTATGTAAAAAAAACAAACTTGAAGACTGCAGACCCAGATTGTTAACTGGAGGTGTTTGCTACTTGCACGACAACGCATGACCATCCACTTTTCGAGTCACTATTGCTTTGTTTTAGTGATGCGTCATTCATTCATGAAGTACTTTTTTGAACTACCTTACAGTGGCGTGCATACTAGGCAAGCAAGGTAAGCGCCGCTTACCCTGAAAATTCCAGAGAAAATAAGTTTTAATATCTTGTGACAAATAAAAGATAATGAAACATTGGGCAAAACAGCGACTATATTGACACTTATGTCATTTACTCTTAAGTATACAATAAATTCACGGGAGATACATACTGTTTGGCATTTGGCAATCCTTGTACGTCGGATCTAACGCTTCTTTTCCATACTGCACGCACTGTCGGTGTTAATTATTACCAACACAAAAACACACTAGCATGTTCAACGCGACAAAACCTGTGCGTTTGGTTGCGTTCTGGAAGCGCTTTGAGTCAGGCTGGGCTCGGCTGGCTACACACGATTGTCAGAGTAGACAGTGAAACGTGATTATTTTCTTCTACTAGTCAGCGCGTTATGCTTGAATGCTCCATGTTTTTTTGCCTACAAAATGCTACTCGAGATCTTATTGAAAACCCGTTTTCGCAGCTTACGAGGGCTGGACTCAAAGTCGTTCAAAATCTTTTTATATTCTTTCAGTATAAGCCCCCTCGACTACAATGAGACGCTGTCAGCGTTCGGAGAAGCATTGGGTCCCGTTCAGGAGTTTGTTAGACTTGAGCTGTCGAATTCGTCGGCTCACGACTGCGTTTAGCGTGGTTAAGTTAGGAAAACGGACTCCCCGGAGCGATTATTTTAATTTTTGGAACAAATCATAATCTGGCGGGCTTATAACTGGAGAATAAGGAGGATGCGGCAGCGTTTTCCAGCCATATTCGCCGAAGGCAGACAAAACTGAGGCGTGCCAATCGTGAATCGCTAAGTCCATCTCATTTCAAAACTTTTTACTTCATCACTCGTAACCATTGAAACTCTACGAAGGGCTAATTTTCAATTTATTTTTACTCGTCCCTCGGCCCTTTTGGCTCTACGGGTGCAAATTTCTACTTATTCCAAGGTCCATCAATTTTCAAGCTTTTTATACTGATGGTAATAAGGTTCCTTGGGTCATGGGTCGCTGAATCCATCGCATTTCAAGAATGCCCTAACTTCATTCTCCTAAACTATTGAGGCTCTACAGAGGGTTAATTTCCAATTACTCCAATTTCCCCAATTTCCAAGTTCTTTGAGTCGATAGTAGGGGGTTTTGAGTCGCTGAATCCATTTCAAGGGTTCTATCGCCCTTCCCTCTATCCGTGATACTCCACAGTATGTTGTTTGTCAAGAACTTGGAAGTTGGTGAAATTGATATAATTGGACACTGTTAAGCGTAAGGGACCCAACCAACATTTGTACACTAAATGAGTTATTAGTATCGTTGGAGAGAGTGTAAAAAGTAGAATTGTTCAAAATCCGGCCCCGGATTCAAAAATGTGTACTCACGTTGAAAAAGCTCATCAGTAAACGCTATGTTGTATAGTTTCTACGTGGCTCTTGAACTTCGAATCAGGTGTTCTCAAAAAACAGATTTTGCTAGTTGATTCCCTTACGCTTAACAGCGTCCAAAAGAAAGACCAGTCGCCTCCTGTGAAGCCTCGACGGTTGATGGGAGGGGAGAAAGAACCGCTAAAATGGATTCAGAGACTGGAAAAACTGTACTATCGACATGAAGAACTTGGAAACTGGGGGACACTAGAGTGATTGGAAATCAGCCCCTGTGAAGCCTCTAAGGTTGAAGACGCGAGGGAAAAGAAACCACAAACAGATTTAGGGTCTGAGGAAATCATACTAACAACGTAAAAAAAAACTTGGAAATCGGGGACGTTGAAGTAATTGGGGAATAGCGTCCTGCGGAGCCTTAAGAGTGGAGGTGAGAGGAGAAACAGCCACTGAAATAGATTCAAGGACTTGAGAAATCCTACTACTGGTGTAAAGAATTCGGAAATTGAGAAAGATTAGAGTGACTGAAAATTAGTTCTTCTCCCATTGAGCCTGAATGGTTCAGGGGAGAGAGGGAAATAACCTCTGAAATGGATTTAGCGATCATTACAACAGTTACTTACGAATACATGACTAGTTCTGTAACCTTGCTTAGTCATGATACCATCAAGAAATCGACACTCACCTGAAACAAATAAAAACACGAGTATGTTAGAGCATTGAAAGTGTACTTGTGATACCAAAATTTAGATACATAAGTTTGGAGCCCCAGCGTGGATACACGACAAGGGCAATGCGGCTAACTGCACTTCAATAGCGAAATCCTTCAATTGAAAATATCTCACGAATCAGGTAAGATAATACAATGAATTCGAATAATTCGTGGGTAGCAAGCATTCGACTCTCCATAATTATACAGAAAACTAGACCTTCATCAGCCCATTGAAATCATAAATGTATGACAAAGTACCTTCCTTAAACCAAATCTGTTATCCTAAGATTCAGCCGGATAGAGGGACAAATGGTGAGTCAGTCAATAGAAAGACGGCCACCTAGCCGTGAGAAACATGTCAAGTAGACGGATAGAAAAATAAAAATATAAACTGGTAGACCGCCAATTATTTCCATCATCGTTACCACTACCCCCACTTCCAGAATGTTGAATGTACATGAAGGGCAAAATAGTGCAAGTGATAAAAATAGAAAAAAATAAAAAATAAAAATAAAAGGGCGATTTTACGCGCTTTTCAATAATATGCACAAGCAAAGACCTATACTAAAAACTGAACCTGTATTGAAACGGGTGTAAAATGGATTTTGTATCTCCTGCAAAATTTCAGAACAGTGATCCAAATCATACGTTCTCACTTGGGAGTTTGCTTCTCCAATTTGACGTGTGAATACTATCAAAATAAACCACCAGATAAAACAAATTCAAGAACGATTTCTGAAATTTGGGTACGACAAGTAGTTTCAATATTATCTCATGGAGTTGACATATGAACAGTTACTGAAGAGATACCAAATCCAATCTCTCTTTCCACTCGAAGGAAAATATCATCTACTTTATTGATTAACAACCTGCTGTGTCAGTGTGTCTACAGAACTTGGAAAGTAAAAACGAATTACTTTTTCAGGACTCTGCAGGACTGTAGCCGACATATTTTCTATCCTTTGCCCAAGGGTGCAAATCTTTTTTTTTTGTTTCCAATTTATTATTCTTTCTCTCTCCCTCAGTTTTGCTTCCCCCACTTCCCCCACCTTGTGAATATACATCTTGCACTACACTTTTTAATGACCAATCACAGGAATCGCAAAACATTTATTTTTGAGTATTTCTAACGAAAATGAAGGACTTTTCAATTCTTCTTTTTTAAATTTCAGCACTTCTCAGGACTTCTAAAATCTACTTTTAAAATTCAGGACTTTTAAGGACTTGAAGGACTTTTCAGCACCCGGAGACACCCTGTGGATGACCCAACTTTTTTGAATAAATTTGAAATTGAAGTTCTCCGAATCTCAAAGCGCCCTGTCCAAATTTCCCACGCACCTAGGACCAGAATTAAAATTCACGGACATTCATCAATTCTGAGAGGGCTAATACCATCGCATCAACTTCTCAGAAAGAAATGTGGACTCGTTAGATCCAAAGGGCAGAAGAGAGATGCTAAAGAAACTAATACAATGGCTCTAGGCTTGGGGGGGGGAGTGGGAGTTTGAATATCTGATGGTTGTGCATTATGTAAGCTGGAGTGAATGTGGTGGTATTGAACATCTGGTGGGTACTGGATTGTGTGCTGTGTGGGCTGGAGTGGATTTGGTAACGGGTATAAGTGCATATGACTGTGATGTAAATGTGGTGTAAGTGGAGGATTTCGGAGGGGGAAGAGGAGAAAGTGCCAGTTTGATTATACGTTCTGGAATTATATATAAAAACTAATTTTAAGTATTGTAACGCTCCCTTGCAGATGATTAAGGCAACCTGTAAGCAGGGGAGGATAAACTGCTAAATAAATAAACAGTTTCACCATTAATCGATTCAAATCTGTGTAAGTCCACGTATGTAGAATGGGTCCTTATTGTCGATCTTAGTTTTCGAGAAACTGCTGATTTCTGAAGGTTGGGTCGGAAAAAAAAACGAAAAAATTATTATGATACATTCTGGCAGGAGTGAAAGTGCACTAACAGGGTTCCAAGTCTTTTTCTGAAATGAAATTCCCTGATTTCCCCCTAACTTTCCCACATACACTTCAGAGCGATCCAAAAGATGTCTACATGAGGTCACAGGGCCTGCGGAAAGATGTGCGCAATATTCAAATTTTCGCAACTTTACTACAAAGAATAAAAACATAAGAACAAAATTAAGATTATATAAGAATCAAAAATATTTAATTTGCTTCATCCCCATGGACACAACACATGACCGTACCCTTTTGGAAGCTCTCTTATGCTTTTTTCAGAAATATTTCCTAAAATCCTTAACTTTTTTAGAATTTTAAAATATCCTGACTTTTCCAAAACTGGGCACCCTGAGTAACTTTGTTTCATTTTTGCCTTGTATTTTTTCGCCTGTGAAAGATTTTTCTTTTTCAAGCAGCTAATTGACAGAAATTATCTTTTTATTAATTTTGCTCATAATACATTTCACCTGTACTCATGCATTGAGTGCTAATGAAACCTGCATGTAAAGTAAACGTCCCTCAATGCAAAGCGGTTTTACATGAAAAAGTTGCTGGCCAGTGATTTTGTATCAGGGAATCATACCTGCGTCCATTGAAACACATTTGACTGAAAGGCAGCAATCGTCTCTAACCACTCGACCACGGAGCGAATAACAAAATAGCGACTTAAGAACGTATTTAAATATTCACGACATAGTACAGTTGGTACCGTTCGTTGTTAACCATCGTTACAGTTTTGCTGACCACTACCTGTGTATGCCGTTTGTACACGTGAACTAACTGAAGACAAGACTGTGATACTGTACTTTGTAGTAATTAACTGCGCAAGTTAAGTTGTTGAATTAATAACGCACATAAAAATCACCTGTCTATGATTTAAATAAATAAATAAATAGATTAAAAAAAAAATACAGACCATGCCAGCGAAAAACATTGCCGCTTCTGATCAAGTAGTATAAAAAATATCTTCCACAACAAGAGCCAAAAGTGAGTTTACATGACTCGGGAATTGCTCACTCGCCATGTAAATACTCACTTTTGACTCTTGGTATGTAATATACTATTCTAGCACTTCAACTTTCTGGGATATTTGCAAAAAACTGATTTTGAGGACGGGATTTTGAACATGTTGTTTCTAACAACTAGCCTGACATTTTTCAACAAAATCCTCTTTTGGCCCCCAAAATGTTTCTATTTCCAATTTATTTCCTGTACCAGAGTCAGAACTTGTGGTTCCTCGCCCCTTGCTCTCGCTTTTCCCCAGATCCGGCGAATCTTCGCTAGGGATATAAGGGTAGGCGTGCTTGTAGCCAAGTTAGTAACATAGGCGAATGTTATCTCGGCGGCTCAAGGCGAGGAGTCAGTACCACAGAGAGGAGTAATACTGGTGACCTCAACGTCGCAAAGGGGTTTAATCCCACAGCGGAGAATAACGGAAATCCTAACCCAGCATACCTGGTTTCGGAGCACATTTTCACCCAGGAGCTCTGTTCTACCTAGCGCGATCTCCTCCCCTAGAACAGCTGTGAAATTGCTTCGCTGACTTATGAGCCCCAGCGATCGAAGGCGTCAGCTTCGGTTACTAATTTAGCTCATTAAACGGGGCACACGTTTAGCGTGCTTTTCGACATATATCGAGTAAACTCGGCGCCATTATCATCGGGAAGTCGTTAGTCGGGTTCTTGAAACAAGAAGAAACAATTGGTAAAACAGTTAGCGCAAGAGACTAGACGACATTCGTAGATAATTTGAATATTTTGCTGCGACGAGAGGTCTCGCATTTGCTTCTCGTTTTTTTCCTCTCCTTTTCTGCTGTCTCAGAGTACTCGACATTCGTTTATTATAATAGATATAGACTGCGTGGAGGAGCTTTTTGGAAAATAACAACGCGAGAACAGTCTGTGTGTAAGTGTAATCATTAATAATGCAGTATTTCGCGTTATCGTTAACAAAATTGTGTGTAGGGCGCGAGCGGGGGCCTCCGAACGTGGCAAATCGCATTTCCGGGCCACTCGAGCCCTACGAAGTTTTTCGCCCAATACAGATGACGGGGGGATATCGCGAGCTCGCTCCCTTATCGGCGACGAGATCGGGTCTAAGAGAAACGATTTGGCACGAAAATGCGTGCCCTCTATACGTCGCCGTCGATTGTTTTTTTCTTTTCGAAAACACACGGAGACGAGCTGTGTACTCCGTCCGAATTTCGCAGCCTCGATTTATTAAAAACACTCGCGGTTTATAAATTAAAATCAGCGGGCGGCGTGCATGGCTATCCTTTCGAACGAATTCCATTTGAGGCGTTCACAATACGGGCTGACAGGAGAAAAAGCACTTCGAATGTGTTCGGTTGATCGTCTGCTTAGTTATATCTCTTCTCCTCCTTCCATTTCGTAGGATCCACTCGATCCAAGGTGTTTCGAGAAGCCAAAATGTCGCAGCGTACAATCAAATTGGTTCTAAAGGTCGCTAAATTCGGTTTTGGTAACATTTTGGCCATATCCCACAAACTATGTGGCACAGCAATGAACAGAAAAAAATTAAAGATCACGGAAAATGGTTGAATGTGATGTTCATAGAATAAATTTCACTTAGTACAAATTGTTAATACAACATATTCTTTTATTGTTTTATTGCTTATAAAAATTGCTTTTTCAAGATGCTAAAATTTGAAAGATGGAAAACTTTTCAAAATTTGACCATAACTCAGTCCCTTCAGGAGTAAGAGTATGCAACCAAGGCTACATATTGTTAGGGGAGATTTCCTACTTACCAGGGGGAAGGGGATCATTGCAAAAGAAACACGCTGTATAGTAATATAGGGGATGAAGAGATACGAATAGAGAGGAAGGAAAATGTGGAAGAACGTGAAAGAGCAGACTCAATTTTAATGGGTGAATTTGAAAAAGCAGTATAAGATTTAACGACAGGAAAAACTCCAGGAGTGGATGAGATACCAGCTGAATTATTACAAAACTTAGGCGAATATGTACTTATTAAATTGTACAAATTAATTTGTTATATTTGTTATACAGGAGAAATACCAGAGCGCCTCACCCAATATTTTTAACGCGGTATTAGAGGATGTATTCAGAAAACTAGAAAGGGATACCTAGTTACGGATTGAGAATGAATGGATTGCAGACTCAGATTTGCCGATGACATCGTACTGATTGAAAAAAATACGGAGGAAATAAACGCAATGATTGAGGACCTGAGAGAGCAAGGGGCTAAAATAGGACTTTCGATTAACCAGGAAAAATCCAAAATAATGAGGAACGATTATAATTAAGAACTCCGCTTCCCCAGCACAGTAAAACTCGAGGCAGTAGATGAATATAAGTACTTAGGACAAATCGTATCATTTAAAAACCAAACTGACAAGGAAATTAAAGTTCGCATAAATAACTCGTGGAAAGCATTTTGGGCCCAAAAACATATTTTCAAAAGTAATATGAAAATTAAAACTAAAGCCAAAATCCTAAGTAGCTGCGTGATACCAGTGGCAACATCCGGGGCTCAAACATGGTCAGTAACGAAAAAGCATATTTGAAGAAACTAAAAGTAATGCAAAATTCAATGTTCTGAAGTATTTTGAAAATGAAGTTGAGAGACAAAATTAGACTTTCAGACATAAAAAGAAAAATTAACGTACCTGATACTGGCTATGAGATTAGAAAATTAAAATGGAATTATGCAAGCCACTTGATAAGAGGGGAAACCCCTGAATGGCATAAAATCGCACCCATTTTGGACCCTGTATGGCCATAAACGCGCAAGGGGCCGACCAGTACTTCGCAAGGAGCTGGGGGGAGGGTGGACAAGATTGGCGAGAAACCGCGATACATTGAAAGAGATGGTGGAAACTTATGCCCTCAAATGGGCGGGGTAGCCGGCTGTAGCGCACCTACCCAAGGTTGTATAAATAAACTAATAAATAAGAGGTACTACAAATAGAAAGAAGCAGAGTTAGCTTTGAGATTAATTGTAGAAGGGAGACTCAAAAGGCAGGATACATACATGGCATTCGTTGATATTGAAAAAGCCTTTGACGGTGTTACATGGGATACAATGATTGATATTCTAAAAAAAAGATTGGAATAAACTTTAAAGAAAGACAAGTTATTTTAAACTTATACTAGCAGCGCACCACATATCTCTATTCTATATATTTAAAAAAAATAACAGAAAGGGAGGCTAAGGACAGGAAGGAGTGAAAAAGGCGCAGATAGCGCACAGTTCCGGAATCCGGAGGTCCCGGGTTCGAGCCCACGTAGTAACTCGCTACATTTCGACCTAGGCCAGGTTTTTGGCAAGAAAGGAAGAGAGCTAAGACAGCCCTAACAACCTCCCCGATGTCTCTGAGGGAATGCTCGAAAGGGCGGATTCCAAATCTCGGGTTGAGAGCAAAATTAGAAGAGAATAGTGTAGAACTGTAGATTATCAGTGTAACCGTAATTGATAGATTTTAAAAAGCTATCCAATGATAAAAACATTATTTCAGTGAAATTCCGATGTCGAATCTGAAAATGAGTACAGTGGGAAAAATACGCCTAAAAATACTTTTTTCCTGTTACCCAGAAACGTCTCTCGTCTTAAATCTGAACTAGTAAATTTTCAATCCTTACAATCAGCCTTCTTCCAGAAAAATTCTCGTTTAAATGTTTCCTGAAGGAATCTGAACCAATCTTATATTACACTGTGTAACAAAATATGTAGGCATGACTACTTATGGTCTATTCTTATCTTTTACATCATAGGTAATAACAAACTAGCAGCGCACCACATATCTCTATTCTATATATTTAATAGAAAATAAAAATTACAAAAATTTATAAAGTTATCATATTACAGGACCTCCTTCCACACCACATTTGCAGTTTTCTAACTTCCAGGTTGTACTTGGATTTTTAAATTATTTAACGAAGTCGTCCGCGACAGAGCTACGTATAATTGTCCATGACTGAAGACATACTCTGGTAGATATATCCCAACCTTCTCCAGCGTCTATCCCTGGGCCTTGTTGATCGTCATACAAAAGGCTAACTTTATTGGAAATTGTCTCCTTTTGAATGAAAAAGGCAAGGAGGAATCCGCTGGCGACAGGTCCACTCTTGGGGAGTAATATCCTTCGACCGCACTCCAC